>CM077798.1:6504156-7079453 GCA_039737535.1 Lagodon rhomboides | reverse complement strand
TGAAAAAAATGTTTTGATCCTGGCTTTATCACATGATCTGATTTCGTTTTTTAAAATGTATGCAAATTAGCGCATTTTTAATGAGATAAGGCCCAATTTGCATATTTAAACATTAAAATACAAAAAACTTGCAATACATTTTTTTCTTAGCTTAATATGAAAAGAAAGAAAGTTTCATGCTTCTTTCATAAAAAGCAAGATTATTGAGCTTAACAGCTCCACTATAACATGTTTATTTAATTGTGCTATTCATGCATTGATCATTTATGTTGTATTTTAATGCAAATGCAGGGGCACTTTTTAAATATTTTGGAGCACCCACTGCCACTAGCCAGGATGGCTTTTCAAAGGTGAAGCTCATCAAAACCTGCCTCAGGTCAACCATGTCACAGGAACGCCTTACTGGTCTGGCCATCATCAGTATCAATCATACAGTTGCTGAGCAGATTGATGATGTAATTGATGACTTTGCATCAAGGAGGGCAAGAAGAGTCAGGATATAGATGGCAGTTGTGCTATTTATTTTTAGTTTATTTAGTTTATTTATGATTGTATATTTTTTATTATAGCTGTTACTGTGTGTGTGTTTCCGAATTTCCAACAATTACTTTAATAAATAAGTTATTTGGAGTTTTTGGAGGGGGGGGGGCTGGAGGTGAGGTTCGCCCAGGGCGTCATGAAAGCTAGGACCGCCACTGCTCCTCAGATAAGGTGAGTCAAGTTCAATTAATATATTTTTCTCTGCTAGCTCTGTGGCTTTACTGTTTTATGTTAAAATGTCCCACTATGGCTGATGCTTCAGTAACTATGCTGTCAGTTGCTCTGCTTGAACGTTAAATGCTTTGTGGTTTGAGGTGAAATTGTCTTGTTTTCCTGAGCACTTAAGATGTTGTGAATATCGTTGCAGCTCTCTTCACAGACCCTAAAATTAATTGAACAAAATATAACAAAAGCTGAGTCATTTTTAGACATTTTCATGTGGAAATGTTACATATATCATAATATACATATACAAACTGCATACAGTATATATAAAGCCTTTAAGTTTGAATCTTAGATACCTTCCATGACAGTAACAGACGAAGAGGAAGCTGAATTCTTCACTTGTGATCTCTAGAGGCTTTTTTCTTACGAAGTTACCACATCATTCGGTCATTATAATGCAGCTCTTCTGGTAAACACTGAACCACTTGCAGTCAACATATGACTCAGTGGGTTGCCACTGGCCTCCTGGGAAATGTAGGAATGAATTAAATTAATCATTAGAAGCTTAGACAGGTTGATTGAATGTATTTACAAGCAGTGCAATACAAAGTGTGTGACTGGCAGTTTGTTCATCTGTCTCTATTTGTCCAAACCTGACATGTGTCTTTGTATATGTGTATGTGTGTGTGTTGTGTGTTTGGTATCAAACAGGTGTTCACATGGCGTTTGAATGGGTCGATATCAACACAGGTCATGTGAGCCAGCCCTCTGCCTCTCTGTTGTCGGCTCACAGCCAACACTCCCACATGGTGCAGAGGGAACATGTTTATCTGCTGAGTAAATAACAGCAGAGCACAATTTATTTCAACGTGTGAACACACTGATGTAATAAATCGGTGCATGTGTGTCCAAAAAAAGTCTCAGCAGGTATAGGAACTGTGGGGCAATGGAAGTGTTTCAGGATGTGAAAGGACGTTGATCCATGCTGAACTGAATATAGGATGACTCTATAAACTGATCAATGTACAAATTTTAGCGTTAGAGCTAGAATAGGTTGTAGATAAAGTCGGCCTGTAGAGACAGACCTAGTGAGTCTCTGTGTACATTATGAAGACGTAGGGCTGTTCGATTTTGCCCAAAAATAAAATCCCAATTTTTTTCTCTAAAAACCCGATGTCCGATTACGATTAAGATTTTTTGTGAAATGACAAAAGGCAAAGAAATTATTTCAAATATGCAATATTTTATTGAACGTTTTGCAAATAATTTCCCTACTGGGATAAGAGTATAGGAGTAGCCGCATCAGCGTTCTCCTGTGCGTACTGTGGTACGTGGTTTTTCTGGAGGTGTTGAAATAAGTTAGTCGTACTGTGGTTTTTAACTGCCACAGACTTAAGACAGACTTTACAAAGCAGAGTATTTTGCTCTTCCTCCGAAGCATCGAAGCCGAACCACTTCCAGACGACGGACTCGCTCTTCTTTTTGGCAACAAAATCCAACGCCGACATGTTTGTTTACAATGTGTGGGGAGCATGGGAGAGCGCGATGGGAGGACGGAGGCGGAAGTCACTACAGCAACACAGCGCAGCCCAGATACATGAATGGGGGCTGTAACGTTACCGTAATTACTCTAGTAGTTAAAGTGAAAAATCGTTTTTACGATTTTCACATTTTTAACATCGTCCTAACTAAATAATTGCGATTACGATTTAAAACCAATTAATCGAACAGGCCTATGAAGACGTTTAATGTCCCCGACAACCTCTGCAGTCTCATTTGGACACTTGTTAGCAACTTGTTAGCAACTGATGATTTAATGATTTGATGTGTTATATGTCATTGAACAAAACATGTAAATGTCTTCAGCCTGTGATAACCACAGACCTCATTTCAGGCTTTTAACTGAAAGCCAGTTAAAAAAAAACTCAGATTTTGAGATGAGGGAACAGGATGTTCAAAAATGCTAACCAATTTCCAGGTTTTAGGAATACAAGCTACACCACTCCAATGTAAGGGGGAAAAATGTGTCCTCGGTTGATAGTGAGTTTATTGTGTCCTTTTGGATTTTGACATGTCATATTTTTCTTACGTCTTGGATTGAGTTGCCAACTAGTGAGTTGTAACTATTGCTGACACAGCAATGTGGAGAGGGATTACTATAGTAATGTCAGAAGACACACTCTGTTGCAGTCAGAGCTCCAGTCAGTGTCATTTACAAAATGATAAATACACTCACAAAAAAATCCCTCTCATCCCAGGGGCATCCCAGTGAAGATCTTTGTTTGTCCTGAACACATTTTCTGTCGTCCCCTGGGCTGTCTCGATTACATGTTGATGCTGAGTGCTGATGCTTTTTTATTTCTAACGTAAGCGCAGCTGCAGCTTTAGTCTTTCCATGGAATATAAAGACAATGGGAGGCTTTAAACACGATCTCTCATCACGTAGATGCTAATCAATGCACGTTGGGTAAAGAAGTGCAACATCTGGCATTTACTGCAACTCCTGCGTCGCTCCAAATTACTATCCTATGCTGCTCTAACAGCTGTTTTTTTTTTCCATCAGGTATGAGAGCTGTTAGACAATGAAGGTTTTGGGACCGAAAGGCAAACATTTCCCCAGGAGATCTGTATCTGCATGAAGTCGCTCTTTAATCAGATCGTGGGAGGGACTCATGCCTTCATTCGGTCTTTATTTATGACCCCCCAGAGAGCAGAGACTCATTCCCAGGTGTGTCCTCCCTGAGCAGGATAAACAGAAACAAATACAGAAGAAGAGCCAGAAATACCTGAGAGCGCAATCTCAGTTGATGGATATTAGAGTCTATTAGAGTTTCACCGAACCGGTTATTTCAGGGCTAATGTTGATACTAAAATGTTCTGACAGTAGTTTTGTGTCAACAAATTAGATGATTTCATGCCAAAAAAAGACAAATATTTGGTTTGGCAGATTTGACCATCATTTTGGTCTCCTGACATCAAACTTGACTGATGCACCTGCTGTTTTGGCCTGCGGCTGATGTTTTAGCCCCTGTGGAGCTCTTCATATGACTTACACATCCTGCACTGATTGCTACAATTATATGCAGATCACAATACTGATAACTGGTGTTGAACCTGACATGACCCATTATTGATTCAGCGTGTGCCTTTTTTACATGGTGTTTACACTTGTCTGTCTCTTGTATTTAGATGAAAGTGCTACAGATTGTGTTTTGCATAATTTATAGAGTTGGGGTGGATAACAGGCTTGTACACATGTAGGAGATGTGTCTGTCTGTTTGTCTGTTTATAAAGGATGGAAATCAGAGATTGGACGGGAAATAACTTTTTGATGAAGAACATATATATTCTATTTTGGACGCTGGTTAAAATCTCTGATTGCAAAGAACATCATGTTTCGGATGTCCTTGTCTGTGAGGTTTGCTACATGTGCTGTCTTTATGTGCTTTACAGTGTTTGTTGACCTGTTTTTAATTATATTGCTGATCGTGTCTTCTCTTTTCTGAGTTTCACAGCCTTTAGTGGAAACTTTTGCACATCATAACGTTTTGCAGTTAGAGAATGTTTAAGTTAAGTCATGCGAATGTGACCCTGGCACTTTTTTTTTTTTTTCTTGTTTTGTTTTTTTTCAATAACATGGACAGTGTGACGAACAGAGGTAATAATAATCATGGTGTCCACAGGTGGTTACTAGGGCTTCAGGAGTTTTAAAGGCATGAAACATAAATGGGTATTTCTCAAAACGCGAGTATGCAATTCCTGCTACTAGGGATCTCTCAATCAAAACAAAATATAACAAAAGCTGAGTCATTTTTAGACATTTTCATGTGGAAATGTTACATATATATCATAATATACATATACAAACTGTATATACAGTATATATAAAGCCATTAAGTTTGAATCTTAGATACCTGTAAAGTTTTTTAGGTTATTTGCTGCAGGTTTGCACATTCTTCTTAAAATTTTTCTTAAACTTTTGAAAGGCCCGGCGTTATATTTACGGCTGCAGCTAACAATTATTACCTTTTATTGAACAAGATATTCAGTTTACAACAATGTAAAAGGGAAGAGCTACAAATCTTTATATTAAAGAAGCTTGAACCAGACAATATTTGTCATTTTTGCAAAATAAATCACTTGGAATATTAATAATAGTGTAGTAATCGATGGGGATTTACTAATTGGAGATTTACGAATTCTTTCAACACTCGTTTTGTCATCCACGCAGCACCAAAACTGTAGGGGGACAAGATAATAACATCAGTGAGCGCTGTTGTTCTTTTAAATAAAGGGAAGCAAAGGGCCATGGCAGGTCCACGCTGCAGCTGGAGTATCAGGAGGTTTCGAGGTGTTGCCCCCCGTCAGACTGCTGCTCTGGACTCTGTCGAATCCCTCTGCAGGGACGCAGCAGCCGGCTTCTCCTGGGAGGTCGGCTGTTTGCCTTTGGCAGCGAGACCAGGAGAGGAAGTGGGGATGATGGGGAGCCACACTGTTGTTGTTTTCCCTCATACTACGCATGGCAACTAAACGTACACAAGACACCGACCGAGTAGACCCGAGGGCAAAGAATGTGACGTAATAAAACTCTTCGTCTTCCAGCGTTGAAACTTCAGATTCGGATTGAATTCAAACACACGAGCCAGCACATCCTCATCGTCAGAGATAATCGCTCACTGGATGGAGTTGTAAATTTGTCAACAGTGAATCATCAATAATAGCTGGCGAATGGTAGGGAATAAGTTCATTAATCACCTAAATAGCTGGTCTGAAATGTGTAATGGCACACAAGAGGAGCACGGAGGTCATCAGGCAGCAACATAAGTGAAAACAGCGACGATTCAGATCACAGCGCTCGTGTTCAGAAGGTCTGGAAACAGATACGAGGATTTTCATTATTTTAACTTCAAAACTCCTTTTAAAAAACACAGACTTACAGAAAAGCAGTGGATCTTATTTACTTAAGGTAAAAGCCTGTCTGTTAAAAATTGCTGCTTTTCTCTGTTTCCCAAAATCGACAAAAGCCTCAGAATTGATCAAACTGAGCTGCTGCTCTTCTGTGGCCGCAGGGTGAGACAACAAGTTGGACTGACGCCAGAAACATGATGTTACACCTCCTTCACACAAACCCACACACTCAGACCTGAACCACATCGGGAGTACATGTTGAAAGTTTGACCCAAACCGGCCTCCCACCGCTGACCCACTTCTCACAGCATGAACACTCGACTTGTACAACACAGAGGTTTTATAGTCTGCGACTCTGGGAACTAGCATGACTAACATGACTCGGCTTTTTCACAGTTTGGACTCGTGAACTCAAGCTACTAAAATCAGCAGAAATGTCAGGATTTGCCACATGCTGAGATCATTAAACATTCTGCTGAAGCTTTGGAGGAAGTTCAAGTCCTTTTCTTCCTGGTCATGCATTTCAGAATTTTTGCTTTTCTGCTGTCATAGCGCCTCTTATGGGCTCCAGCTAACCTTTATGTCGTCATCCATCAGTTGATTCATCCCTCTAAAATGATTAAAACTTATAAAATAAATGATAAAAATATCTTGTTCTGTCCAACAGTCCAAAGGCCAACGATGCTTCATTTGAAATGTGTCCCCAGCCCTGCAGCTTTAGCTCTTTGTAATGTAAAACTGCGGCGATTCAGCTGATCTTCTGTCTCAAACGTCATTCTTGAGGATTAATGTCCCTGTCCGATCGGACTCGTGCTGCTCACACTTTGTGAGTTTTTCCAGGAACCAGCTGCCAGTGGCTGTAAAGTCAGAGAGGAGCGCTAACCAGGCGTCCTCACTGGGGTTTTTTTTTATATTTTAGGGGTGATTCACTAAAGATTTCTGGACTGTGAAAGGTGTTTTCCACTGCTCTTTAGTCACAAGAGAAAAGCAGGAGTCAGTAGGATAACAGAGCACTGACAGCTGGTTGAGTTTACCTCAATACAATATACACCATAAGGATAGTGTCATACGGGATATTGGACATCTGGTAGATTATGCAATCTGTAGAGTCTGTACATACATAGTTTATTTTGTCTCCATTTGTGGAGCTACATGTTGTTGTGTCTCTGCACTGCATTTACCTGAGAAAACAACAACTATGTTAACTCATCAATCAATCTACAAACTACTTTAAAAAAAAAAGAAAATCAATTTCACAGAGCTCAAACATGACCAATGCACAAAAGTCAAATATCCAAAGATATTTATTTAACATTTCATTATGTAAAATAAGCACAGCTGGAGTAGCTGGAACCAGAGAGTTTTCAACACTTTCTTCTTGAAAAATGACTGAAATAATCAGCCATTAAACTTAATCTACTAATTGATTAATCCACTCAATTTACTAAATATTGTTGATATTTTGGACTGCTGTTTAAAATTTGGAGACGTCACTTTGGGTTCTGAGAAGTTGTGAACGGTAAAAAATAATGTTTCTTCTGGCATTTTCAAACAACTTAATTACTTGAGACAAACATTATCTGATTAAGTGATATTTGAAATATTTAGTCGTTATAGCTTTAAGTTATAAGTTTGCTTTAGCCATCCAAACATAGTATTATCAGGTTAGAGTCTCCTCAATGCTACACACAGATCTAATGTTTTTACAAGCTTCTTTCAGGCTAAAGTCGACTCTATTCACCAGCAGCTTTTGGCACCTCCATCTTCCCCTCCGATGTCTCCATCATACGATGACCCCGCCCCTACCACATGTCCCTCCTTCTCCTCCTTCACTTCAGTTAACACCACTCAAATAACTCAGCTGGTCACCAAGGCCAAGACCGCCACTTGCTCCCTCGACCCCATGCCCACACCACTGGTCAAGGCCTGCCTCCCGTCTTTCTGCTCCTACATCACCAACATTGTTAATACATCACTGCTGTCTGGCTCTGTACCCATCAACTTGAAGACTGCCTCTGTCACTCCTGTCCTAAAGAAGGTTGGCTTGGACCCTACTGACCTTGGAAACTATCGGCCAATCTCCAACCTCCCTTTTCTCAGCAAGACACTCGAGAGAGCAGTTGCTACACAGCTCCATCATCACATGTCAACTAACGAACTCTATGAATCATTTCAATCTGCCTACAGAACCCACCACAGCACAGAAACCGCTCTGGTTAAAATCACAACTGACCTCTTGAGGGCGGCAGATTCTGGCTGCATCAGCATTCTGGTCCTCCTGGACCTTTCTGCTGCTTTTGATACTGTCTCCCACTCCATTCTCTTAACCCGCCTTTCCACCCACATTGGACTCACTGGTACTGCTCTGTCTTGGTTCCACTCCTACCTGTCTGACAGGAAACAGTTTGTCACTATAAATGGATCCAGTTCGAACCCTGCCCCAGTCAACCACGGTGTGCCGCAAGGTTCTGTCCTAGGCCCCCTCCTTTTCACTATTTACATGCTCCCACTTGGTCAGATCATCCGCCGACATGGCTTAAATTTCCACTGCTATGCTGATGACTCTCAACTTTACCTCAGTACATCACCATCTGCCCAGCTCCCCCCACAATCTCTTATCAACTGCCTGCATGAAATAAAAACCTGGATGACCACCAACCTGCTTCAACTTAACAGCCAGAAAACAGAGGTCATTGCCATCGCTCCTAAAGCTCTGCTCCCTCGGGTTGAGGGTCTCGTCCTCTCAGTGGATGGTTTCTCTACATCGCTGTCCACTGAGGTCCGCAACCTCGGTGTTGTCCTGGACTCGACCCTGTCATTCGACTCGCACATCAAATCCGTCACCAAATCTGCCTTTTTCCACCTCAGGAATGTTTCCAGACTCCGACCAACACTCCCCGACTCTGTTGCTGAAACCCTTATACACGCCTTCGTCACTTCACGCCTGGACTACTGCAATGCCATCCTCCATGGCGTCACCAATAAAACACTGGACCGGCTTCAACATGTACAAAACTCTGCTGCCAGGGTTCTCACCCGCACTAAACCTTGGCATCACATCACCCCTACCCTCAAACAGCTGCACTGGCTCCCCATCAAATATCGGATAACCTTCAAACTTCTCCTCCTAACCTACAAATCTTTACATGCGCTTGCCCCTCAATATCTCACCGATCTCCTTCACGTTCACCAGCCCTCACGGAACCTGCGGTCAGCTGACCTGGGTCTCCTCGACATCCCCCGCACTAGCCGACGCACTTTCGGGAGCAGGGCCTTCAGTGTGGCAGCTCCTACTCTGTGGAACTCGCTCCCACTGAATTTGCGGCAAGCAGAATCGTTCGACAGCTTCAAATCATTGTTAAAGAGGCACCTGTTTCGGCAGGCTTTTGACTGTTGACTGTTAATCCTGGTTGTTTGTATTTAATGTTCTGTGCATTGCTGCTCTTTATGTGTATTTTTTCTGTAAAGCGACCTTGGGTGTCCTGAAAGGCGCTATATAAATCTAAGTTATTATTATTATTATTATTATTATTACAATGTTAACGTTAGTATCTCCTTTAATATCACAATCTGGAGGATTAAAGGAAAACGCCACCGTTTTTCCATACTGAACTATGTTCTTCCCTGATCTTAGACGAGTTGATACATACTTCTCTAACCTTCGTGCGTATTTAAATACAGTTACATGAGTAGTTACACGACCCAAGTATGGTTACACAAAATGATTTTCTAAGTTTCTAAGTGGATAAAGTGGATCACTCGACTCATAGGAGTGATGATATTACTGCGCCGACGTCGAAGTGCTCCTATTTAAATAGGGAAAACGTGGAAGTGCTTGGTCGCTTCTAACTTCACCCCTGTTTGGATCCGAAGGAATGTACTGGGCCAAGCTACATGCTAGCAAAGTAGCGCTGCGCGCCGGAGGTATGTATCAACTCGTCTAAGATCAGGGAAGAACATAGTTCAGTATGGAAAAACGGTGGCGTTTTCCTTTAATCCTCTGCTGAACATGAAGATCTGTACCAAAATTCATCCAAGCCTTTCCAGGGCAGCTACAAATGATCATTTTCATTGTTGTCATCTGTTGAATATTTTCTCAAAAAAGCAACTAATTGTTCTGTCTTGAAATGGTCCTAAAATGGTTTTAAAACTGCCGATCAGAGTTTAGATATTCAGTTTACTGTCATAAAAGATTAAAGAAACCAGAAAATATTCACATCTAAGAAGCTGGAAACAGAGAATTTTGACCTTTTTCTTAAAAGATTGATTATCGAAATAGTTGGCACTTTAATAGCTGACTGCTAATCCATTAATCAGTTGTTGCAGCTTGAATCTATTCACTAGTTTTTTAGATATTGTAACAAACATGAATCCCTCCTCCTGGCTTTAATGCCGCCGTAAATAACTTTCTGTAGGTGGTAAAAATGTATTTGTGTTGACCTTCATGTTTAGTAGCTGAGTTGAAGCTCTTCATGGTTTGTTAAAAGCTGTTTTCCCCTCAGTAAATCTGGCCTGATGCAAGAACACAAATCCATTAACTCAACTTTCCAAAGGTGACTTCATTATAGCAGGAGCACTCAATCTGCCAGCGCTCTTTATGGAAAGTGAAAAACATTTGACTGAGAAAAAAGCATTAATGTAATCACTTTAACCACCTTTTATTGGGGAATAAACTGCGGAGTGTTTACCTGCAGTTTGTCACGTCCATTTGCAGTCTGAGTGTTGTGAGCAGCCAGGAATGTGAGGCGTCCGTCAGCCTTCCCTCAGATTATGACGGGGGGCTGTAAATGATAATGGACAAAATACACAGCCGTTAAAATAGTCCCTGTTTGTTTAATATCAACATTTATTGGAGCTGCTATATAATCCTATATGAGCTGTAAACTAAAACTCATAAACACAACTGCAGGAGGAGAAGCCAGCTGTTTACCTCAAATACCCTGAAACCTGGAGGAGGTCTGTGCTCGGGGGCTGAGAGGTGGAGCTGCAGGAGGAGCTGTGACGTCCTCTTCAGAACAATATTCAGTACGTGACACCATCGTACTGTTGTCCTTAAATGCACCTTTAATGAGTGCTCAATCGCTCCCCTCTGGAACTGAAAAGATGTGGTTTATCCAACATTCATTTTTCAGTTTTTTCTTTTCTTCGGTGCTCAGGCCCGAATGATGTAATGTGCAACACTGTGTCTTAAATGCCATCAATTAGCTTACGTTAAAGAGTTTGGCTACAAAAACCAATAGTGAAAGCCCCCTTTGCTGCATTATTTTGTCCCTAAAATCAAGCTAAATGACGGCGCTGTAAATTCAGATGGATTATGATTAGCCGGCTGTGTTTCTGTCATTCACAAGATTGCTCTGAAAGAGATCCCTAGGATATCGTTCTCCACTGTTATCGTCATTATAGTTCTGGTGTGGACTCCATCCAGTTAAGTAAGAAAGATTTTTTAAATTATCTATTTGTAGTTATTGTTATAGTTGTTGTTCTTGGCGTGGACGGCCTTTTAGTCCTGAAGACAGCTCATCTGTCCAATCCTGGTGTCATTATGTGGGAGTACCTGTATGTTACCTGTGAGGAGGCTTTGCCTTCAAGTCAAAAGTCAGGGAACAAAAGTCTCCTGTGTGCTGGTTAAGCCACAGAGTGTATGAAAGACCAGGAACATAATTTGCTGCAAGATTGGAAAGTGAGACATTTATATCTGCAGCGCTTTTATGCAGGTAAACTGTCCAGAAATGGGTTCACACTGTTTACCTGCATATACAGCACACATCACTACATTTAAAGAGTCTCAGATTGTTCATTTTCTTCAAAGAGAGGAAAGGAGTGAACATGTGGCCATCATTAGAGGGTTTTTGATTCCTTCATGCGACTCCCGGGGATGAAAAACTGATTATGATTGATACTATTATTAGGATTATTATACTTTAAGTATCGTTGATATTAATATTTTAATTAGTAAAGCTGTTATTACTGCTGTGGCTGCTGCATTCTTCCAGCCAGCTGAGACAAAAGAGGTTTTAGGTGACTAATGCCGTAAGTGTCGTAATGAAGTGTCTCAAAGACGAGTCAAATATAAACTCTCCTGAGTCACTCAGACGACGTCCAAGACTCTTCCCAAGTTCCCACCAATAGCAGGAATTTCCCAGCACTTCATCAGGGTGGAATGAGGAGGAGGATTAGTTCTGTAATGTTTGGGTTGCTTTGTGTTTTTCTTTTTGGCCATTTTTTGCTTGTTCGTGTGCTCCAAACAACACCTCCTCATGCCTAAATAACCGAATAGATCAATTGCCACACATTATTCACATTATTCATACAGCATGACCACTGCAGCATACCAGCAGCAGGCAAACAGGACCTTTTGTCGTACATTCACAGTTAGATCTGGGAAAATATTATTGTCTGGGTTATAATAAGTGCATTAGTTATGTTGCTTAACTTACATACATTATGTAAACAGTATATTGAATACATTACTAAGTTAAAACAACTTGAAAGTGGAAGTCTTGCCATCTGACATCCTCCTTTGCTGCTGTAGTACTCACTATGGCCACTAGAGGTCTCTTCCTATCAGTAAATGTAGATATGAATCACAATAAGATGATTGCACAGACAACCTCAGCTGCTGTTTATCATAGAAGGAAAGGAAATGGTCTCAAAACATACATTCTAAGCAGCATTTTTGAGATGTGGGACATATTGTATCTCTAAGATGAGACACTAATGATACAGGATCATTTGTAAGTTAATTAAAAGTGTGTGTGCTTTTATCCAGCTGCAATAAAGTGTCTCTATTTTGACTCAGACTCACATCCCTGTTAAAAAAACAGCTCATGGCTTAAATAAGGAGGAGAAGTCAGCGAAGAGTTACTGATAAAGTTAACAACACTTGATTGACTTGTGTTGACTGCTTCTGTCAGTAACTTTACCGTCAATGCACAAGTGACAAGAATTTTGGTTTTAGAAATAACGATACACTCGCATGTTTTGAAGGTTGCACTTTGCAATGTAAAGATTTCAGACAGTGTTGTACACAGTAGTCTGACTTTTTCTTTGTCTCCTTTTCAGTCTTTGATTTCTTTTTGAGCTGTTTTTAGCTTGTATGCAATATTTCATACCAGTGAAAACCATACCAAAGATTCAGGTTGTGGCAGGATAAGACATCATCTAATTCTACTTCAAACTTGTGTTTTTATAGTTTATTGTGCCTCCAGCTATCATATATTTCCTATCCATATTAGAAGCTGAACAACCCAATTGCCAGGGACAGACTTTTTACCATCAAACTTCGCTCTGTGGTGTGGACAGAGCTTGAGAGTCTTTTCATTTTTAAATCAGGACAGAGTTAATTTTAGACCGTGAACCCAATCAGATGTTCTTAAAGTAAATCAATTGAAAGTCTCTATTCATTAATTTGACTGAAAAATGTTTCTTTGGCCTGCCTGTTGAAAAGGAATACTGTGTGTCTGTGATGGAGCCAGAGATTAATGAAGTCCATCTTCTTCCTCTCAGACCGAAGAAAAACTCAGTCAGATCCCTGCCGTTTGCTCCGATGCCACATTTCCACGGGCATCAAGTCGGAGATGATTAGTTTAGGCTGCTTTCACACCTGGTTCTGCTTCCAGTCCACCAGATATTCCAAACACAGCACAAGTGAATTTTGAAACTCTAATTTAATATATTACACCCATTACATTAGGAACTTCCTGGGGGAAAATCTGGAGGTGAACATATAATTTAATGGTAATATTCAATTTCCAGTTCATAGATCTCAGTCTGGTTCATCGGACTTACAAAAAAAGATATGTTTTAAAGATAACTTTGAAAGATGAAAAATTCATGGATGATTCATACTGTGGTTAGTGACTTTTTCCGAAAGTATTTTTTTGTTTTGTCTTTTAAACCAAAACGACTCAGATGATTTCCAGATTCACCACCAGGCACCTCTGTGGAACCTGGTCCAGTGCAGATAACTCTTTCAGAGGGGGATCAGGCTCAGCTGAGGTCATGATATCCTCAGCAGTCATGGATGGATGTGTTCGTTGTTAGAAATCCACTCACCTTCACTTACCAGCCAACGAAAGGCTGCAGCTATTTCAAAGTTCATAACCAAAGAAATCAGTGAATTAGCATAGTTGTTTACTCATCTCAATTTTGTCATATCGCTCTGAATTAGATTGTTTCACGATATTTTAAGAGTTACAAAATACTCCCGGGTTTATCCTTACACGTATGTAAGGCAGCTCTTAAAATGACAATGATTAAATTGTGTGTGTTCAGGCTTTACAAGCTTTAACTTCAGTTGAATCAAAGAAATGTTCAGGGCTGGAGTTACATTCTTATTTTGAGCAGGAACAGAAGTTAGTAAGGTCGTTGTTATTCAACTCAATTGAACTTTAGATGTAGCACCTTTTCATACAAACGTGCATAAGTGTCAAATTTGAAAGAACATAACGCAAAATGATCAACAACACATAAAAATAGGCAGCAATAAAAATGATGGCAAAAAAATGAAATGTTCAAAGGTACGCACCATGAAAAAAAGCAAAGGAAAAATTACTTCTTTGCATTTTTTATTCAATGATAACAATAACAACAATCAATATTTTTTTTTTAATTAGACCCTACAGTATTTTAGATACAGTCCTCTACCAAACAGTTGCGACGTCTGTTCTTAATAAAAGAACAGTACAGTACAGAAATGGTGAAAAAATGATATTGATAAAATATTTTTCATCAAATATGTAATTGAATAATATTAAATTAATCATTTTAACAACACTAACCCTTTTGTTCATTGTAAATAGCTCATTTTACCAACATTAGCCCATTTTACCAACATTAGCTAGCTTCTTTACCATAAAATGACATCTCAACCGTTTGGTAGAGCATGTTTTGAAAAAATTATTGAACCCTTATAAGACTTATTTTTGTTGAACTAAGTTACATAATTCTGTTTAACAACTCCTCTGAAACGATAATATGTCAACAAAATAGTCTTACCTTTAAGTTAATCATTTTACCAACATTAGCTAATTTTACCAACACTAGCTAGCTTCTTTACCATAAAATGACATCTCAACCGTTTGGTAGAGCATGTTTTGAAAAAATCATTTAACCCTTATAAGACTTATTTTTGTTGAATTAAGTTACATAATTCTGTTTAACAACTCCTCTGAAACGATAATATGTCAACAAAATAGTCTTAACTTTAAAAGTTCCGCCGATATGCGTCATCAAAGGATGAGTGAATTTTCGCTGTGTCACTTCCTGTTTGAAGGAACACTGAAAAGGCATGCTGCTCACAGACACAGCGCAATCTAGTGGATTTTTTTAGCATTGCACAACCACAACAAACGGTAGAGATGGCTCATTCAGGTTAAGTTAAGCTTGATGCATTTTTCAATGAAATATAGTGACTTAAAGTGTGGTCTACCAAATGGTTGAGTAGTGCCTTAAAGGGTTATTTAAAATGTAATAGAATGCACACAAGGGATGACTATAATGTACAAAACTAAAAAACTACAAGGCTATAAGATTACACCAAAGTAAGAGCCATATAAAAACAATAGGCAATAGACAGCACAGGGAAATATTGCATCTGTGGGGATTTATCTCCAGTCGTGGATTCATCCATATTTGGACAGTGTGTGTGATTAAGTCAGAAATAAACTACAGTGTATGTTCATGGTAATAAATGAACATGTCAGCCAGCGCACCAGTGTGGCTCATTGATGTGTTTTTTCACAGAGGATGAAGAGACATCAGGCTGTGAAATATGTGAAGTTGAAATACAACATAACATTTTTAATGTGCAAAAAACAGAAATAATGATGTGTAAAGTTCAGCCAGCCTGCAGCCATTAACCATGAAATATAAGACTGTGAGATGTTTGTGTTGAGTCTATAAATTCACATGTGTGATGAAAATGCCTTTTGAATTAGTTCATATGATTTGTCCTCTTGGATGTCGGTCTGCGTCGTTTCAAACACACAGATTCAGCTCCTCGGCGTCTCTGCAGCCAAAACAGAATAAAACTTATAACAAGGTCATTTTCTTTCTTTCTTTCTTTCATCATCATTTACCGTGACACACAAACACGTGAGCCAGCCAGAGAAACACTAACTGTGTCTAAAGCGGACCGTGATAGGAAACGATGCCTTGTTATCAGATCTGGAGGAGCTCACGGTTTAGTTTCAAAATAAATCTGAATATTGAGCCGAGACTTTTCAATTTCCTCTGGAGATCGTCTGACTTTGCCTTGGACGAGCCGCAGCTGACGATTCGCCTCATTTGGGGAAAGTTCGTTAAGGATTAGCGTCGCCGTCGGCGCGCACAACGCCAGGAGACATTTTCTTTGGGTCAGGCCTCAGGCAGTTTTATTGCATTGATGAATTAGCAGAGATCAGCAGCCATTACTCTCTGACAAGTAACACAGGACATACATGTGTGGAAAATTATCTAACGTAGGAGGAATTACGCGGATTTATTGGAAGGATTAAACACCGAAATGATCTTGAATCAACATTTTTGACATTAACTCGTTTCATTCGGCGACGACTGTGATCAAACACCAAACTTAAACACAGAATCTTACTTTAACATCACAGTTTTGATCCAAAGTTAAAATGTTGGGATTACTGCTGCATATGTTTGCAGTTTGTTGACATAAGAGCTTTATTATTTAATAACTGGATGACATAAAGTACAAAGTGTGAAGTAGTTCTTGACACTGAACAGACCTTGGCCTGATCGGACCGTCAGCGCGTCATGCTGTCCGCACTTTGTTACAGACACAGTCTGATGCCAACTGATGAGGTCAAGTGTAAAGTGTGTGTGTGTGTGTGTGTGTGTGTGTGTGTGTGGTGTGATGGTGATGATGATGAGCAGCAGACAAGAGAGCAGGATGAAGTCACAGTTAATATCAATATAACTTCAGTTTTCTGTCTGTCTGTCTGTCTAACTTAATTTGATTTTACAGAGAATGTTTCTTTCTTTCTTTCTTTCTTTCTTTCTTTCTTTCTTTCTTTCTTTCTTTCTTTCTTTCTTTCTGTTTTTAAATGCTGAACGATAAAGCTTTAACATGGCATCGTGGACTGACATGTCCAGGGAAACAGCAGTGATTTGCGATCAGTTCAGTTTATGGAAACTCTTTCTTTTTTTTTTTGGTTCTTCTTGATGAGTTTTCATGATATTCCAGTGACACTGACGACATCTCTCGCTGACTGCCGAGTCAGCATCTGTGTGAGCGCTGCGGGCTGCTGCCACAACACACACACACTGTATTACACATCGTTTATTTATGCATGCATTGACATTGAATGCGGACTGACTGAAGATACTTAAAATCCACTACAGCGGTCTAACCAGCAGTATTGTAAGGTATTTTTTGTTTTGTGTTGAAACTAGCAAAAACATGTAGTTCTTAATGATCATCACATCTTAACTAGAAGTAATAGTTCATTCGATCATCTATTTGAACCATCTCTCTTCTAATGGACTTCCAACTTTTATTTCCCTTTATAAACTTGAACTCAGTTCTGCAGCTACATTCTGTCCATATCTACTTTTTGGTGGTTATTATCAGTCGATGCTCATAATGTCTAAAGTGTTGGAGATCTCAGGTTACTTCTGTGCATCTTTTTTTGTACTTCCTCTTGCTGATGTAACACTGCATTGACTGCACTAAGGGAGTTTCAAGTTCATCTAATCCTAAATAATTGTTATGAAGCAGTCTTGAGCCCTTTTGTACATACCCTTCAGTGTTAGATAGAGGATGCCCTCAGTGTCTTTAGGTTCTGGTAGAGGTTTTGCTGTCGTGGTTTCCCCCAGAAATGTTGTTGCATCTGATGACAAGTGATGGAGGCATCATGGTCTGGCACGGGCTGGCAGTTTAAAGTGTCTTTAAAGATGTCAAACATAATTAGGAAGATGATATAAATGATGCACAGCTATTTCTATTTAAAAAAGTCATCGTCACATTATTAATTAAAATCAGTTTTACCAAAACTTCCAATGCTTCACTTTAATAAATACACTGTTACAGTATATAGTCTATTTAATAACTCAAAAGGGACACTAATTGATGTCAGAAGGTTCAGACTGTCCCGTCGTTCACAGGCATGAAAATCACTCACCTTTTGGCAAAATTCGCCGTTTTGAAACCAAAATAGGTGACCTACGTGGATCGTGTAGATTCGATGAGAAAATATTGAGGGGGGTGGGGTGTAGGTTGCCGCTGAGAGTCTCTCAGCGGCAGTGTTTGGCCCCAGAGATTCAGTGCACTGCGAACAGGTGCGCATCAAGCGAGCGTACACATGAAGGGATGCAGACCACCATCAGAGGCTGAAAGCACTCCTGGCCTCGGTGATTTTACCTGACTGAATTCTG
Source organism: Lagodon rhomboides (assembly GCA_039737535.1). Taxonomy (NCBI): domain Eukaryota; kingdom Metazoa; phylum Chordata; class Actinopteri; order Spariformes; family Sparidae; genus Lagodon; species Lagodon rhomboides. The sequence continues at coordinate 7,061,456 of CM077798.1, read as the reverse complement.
TTGACATAGGCTTAGCTAACGTTAGCTACAGCTTGAATGTGTTATGAATTGAGTGAGTCATTGAACACAGCAGGAGAGAACACAGCGTTAGACAGCTAGCACTAAAGCTCCGGTGGAAAATGATTCGCACTAGCTAATGCTACCGTTATCCTAGCTTGTATACAAGCTAGCATCTAACTTTAGTAACGATATCTAGCTAATGTTAGGCTAACGTTAATGGTAGCATTAGCTAGTGCTAATCATTTTCCACCTTTTTCACCCCTGACCCATTTTCATGCCTGCGTTCAGATAAGAAGACTTTGGGAGTGTCTCAACTTCGGTTATTTCTGACTGGATTTAGGGGCTACAGCAACAGCCTAATTACTCTTCCTGACATTATTTTCGAGCCAAAACTATGTAGCCACTGTGTAGAGTTTTGCTTTCAGGCCAGTGCTCTTAGTTGTGGGTCAGTATGTTTAATTTAAGAAAACACAGGCCAATCGGAGAGTTATTTTTCTTCTAATTTTCATCCTGACACATTTTGACACGTTGCCCAGATGACGTTGTGTTCTCTCACAGAGTCCCATCCAGGGATTTACCTCTGTAAGGCTCTGTGCAGATGGCAGCGATGAGAAGAGTGATTAAAATAGATCTGGATCAGTGAATCAGGCCGGCAGAAATGCGAGATGATGCGTGTTTATCAGCGTCATGTCTGTATCTGCATGTGTGTCGGCTGGAGGGCGTGGATGGACATTTTTTTAAGCCTTTTTTTATTTGCACACATATACAACAATATAAAACCAGATGTAGAAACAGATGTGACGGCGGAGAGCAAGAGGTCACAGGTTCAAACGTCAGACCTCCCCCGACTCACAGTTTGAAGTAATTCAGAAAACGTGTGCACGATGAAAGTTGGATTCACTGACACTTAAATGTCTCAAGTGTTCTCTCCGTTTTTCCAACCAGTCTTTGTTCTGGTGCGCAACGAACTACAGCCACACACGAAGTCCAGTCTAATGATGCTGGTTTGCATTACAACACGTCTTCTCCCTGACTTCGGTAATATGTGACTAACTCTAAATCACAGGGTCAGTTAGATAATGGTGCCTAAGTGGAGCGTCACATTAACATGGAGCCAAGAGTCGACTGGGTAAAACAAGAACAGATAGTTTCAGGAAATGGCTGGAGGCAAAGCGACATCCACTCTGCAGTATTATCTGACAGATATAAGCTAGTGGCTGGCAGATTTGAAAAAAATTGTTAATATGGTCAGTGGCTGGTAAAACCTGCCATTCGGACAAAAAGGTTAATTTTTCACTATCCATGTCATCGAAAATGATGTTGAATTTGATTTTAACTTCAGCGGGTGAAGCCATACCCTGCGTTCCTGATACGTCCCCTGGGAGGTCTACGGACTGCGGGGAGTAACACGTTACAAAATAAAACTTGACTCCCAAATCAAGATTCAGATTTTCTCAACAAGAACACAAAAGGATCACACAAACTGAAAACTAACTTCCCTTTAAAAAACTGGATGCACCACAAAACCAATTTCTCCTAACTGAAGCTCCGTTTACACGAAGGGAAAACGCAGATATTTCCATGCGGTTTGGCCTCTCATTTACACAAAAACCCCGTTTTTATCACAGAAAATGATTATTTCCAAAAACTCCGGCCAAAGTGGAGAATTTGGAAAATGCTTAACGTCATGTGAGCGTTGTTTTGAAAGGAACAGGAAGTCGCTCGTGTTATTCGTTGATTCTGAGGATTCTGATTGGCTTGCATGGCTTTATCCTTCTCCCTACACTGCCGCCCAGAGGTTTGGCAGAGTTATAATGGCGCTCGACGGCGTATTTATGCGGGTTGATGTAAATGACAACTTTTTTGAAAAAAATGTTGTGTGAACAATGTTATTTTTGAAAACAGAGGGGGGGAAATATTTGTTTCTCTAAATACCCTGCTATGTATAAACGTGGACTCAGTCGACAGAAGAACACAGGAAACACTTCAGTCTGTTGACACTGCCGTCATCCTCAGAAAGCACGCACAGCATGGACGCTGCTGGATGACCCACCGGCCCCGGCCACAACTCCAGCCCCAGCTTATATCCTGCCCTGATTAGTAACTGGAGACAGCCACGCACAATCACCTGCTCCGGTGGGGGAGGGCAGCACCTGGAGGACACAGGAGCACAGGAGAGCAGCCACACCCACACACAACTGACGGCTCCTAGGCTGCAGCAGTTCCAATAGATTTAGTCCCATTAGGAAGTATGTCAAGTGCAGTGCCAAAAATACCAGGATGTTCTACTGCATCCGGTCGTCACTGGCTTCATGCAAGCTGGCATAACTTTCTGGCTATTCTGACCCATAATCCTCTGAGAGTGACAGACACCGCAGTGACAGACGAAAGCACATTTGAGTACTACGTTCTTTGTACTCCAAACATTTCTTGCTAAGGCTGCGATGGGTATAGAAGGCAGAGGCTCAAAGTTCCAGGTGCACTGTCATGACGAAGTAGTCCCAATGTATACGTACTGCAGTGTGTACTTTGTATGGGCAGCTTCAGTGTGTACTAAAGGAAAGTAAAAGTAGAAGTATGTGTGTTTGAAACACACCCATAGATTCACAATTATTAAAACGTTGGTTCCTCAACTCCATCATTTCAGGTTAAATCAGCCAGTGAGATCAGCTCCGCATTTAATAAATACTCCAACACTGATCTCCGACCTGTGCTGCGCCATGTCTCTCTCTGACTCTTTTATCGTGTTTGTCAGCACCGAAAGAAAAGAACCTCCTTTCATAAACATTGCAGTTGAGGACCGGAGTGATACTGGTTCGGTTTGTGAGCAGCGGTGGCTGGTGGGACACCTCAAACTGAGCGAACGAACGCAGTCGCCAGACTTTCCATGAGGTCATCTCTGGCCAGCCAGCCTCTCCGAGTTTATAGTTCTGCTAAGAGCCTCAGAAACCGAGCTGGAGGATGAGTTTTTATTGCACTTAACAGCGACATATAAACACTGGTCCGCTCTGCACCGAAAGCGAGCGCAGTAAGGTGTCGTTAAACGAATCTGGACTGACTGGACTGTATAAAACTTTAACTTCATGTGTTCCAGATAATTTGAGCTCCTTCTGTGCAGCTGAAGTCAGAGCGAAACCCTGCGTCAGTGTTGTTGTTAAGCATCCGCGCTCCATCAATCACCGAGTTCCTTGTTGACAAATGAGACGACACTCCAAAGAAGTTTGATTGTTTTCACCAAATGCGAGAAGAAGGCATGCGAGCTGAGAACCTTCAATCCTGCCGCAGCAAAGCCTCCAAATGAAAAGGCTTCAGGGTCTGTTGGTCTGACAAAACAAGCAATTTGAAGAAGTCGCCTCTAATTTTAGGAAGCTGTGATTGACTTTTTCTCAGTTTTGTACATTTTTATAGAGGAAACACTTCAGGTCAGGGTTCAACAGTAACTTTTTGAGGCACTTGTGGTTTGTACAAGTACATTTCCCTTTCTGCCGTCTAGGCACAAAAGTCACTTATCCGAGCACCACCAGCAGCGAAGCATTGTTAAAGGTTTTATTGGAAAACGCATCTCGCACACCAGCGGACATGTTGGCAGCATGGCTGAGAGAGGAGAGCCCACAGGAACTGGGAAGAGCCGGCCTTTAAACTTCTGGCTTCAAGGCAGGACAGCCTGCTCACTCAAACACACCTGCAACCAATCACACAACACACTCAGGTAACAGAGGGGTTTATTTAAGCAGAGAGACAAGCACATACAATAGAAACATATATACGACCTCTGGGGTCGTAACACCTCCCCTCTTAAAACTGAACATTTCTCCCCCAAAGAAATGTTCGATTTCAGAGATGCAGTAGGGCGTTCAGCTATCAGTGCGTCCCTCTCCGCCATGCTGAAGCACACAGTCTGCATAAAAGCGATACTTCAGTGGGTGACAACATGGCTACCATCATGAGGAGAGAACACAAAACCAAATACACAATTGCAGTGCTAGCACACACACACACACACACACCAAAACAGCAGCAGGTGACCAACACAAGAGTGGAGTGCAACAGACACCACACAAAAGGCATCACCCCGTGAATATTCTCATTCATCCAGGTCATAGTTGTCTCAAGGAAATTGAATCGAACGCAATTGGATTTGGTTTTTGTCTTTGAAGACGTTTCACCTCTCATCCAAGAGGCTTCATCAGTTCCTGCTCGCTTGACTAGGCTGGGACTAGTCCAACTAGCCGGTGTGGAGGTCCAGCTATTTAACCTCTTAGGAGGCGGTCACAAGGCCACTGATGTCTATGGGTCGTATGTGCTCCATTATTGCCAACGACAGTCGTTGGAGTACGGTCGTTGGGGATGGATCACTGGGGATGGATCACCATCCCCAACGACCGTGAAACGTCTTCAAGACAAAAACCAAATCCAGTTGCGTTCGATTCAATTTCCTTGAGATAAAAGGCATCACTGTGTAGTCACCACTTCACACAAATGTTGCCAGCCTGCACCTAAGCTGCAACCACAAGTGACCCAACAAACGTGAACTGCCACTACTGCGACATAAAATGGACAACCTTGAAAATTGTTTAGATCGTAAATCGAGTTTGGTGCGAAGAAAATCGGAGATTCAGTTTTTACTAGTACAGTTTTTACGTGGCTTGTGCGTTCTTAATCCCCCTTAAACTTCTCAGAGGTTAATATCTCTATCACTAACAGGGAGGAACATCCAACAGTGAGCAGAGGGATTTCACAACGTCGAAATCAGAATAAAAAATCTTTTTTCCCCCTTCATTATAATGAAATATGTTCAAGCCAGGTTAGTTTAACGCTCCTCATCTATCCAGCTGTATCCAGCTGTGACTGGACAGAACCTGAAACTGTTGGAGGTGCAGGACGCTGGTCCAACAAATGGTGTTGGATGGAGACAAATACTGAATAACTGAAAAATGTGTTTTGAGACACAAGTTCTTTAGATAAATCCGGGAAGAAGGCGCTGTTGTCCCACAACAAACTGAGCCCAAGCTTAAGTTTGTGCTGATAGCAGATGGTGAAGAAAAAAATAAACTTTTTCAACATGTTTATCCTCTTTAATAAAGTCAAGAGGAAATCCTTGAAGCAAAGAAGCAAAAGACCCTGTTTGCAAACGGAAACAACAGGTTTTATGGGAAATGTGTTGTCAATTTGTAGAATCATGAGCCCAACGGTACTTCTGGTGTTAGTTGGATGCTACCAGTGGATTCATATTGATCGTTCATGAAGATGAAATGGTAAATGAAAGGGTCCTGAGTGCCCCTTCCTTTGATCCTCGTAGTGTCTTTGATCAAATTTCCTCCCAGCAGGATCGGGGGAGTGTGCGTGCAGTTTGCAGTTTATTCCTAATGACCTTCAGTCTGAAAAGATAGGAAAAAAAATATCCCGGAACATTTCCTCATGCACAGATATGTTTTGAATTTTGCCACCATCACAGATCGTATCTCCATCTGTATTCCTTTGCAAGGTCGAGAGAGGAACTTCAAAGCTGCTGATAAGCTCGACCCAAGGAGGGAGCAAGGCTGTTCCGCCCTCCTCATCCCGTTCCAATTAGAGCGCAGGAGGTTTCTGATTAAAAACACCAGATACGACATTTTCGGCTGGACGTTTTTCAGATACGTCAGCGTGCCGCGGTCGCCGCTCTGTTTTCTGACACAACAACTGAGGAAATATGTAAAACCTCTTGTTTAGTCTCGACCCAACAGACCTTCTCATCGACTATCATCACTCAGAAAACTGACGTGCCTTCACTTGGAATAACTGATTAACCGTTTAGTCTGTAGAATATCAAACAAATGGGAAAAATGCGCATTACAGTTTGCCAGAGCCCAAAGTGACTGATTCCTTCCAGATTCCAGACTTTTCAAGTATTGTCATAAAGGACAAAGAGAAGCAGCGGATCCTCACATTAAACAAGCTGCAGACAGAAAATATTTGGAATTTTTTCTTGAAAAATGACTGAAACAATTGATTATCAGAGCATATGATTCAATTCCTTTTTGTTGAACAATCAATTATTTAACTAGCCGGTGCAGCTTTATTGACTGATTGAGTCGAAAAAATTGTCAGCAGAAGGTAACAATGGCAATCCCAACCAACAGTCCAAAACAAAATGTTCTATCATATATGATAAAAATCCACATGTGAAAGGCTTAAACAAACACATTTCTGTTATTTATTCTTGAAAAATGACCTAAAAGAGTCATCAATTATCAAAATAGATGCAGGTCAATCTCCCAGTCATGTTCTGCCATGTGTTAACTCTCTGGATGCTTTTTCAACCACCTTCCAACAGTTTATCTTGAGTACCTGAGTGGATGAAATCAGTTCAAGGAGGATTGTTTAAAAGTGTAGAACCAGTAAGAGGAGATGAATGCAGATGTGATGTTGAGGCAGGCGGGTATTTTTGATTTCTCCGCTCTGATAATAATCTAAACTGTCTTTAAGCGATCATTACCTTGTAACTAGTAGCTACAGATGAGTCACACTCGAGTAGAGTTGAACTCATCTGAACAGCCGAACGCCGATGATGAGGTGTTTCCATGGTGGAGATGTGATGTTTACAGCTTATAGATGATTAGTGCCTCTAACTCATGTGCTCGGCTATTAAGCTTTATTTTTGTGGCAGTGATTCAGGGGGAAAATATCTGAAGAGAAAACAGCAGTGAGCGACTCCGGCCAGACGAGTTAGCTAATTCTCAAGAACTCCTGAGTTCATGGTCGTAAAATAAAAAGTGAGCATTCAAAGAGGCGGAGGAGAACGGCGCTTTAAGACAATTTCCTGACTGCCCAGTTTATGCCTGCTCTTCCAAGTTTCCACTTCAGGATGTTGGTTAATTCCCTCAGAGAAATAACACTGTCAGAGGTGCTGATGAGCCAGCGAGGTGACAAGAACTGAACTTTAACTCAACCATCAACCGTCTGTGTCTGTGCCCATTAAAGCTTAATTTTAGCACTAATTTACAAGTAGAGGGGCACTAGAGCTGCCCAAGTTCCACTGTAGTCAAGTGATCTCACCCCATGCCCAACCCCCAAGTGCCCCACTACTCAGTCCAAGTCCTTCACTAAGGTGCCGCTCTTATTAGCCAGTGTACTCGCTTGATCAGCCCATCCCGTCAAAGTGCTTTTTAAATTCATGTTAGGTGACTTCAAGTGCCCCTCTGGCAATGTAGTTGGCCCAAGACCCCATCTAATTAGCCCAAAAGCCCCACTAGTCAGTCCAAGTCCACGAGTTTCCCCAATCAACTGAATGTCCCCTCAAATGAGCCTGTACTTTCCTAATTTGTAAAAGTTTTCTGCAAACACCCCAACAGTTAAAGTGTAGCCCTCAACTAGGTCAACCCAACTACCTTTCTGGTCAGTCCACGTGCCCCTGAAGTCAACCTCTACCCAGCTGGCATCGGACGTCAATAGACGTTGGTCTTTGGTTGGATTCAAGTCATGACGTCAGGTGACCAAAACCCAACGTCCATTGACATCTACTTTCAACATCTTTTGACATAGGAATATTGACGTCAAATGACGTTAATATTTTGTTGTTTTTTTGTTGTTGTGTCTGGCAACCAAAACCCAACGTGTTTCAGACGTCTTGTACTCACACAACTTTGACGTTGAATAATGACCTTTTTGATGACAAAATTCTAATGTCTGAACAACATCTATCAACAACGTTGATTTGACTTAAGATAGCCTACATAACTGATATCCAACGTCGGACCAACGTTAAGTTCAGACGTTAACCCGATTTTCATTTTCAACTAAATACTAACGTCTATTCAATGTCGGAGGCGTCTCAATTAGACGTGTCTATGACGTCTAATTGACGTCTAGTGCCAGCTGGGTAGTGAGCTTAACTGCCCCCAAATGCCAAACTACCCGGTCCAACTACAGATGAATCAAATGTGCTCTAATGAACCCCTTTAGTGTCCCTCTGGTCCATCTACGTATAAGGGCACTTAGGCCAGTGTGTCCCTGAAGGGCCTCTCTAGTCAGCACTTAGTTAGTGCCCTCAAATTCCCCCAAGTGCTAGTCGAGTCAGTCCAAGTACTCCTGTAGTGCGCCTGAGCGATCTTTTGGTCGATCACGATGGCCATCTTGTTGATCATTGTGCCCTTCTAGTTTTTAAATGTTCCATTCAGGTCAGTCCGAGTGTGCCACCAGATTACACAGGTGCCCCTTAAGTCAATCACATGGCCTATCCAGTCCAAAGTGACCTGTAGTAGAGATACCTCTGCTTCAATTTGACCCCTACTCCTTGCAGACTCTCTGCAGACCCCTGAGGTAACCGAACGAGACGAACAAAAACCACACAGTTGTAGATTTTCAGTAGTTTTATTGAAAAATGCCTCTTCTGTTTTTCAGAAATAAATAAGAAAATAAGGCTGTGGAATTCACAATCTGCAGTTCAAACATGAAGCCGCAACACCATTTCCATAGTCTTGCACGCAGATTTTGACTGCATTTGATACTGAGAGAAATGACAAAAATGACAACAACTATATTCTGGTTAAGACAAAATGAAATGTAACAAAAAACATTACTAAATATACACCACAGACATGCAATTCCACGTTTGTTAAAATTAGCTGTGACGGAATAAAGGAAAACTGATAAATATTAAGTCTAGAGATACAAAATGAAAGCTGTGTTTAACTGCCATAATGAAACTGAACCTCCGTAGAAGACAACACTGGATGAGAAGGATTATATTGAACATAGTGGATGAACTGTGACAGATCTGACACCACTGATGTGAACAAACATTTTCTTTCTTTTTCTTTACCTTTGTTACAATGAGTGCACTGTTCAACACTGCTAGTTAATACAAACTTTATGCAAATATGTTACAAGCAAAAGACACGAGTGGAAAAAGAAAGCTCACAGGTTTTTTTCATGGATCCTTTTACATTTGTTTTTTTGTTCCGCTTTTTAAAAAAATCAGTCACTACATCTCTAAACTCCCTCCCTCTGTCCGTCCATCCACACCCTTCACCTGCCACAACAATGAATATTCACATACATTTTTTTTAGGCATTTAAAGGTCTTTTCCAATAAAGTCGAGGTGTCAAACCCCATTTTGTTTGCGTATAATGTGCATAAATCCAACAACAAACACAGGTTGAACAAGGAAAAAAGAAAAAGAGAAACATGGTTTATGATGTTGGCCTATTGGGTGCCTTTCTTGATAGTGATCTCTTTCGACGCTGGTTTTGCCACACATCATCCTCTGCGGGGGCTGGGACTACTGGGCTGTTGGGTTCAGGTGGGAATTGGCCTGCTTGGAGATAGCGTTTGGGCCAATTGAGCACACAAGTTCTCTGAGTTTCTCAGCATGCACAAAAAGAGAGGTTTAGCTGGCTAAAGCACTGATAGAGGTGGTTAGTAAACAGCAGGGGCGTGTCCACGGCGGTTTGGGGAGGTTTGAGAGTGTCTCGTGTCATACAGCAGGAGGTACACTCCATTTTTTTCCCCCCAGTTTTTGCCAGGTAGTTTGTGAATGCTTGCCCTCAAGGGGAGAAGTGATATTTGTGGACAGGCTAAAATGGGCTAGCAAACGAAGCTAACATCAGTATCTTGACTAAGTTAGCTTGGTTCAAGTGTGAAACCACTGGATATATACGCAGGGACATTTTCCAGTCGTGTTTGTGACAAGATCGGGTATTTTTGAAGAGATGTCGGAACAATTTGCAGCTGTAATGGTAGAAGGAACCATCTTAGCCAAGCATGATCTTTTCCTAACCCTGGCCAAGTGTTGTTTATGCTTAAACCTAACCAGACTGTAAGCCAGCCTTGTCTCAACACAAAATTGAAAACTGAACAAAAGTTGTTCAATATATTCGAGTTTTGCAGATACATACATAGCCAATATTTATTCTGGTGATTCAGTTGGTAGGGGCTGAAAAAAATCCGTATTGTGCATCCCTTATGTACTCTGTACTCTTTACCGGTCGGTAAAAGCGGTGACACAAACAAATCTCAAACTATTGATCTCTTATTGCTCTTTTTGTATTAACAGTGTTGAGTAGTGTTGAAAATCATATTGCAGAGTTGTAGCAAATTAATGTTTGTGTTGTTCCATGACCTGTCTGTGGTAATTAAACAACACAAGCTGTTATACTTCACTTAAACCTGTTGTAATGATTTACTTGTATACTCTTGAGTCTCATGATAGATGAGGACAGAAGGGGAAAGAAGGGGAATGAATGATACTTATTCTTTTGGGCTCTAGACTTGTTGATACTCTTCTGTGCGCTCATGTCACATGTATTTTGAGACTAATTTAATGCCATAGAGGAGCTCAATTTATCATTCTCTATCAGGCTTTTGCCTCTTTTTTAGCGCACCCTGCTTCATTTTAAAAAAAGCATTCAACTGCTGAAGCTAATGTCACATGATTGTGTAATTCAAACGTGATAGCAGGCCATACTTTGTTTTAAATGAAACAATCTATTGTACGTGTCTTACTTCCTGTCACTAGTTCATCTCGTCTTCCCCAGTATCAAATGTCGCTCTCTGTGACAACAGAACGTTGCAGCTTTTTGTGAAACTAATGCTGCTTTTCCACCAAAGTTTGTGGTTCTACACAGGTTTTTTAAACGCAGGTCAACCTTACAAAAATTGCATGTTTTGGCTTCAAAACACCACTGAGCAGCTTTCATAAGATTGAATAGCCCTCTGTCTCTAAGGCTGTGTCCAGGTATAATAACACGTCCTCGCTGAATTCCTTCCTTCTTAAGCGCCACCACCGGATGTTGGTAAAGCGCCATCACTTCGCAGGGCAGGAAATAAGTCAGAATTTAGCATATTCACCTGGGTCTTATGTTTAGATAAAAGTCGAGCAGAGGTTATAAGAAAACCTGTCTACCGCAGAGTCAGTTGACCCGGGTGTAAATGCAGAGTTTACACATTCCCATTGCATGGAAAAGCCTGATCTTAGTGGGATTAAGTGGGATTTTTGACCAGTGGAAAAGGGGTATCACAAGATGTGACGACGCAGTTATTGGTGCAACAGTCTGTAGGTCATGATAGCTTGAAACTTATACAGTACAGTCATATAGTACAAATCAGCAGAAGATTTAGACTATTGATGCTAATATAATATAACTTTAACCTGCAAAGAATTTAAATTTAAACTTTGATGATTGGCCATCCAATTGACCAATTAACTGTCAGATTTGGTGGGAGGAGGGGGTTGGGCCATCACCCAAGACTGCTTTGAACACGCCCCTGGTAAACATTTCAGTGCTTTTCCCTTTCCATCATTGTTAGAAGTTCAGGTGTTAGTCCAAATTTGAGTCAGTAAACACTGTCATTTCTCCATGATTCACAAAACAGAACAACAAAACATTTCGACATAAAAATCAAGTTAGTCTACCACCAGCCTGGGGAAATTTCGTTAATTGCAATTTAAGTGACATACAGATACAGTATAGGTGGTTAAGCTGGGTTCTGTTATGGTACATGAAGTGGGGAATCTAAACCTTGGGGGGTCACATGTGCAGGAGTGGTTCAGTCTGGCCCTGAGCAGTTTAAACAGCTACAAACACATGGGCAGGAAAATAAAAAAAGAGGCTTTTTTGTTGGCATTCAGCAAGCAGCAGGTTGTTGTTTGCAAGGCACAAGCTTTCAAAATACAGATGTTAAAAACTAAATTTAGTGGACTTGATTCAAACATCATTTACAAGGCACAAATTAGTTTATTTACACACGTCACTGTTAACAGAGTTGTTGCTGCTGGTGGTGCCGGCGCTGCTGTGGTAGATGTTGCTCTGTTACAGATCCACCTTTGTTAGTATTTGTTTGGGTTGTTTGTTGTTGTTGTTTGGTGCATGCTCCTCCACTGAACACAACGCTTCTTTGTTTGGTCTTTGGCTTCAAGATGCAAACAGGCCACTAAAACAGGTGGGTGCCATCACCGCTGCTGCTGGTGGGGTTTGTTCTACTGGCTGTGAGTCGTTGTTAGTACTGGTTTCCCTCTTTGTTGTTGTGTTGTTTTTTTTTCAGCAAAGTTTGTTAATGGTTTCCTTTGGCGTTTATCCTTTAAACAGCTCTAGAGCGTGTGAGCAAGTGTTTCAGTTACAGGACTTTTGTTTTCAGGAAGTCAGTGAAAGCAGCACAGGCGGCATAGAAAGTCTACTATGGTGAACCTAGAACAGGCCAAACAGGATGAAGGTGTCAGTTAGGTCAAAGCAGGAGACAGAATCAAAACCTTTCTCTAATGATTAGTGGCTATCAGCTTTAATACTAGACTCCAAACATGCATTAATCCCCTTGAAAAAACCGTCCAACATTTTGAGAAATCCTTCTTGGCTGTCTTAAGGCCACGAAACACTCATTATCAGACGAACTGATCTTAAATCTGAATTTGGGAAACTTCAGGTCCCGCCTCGCTGCAAAACAAAATACACCCCGTCATGTCAACGGCGATGTCAATTTGTCAGATTCCCTATGTTTACTCAAGCTGCAACAAGGAACACAGAAGTATGGCATTATCCCGGCCCGAGAAACGTGACAAAAAGCACCAGGTATCAACCTGCTGTCCAAATTTCCCACAGCGAGAGGGGGCATAAAACAATCACTACTAGTTTGCTGATGTTTTGGTTGCTAACAAGCTAACGCTACATTACATTTTGACACTTTTCAATGTTGCATTCCCCTCTTTGATGGGACATTAAAATTGAACTTGATACTGGCTCAGGTTAGGAGCACAGGTTGCTATAATCAAGTTGTTGTTGATGGAGCTAGGCTCACAGTTTCCCTTTACTTCCAGTCATGATGCTAAGCTAGGCTAAACACTTCCTCAACCGACTTTGTCTTAACTGGACACGTAAATTGAATCTGTCTCAGAAGACAGAAAATAAGTGGATCTCTCAAAATGTTGGAGTGTTCCTTTACAGCTTCATCCCACCAGCTGTTGATTAGCAACGTTTAGCAGTTTTATACTTGTTTCATAACAGCAGACTACTGCAGCCCGTGCAGGTCCTGATACGTACCTACGTAACCTTGGCCGTTGTAAGGAATACCAACACACTGAGAGGAGTCGCAGTATCCAGGAGGTCCGGGTGGCCCGCGGACTCCGGCGTAGCCTGGACGTCCGGGGGGACCACGAGGTCCAGCAGAGCCTGGAGGGCCTGTAGCTCCTGTCCTGCTTTCTCCTGGTGGACCTGGATGGAAAATACAAAATAATTTAGCTGAGTAGGATGGAAGAAATAAATGTGACTGGCTTAGTTTCTCAGTGTTGACTGGACAGTTAAAAAAAACAGCTAAACAGCTAAACTTGAAGTTTTATTTCTAAACTTTATTTCGAACTCTTTCTAACTTCTGGCAAATCAAGACATTCAAATTCAAGTTTCATTGTAATTCTTTAAAAACCTCCTAAAGAAAAAATCCCAGGAGATGTTTTCTGATCTCTGAGCCAAACAGGTAGTTACAGCTCATGGTGTCATGCTCCAGTTCCAGTTGGAAACATTAAAAAACGGTTGTAACTGCTGCTGACAGTGTCGGGCACAACATTTGGAATGTAGAAATAAAAGAAACGAAACTATGAGAGGGAAAAAAGGAAGCAACAGGATCTGCTGATCCTTTTTCCCCCTCTGCCTTCTGTCTAGACACGGACAAAGCCGGCTTGGAAAGCTTCCCTGACTGTCTGTCTCCTGCTCGTCGTCCTCAGCATGTGTTGTGAATGAAGCTTTTCTATCGTGACTCATTGAAAATCACTTCCTCCTTTTCCACGATCATTCCCTCTCTATGGCACTCCCTCTCACACAGTTTCCACTATTTGACCTTGATTGTTTCAGAAAACTTTTTTTTCAGTCTGACAGACCCGAGTCTCAGAGTTGTGAGGCTGTTGTCAGGCTGCTGGATGTGTCTGTGATTAGGCTCCAGGAAGGATGACATCATGATTTTGTGGTTGTTGTTTGAACTGATATTGGCAGAATGATCTTCAGCTTCAGAGACTGGTTGGGAAGTGACTTCCTAAAAGTCTGTTAGTCTGAGATTGTTGGTTTCAAATTCTGGATGTTTTTAGTGTAAAAGTTTATATTCTTAATTCAAATTAGGGGTGACACAGTTTCAATTCTAAATCGTAAAATGATCTGAACGAGTATTTAATTTCAATAATCTAATTCAACACTAGGATTGGTGATTGTCCGACAGAGCTAGCTAACTGCAGCTACACTTCCCAACACTAATCTTATTTCTGTAAACTCTGTGTGAAATCAAACATTTGACGGAGAGAAAAGAGCAGGTAAAAAAAAAAAAAAAGTCAGACATACCAGCAGGTCCTCTTGGTCCTTTCTGTCCGACTCCTGGCACTCCTCGCTCACCTTTCTCTCCTGCGGGGCCTGAAGGAAACACAGGATCAGATGATTAGGGCTCACATTATTCCCCAGTCACAGACTAATAACGAAGATCTGGCTCTGATGTAAAAAAACATGATGGTCAGAGTTAAACAGTTAAATAGTGTTGATACAAACCAGCTGAGTCACACAGTGGTCAGAGTTTATCAGTTTAATACATTCTTGCCTTTAACCAACCAGAGATAAGATGTTTCCTCACCGTGCGTATGAGTCACGCGCCAATTATTGTAATCAAAGGTTGACTTTTAAAACCAGTTTGAGCTGCTTCGTATTAAACCACGTGGTGTTTTTTCACAGATAAAAAACAGCTTGAAGTGGACACGTTCTCTGTCTTGTTGGATCAAAGATCGGCGCATCAGAACTGCTCGTTTCACTTGTTTATTTGGCCGGTGTGAACCACATATACAAGTGAAATTACACATGACCAGTTGGACTGAGGTTATGTGACTTGTCCATTCAAGAACATCTTGGTTTCCTTAACGGCATGTCCACGATCATTACCCTCATGAGTTGTTCTCAATTCGGGGGACTCGATCTGTATGAGCAAGGCTCCAATTCAAACAGCCAACGTGGATATAAACATCAACAAATTCGAGTTGACGCTCCCCGTCATTGTTTCATTTCTCATCATTTCAAGCGCTGGAGCCAAAACAATAGAGACATGTTTCTGTCCTGACACCGTCTGACTGCGCTACGTTTACAAATGTTACAAAGAATCACTTCTTCTGCTTGTCGTCCTGTAAACACAGTGACGGTTTTCTAGTGGATGAAGTGAAGTAAAGTATCTGTGGAGGAAAACGAGCTTCGGCTTCTCTACGACGACTCCGTACTGTTGCATCAGAGCTCCTACTTCTAATGAGCCTCCTCCTGTAGTGTGATAAACCTCATGTGTCTCTGCTCTGCAACAATCAGCTTCATCATCTCTGTCTTGTGCAATGTCTCCTGAAAAATTGTATTTGTTTTCATGATTACGTTTTAAAGAGACGAAAATATTCAGAGTTTAGAGTAGAACTCCAACAGTGACTGGAAGACAGCGTGAAAATCAGATGACTTAACGGGGTTTACTGATGAATCCAAGCCTCGTTAGCATCCTGCGATGGTTTTTCGGCTTTTCAAATAAACTCGCTGCAGTTTAAACAATCACTTTGCTGCTGTTTCAGCTCCCATTTCACAAAGCTTTCCCTCCAGGTTTATTTTGTTAACTCCTCCTGATGATGACTGTGTTGAATTCCGTTTCTGAACGTACCTCTCTCTCCTTGCTGACCAGGTAAGCCAGGATTTCCAGGGAAGCCGTTCCTTCCTGCAGCGCCTGGTTCTCCGCGGGGTCCCTGCCTGCCAGGAGTTCCAGGGGGCCCTGCAGGGCCGGGGCTGTTGCTGCGGTACATGCCGTTGGGGATCTGGTTAAGTAACGTGTTGACGCGAGTCATTTGTGCTGCAGCAACAGAGGAGGAAAGGGAAGAGAAGAGTAAGTGCTGACTCACTGTGTCATGAAGGTTTATGTTTGAGTCGGGCTGCTTCACACTGCCAGAAACATTTCCTCTCGTGTTGAGAGGGAAAATGCACAACTTACCGTTTACTAGCTGCTCGCAGACTTGTCTGGCAATCGATCGCATCATGTTTTGAGGAGCAAAGTCACCCTGGAAACAAAGAGGAAAGATTTCAGATAAGGATATGTAAAGGATTTTGAATACTGTTGTCTGAGGTTTACTGGAAATAGTTTCCTTTCAAATACTGTAAGTGGCTACAGATTAGAGCTACTGGCTCAGTTCACTCTGGCCTCTCTTCCACCAAATTCTGTCTGGTTCTTGTAGCAGTTCCTTTCAGGATTATTTGAAGCTTGGCGCTGTCTTGCGAACAAGCCGGCATTTTCAACAGTTTTGAGTGGAAATTCTGTCTTGCTTCAAGATATTAAATCATATCATATCTTGTTTTTTAGAAAACTATAATAGGAACAAATTTTCTTGCCACATTGAAAACAAATTATTGTCTTATTTTATAAAATTTGGGCTAGAAATCTATTTTTCAAACTAGTAATGAGGAATGTTTTCTTGTTACTTTCATACAAAGCTTTTTGAGCTCTAAGATGTCAAAAAACACTCAGATGTACTCACTCTCTCTCCCTTGTCTCCCTTTGGACCGACAGCACCCTAAAACAGAAAAACAAACGTTCAGTTGTCAGAAAACCATTTCAATTCAGACTCTGCAGGCTGCTTGTGACAGTGAGGACACTCACAGGACTGCCGGAGTCTCCAGTGTTTCCTGGTTTTCCTGCAGCACCTGGGATTCCAGGAGATCCTGGAGGTCCCTGCAAGGAAACAGAGATAGCAAACAAATGTCAGAACATAGAACCACCGGGTTAGAAGACCATAATTGTCATTCCATGAACCTATAACAGCAACTTCAACAAATATTCTTCCAATTTTCCAAATAAAAGATGAAGTAACATCACTCGGAGCACAAAACCTCGTGTAGATCTGATAATCATCTGTGTTTATCAAAAACCCGACATACTCTTAATGACCAGAAAATTTGCATTCACCATCAGCTTGTTAAATCTGGATGGAGAAAACAACTGAGTCATGTTCTCTGACGCCAGTTTGTCCTTGAGCAAGGCACTTAAATGCTTAATTGCTACAGCTGGTTTTGTGCCAAGCCAAGCGGCCAACAGGCAGCAGCTCCCAGGTGTACGATTGTCAGAGCTCACAACAAACCATTAAAACTCTTACCATGGGCCCCGCGGGGCCTCTGGGTCCAGCCGGGCCATCCTTTCCTGGAGGGCCCTGAAATAA
This sequence comes from Lagodon rhomboides, assembly GCA_039737535.1. Taxonomy (NCBI): domain Eukaryota; kingdom Metazoa; phylum Chordata; class Actinopteri; order Spariformes; family Sparidae; genus Lagodon; species Lagodon rhomboides. The sequence continues at coordinate 7,044,292 of CM077798.1, read as the reverse complement.
AAGATCGGGACTGAGGAACTGAAGCGATACTGTTCATGTTGAAGGAATTCACAGGGCATGGTTGCCATTAAAAGCAGGCTGTGTACTCACCCTCACTCCAGCTGCTCCGATCGGCCCAGCAGATCCAGGAGGACCAGGTGAGCCCTGAAACACACAGGAAACAGCTCAGAGCCCGTTTACCTTTTATCTGCTTTAACTAAAAGGTCACCTTTGCTCCGACCGATCATCCAAACAGGTTGGATTCTGCGTGTCCGACAGTAAATCTCCGTTTTGCGCTCATTTGCTCTGAAACTCTGCTCGGTGTTTTTACTGCCAGTCGTCTCTGGTCTTTGATGCCTCGGCATAACGTTTACAGGGAACCTAATATATTCCAGATCTGTTTTATTGGCCATTATAAACCGGTGCCCGCGTGGTCTGCAAGTCATTAAATGCATGTTGCTATAGCATCTGCTCCAGCACGGTCACCTGCAGCCTGCCTGCTCCATCAGCACCATCCACGTGGGGACAAGAGCTGATGGATCAGTCCCACTCAGGACTCCACTGTGAGTCTGCATGGAGGGAGGAGACTGAAGAAACTCACAGGGTTGATACCTGTTTACATGTTCTGCTCTAACTGATGACTTTTGTACTGTTTCGCTCAGAAAAAGTTTTGAACATGATGAAGCCGTCTGCCACTCACAAATAAAATACCTAATGAAGTGGTACCATAGATATTTTAATCAAACATGGCTGCCCATTCATCCCAAAACAGTCCTGAAGCTCTGTTTCTAGATGGCCGTCTGCATAAAAACTTCGATTAAACCAAAAAACTATCGACTCACTGAACTGCGAGAGATGGGGTCTAAATTTGGAAGCCATCACTTTCAATTTCACTTGCAAGGTTTTACCTTTTGTCCCATTGCTATAAAATACGTATCGTATCGTATCGTATCATATCATATCATATCATATCATATCATATCGTATCGTATCGTATCGTATCGTATCGTATCGTATCGTATCGTATCGTATCGTATCGTATCGTAAATGCTCATGTAAAGTAGAAGCACTGAAACACAGTTGTCTTTTGCGCCAGGTTGTGCAGCTGAAACTAAACTGAACTTTGATCCAGTGGGATTGCGGCTTGCAGAAGTTCTCTCAAATCTCAAATATGGCAGAAAATATCAGAAAAGACAGCAGTCAGTGAATGTTTCTTGTTATCTTAGTCAGCTGCTTTGTAGGATTATGTGCTGCCTCACAGAGTTGGGCTTGTCTACCAAACTGGCAGATGAAAATGTCCAGAGTGAAACATTCTCTCTTGCTTCCCAATCTCGATATGGAAGCTGCAGCAGGAACAGTTAACCAATTCTAAAAAAATCTGCTTCTAACAAATCTGTGCAACTAAAAGTCCAACCTGCTGGATGTAAAAGCAAGATAACTGATCTCCCATTCAGGGATAAAAAGGTTCAGTGTGCATTCTTTTAAAATCCACTGAAGCGAAACTCTAAAGGTTGAAGCATAAAGAAGTAAACAACACCACTCCACAGGTCATGTGACTGTGCCTATAAACAGAGTTAATGGAGCCTGATGGAGAGATCAGTGAGCCTGAAGAGTCTCCTCTCGGTCCTTCCTGCATTTACAGATCATTTAGCTTCTTAAGAGCTCAACTGTAATCTAAGCTTGATGTGATCTCACCTCAAAGGAGACCAGTGTGACCAAATCACTAATTACTGCCTGCAAGCTCTGTCTCGTTCTCTTCACCTTTAGGTTACATTTTTAGCATTTGGCTCTCTCCTCTGAACAATGCTGCAGTGAGCACGAGAGAAAAGCTGTGAGCACCACATAAAATTCAACAAGACTTAATTCCAGGAAGAAATCAGAACACCTGATATTTATAAATACAAATACATCAACAGTTTGATCCTGTTCTGTCTCCTGAGGACTCAAAGCTTCAGCAGTCACCGAGATGTTCTTTACTTTGAGGCCAACTGTTGTTTTATGAGCTTAGGTGTCACTTTTTCTTCCAGACCCTGGATATCCACAGCTGGACCGCAGCTCCTCGTATATTTTCAGATAAAACAACTAACATTAAGAGGAGGATGTAGCGGCTGACTGCAGGCCAACACTTAAAACCGGCGTTGTTAATCAAGGTGAACTGTTCTTGGCTCGTTCTTCGCAGAAATCAAATTTAAAAGTAATATTCATAAGCTCCTTCTCCTCTTTCTGAATCCTCCCCAGCTGGAAAACCGACTGACTCCAGACACGCGCCAGATCAGTAGTCAAACTGTGAATTATCTCTGTTTCCTGCTTAAAATTCTGAAACCTTTTCTTAGCAGAGCTGCACTTACTTTCTGTCCAGGTAAGCCAGAGTCACCGGCGTCTCCCTTTGGTCCAGGACGGCCCTGAAGACAGAGAACATCAACATGAATCAACAGAACATTTCTGTAACACACACATCAGCAGCATGTCCTGCCAGTGGTGTTACCTCAGCCAACAGACACAGTCAGATGAAGCTGTGAGACTTTACAGATGATGGATGAAGAAATATTCAGCTTGTTGTTCATTTGAGAAATGGAGGCAGAAAAAAAATTCTCACCTGATTAGGGTTTTATTAATGTTGGCCCACATTTATGCCTTCCTCTCCATCACGCTTTGTGTTTATTTGACTATTCTGTTCATGTTATTTCGTATTTTACGTGTTCTTTGGATCTTATAAAATTTCGGTGCAGATTTGTCCTCCTTTCTAACATTCCACTTCAATTACTGGCAAATAAAAGTTAATTAAGGGAACTTATTAAACTATTAAATATTCCTTTTTAAAATGTTGCTATTTGATTTTAACTTAAAATAAAACATTAACTTAACCTCAAGTTAACCCAAACATTAACTTAAGCTGTTAAAAAGCAGCTTCTTATTTCTAGTTTAATAGTTTGAAAGAGGCTGAGCAAATACATGGGTCTGAAATAAAGTTCTATGCAACTGAAATCCATCTGATTTGATTGATTTATGAGGCAACAGTGAATAAACATGTTTACGTCAGTATATCATTTGCACCCTTGCTAAGTAAAGTGACCAGTTGACCATCATTGTTGTTGTGTATAAGGAAAAACTCACGTTGATGCAGGTGTAAATGCCTGCAGAAGACACAGCCACCAGGATGTGGATTGGTGTAAAGCTCAGATTAGATCTAGATATGTAGATTGGTTAGGCGAGGCTGGAGGACTTGTGGCAGGTCAAAGGAAGTAATGCCATGGAAGGGTTTAATATTAACTTTATGATCGCGGTTTGCGAGGGAAGACTTAATAACTTGCTAAAACATGTAGCTTTAACATGACTTACTAACATGGAGAGGTGGAGCTGAGGAACCTTTCTGTGAGCTGTATGAGTCAAACTGTATGATCAGCATTTCCCTCACAATGAGTTCTTAAACTTACTTACATCTTCCTTTTTACCTTATCCACGTACAGATCCCATGTTAATGCCAGGTAATGTACATTTAGCTCCAGGCTATATTGCTTTTTGATGTTGTAATGTTATTGTCTGGTTTCAAATTCTTGTGTTTATTATTTATTCTAATATTCTGTTTTCTCCAAAATCATCTGCAGTCTCTCCACTCAGCCCCTGAATCTCGAGCTTGAGTAACAAGCTGTTAAATAAATGTAGTGGAGTGTAGAGCAGAATTCTTTCACAGTGGAAATACTCAAGGACACTTCTTGAGTCTGTCCCGACCTTACTGAAGACATTGGAACATTTGAAGCTGATCTGGGTACAGCTCATCTCAGGGATGGAAATCCAAAGTGATTTATAAACATTCAGTGGTATTGATGTCTCCCATCTCTTTAGTATCACTTCTTCCCCTCAGACCTGCAGGAATGTGAATCTCTGCCACAGATACTCCCCAGCTTGTAAATTCCCTTCACAATAAATCGTCAGAATAATCCCTCTCCGGTGTGCCGAGGCTTCCTGGGATTTATGATGAGTTGCCGTGTGTCTCCGAGCAGGGAGAGAGTGTGTGTTTGTCAGGTGTGTTTATACACTCACAGCCTCTCCAGGAATCGACAGCCCGCTGGGTCCTTGAGGGCCGGGCAGACCCATGGGCCCCGGTGGTCCGTTATCTCCACGTGGGCCGATCGGTCCCTGAAGGTCAGATAACAAACGTTTAAACACAAGAGGAATTTGTTGTTGATATCTGCTGATATTTTCTATAAATCTGTTGCAATCTGTGGAGAAGACCAACAGGATACGAGGAACCTCCCCATCATATCAGGGAGAAAAAGCAAAAACATGCATCAATAAGTGGAATCAGATGTGCTCAGGCTCTTCAAAGCTTTTGTACTTTCAACAATCTTTTGTTCATGGAGGGCTGACAGCTGAAGAGTCTGATCTGGCTCAGAGCAGAGCTGTCAAGGAGGCTTTTTCTTTATCTCTTATTTAAAAGGTAAAGTTTTGAAGATGACAGACAACAGAGGGTTAGTTTTTAAAGATACTTACAGCAGGACCAGCTTCTCCTCTCTCACCTCGAGGACCTTTGCTGCCGGGGGCACCCTGAGGATAATTATACATGAAATATATGTAAATATATTTGATATAAATGTATGTAATTTCAATCTGCGTTTAGCTCATAAGGTCATGATTTGATTAGATCTAAACATTTGCTTTCAGTACTGACGGTTATGCTATTGTTGGACTATCACATCTGGATGTGTAAAGATCAACGGATCGTTTCACGTCCTGACGACTGTCATTTTCATCTTCAGATTCTTCTTTGAAAACAAAAGGGGCATTTAAAATCAACAGCTTGGCTTGATCCTAGTGGCTTTTTGCTGGTTAGACAAGTTCAAATAATATTCACCAAAAATAAAGATTCCACAGTTCAGCAAAAAAAGATGCCAGCCTTCAGTGATTCAACAGTGAACAACAAAAAATAAAAATTCAGTTTGTGATAAAACTCAGTTTCTTAAATCTGTCCTGAGTAAAGCCTCTTCACAAACAAATCAATAAAGGATCCCTGAAAAAAGAAAATCAACCAACATCTCCGACAATGTCAGAGTTTCCTCCCAAAACAGCTGTATCGTCTTTCAAGTGTTTATTTACCGGTTGAGGAGAAAAAAAAATACTGGGAGAATTGTCGATCCTGCTTTTGATGCTTTTTTCAATTATCAATTATAAACTCATTGTGATCTGTTTCCCATTTAGAACCAATATCGTGTCACCTCTTGTTTTCATATTACTTATCAAGAGTTAAACACACCAACGTGTGAAATTACTTTATTTCTTTGGCAGAAAGTTGTGTGCGTGCATCACACAGATTTGAGGGCAGAACAGACCAAAGGTACGGAAAATACCCATCTTAAAGTCCCTAAAAAGTTTGTTTCAAATCGTGAGTATTTCTCTATAACTTATTTTGTCATAAATATGTATATAAGTTACAAAAACATCTTTTTGTTTGTTTTAGGAATGTTTATTCATATATTTAATTCTGGGTTGTTTGTATATTTTTCTTATTGTCAAAAAAATGAACGAATAATGAATGTTCTGCTGCCAGAAACACTCGAGCACTGAACGTAGACTAATCCGCCACTGAAAACGGTCCCTAATGTACCATTTCATACTGTTTGTCTGAACTACAGCAAGCAGCTGTTTAGGAAATGACTCAAATCTGTTGACAATAAGAAAAAAAAATACACTACCAAATATCTCAAGGAAATTGAATCGAAAGCAACTGGATTTGGTTTTTGTCTTGAAGACGTTTCACCTCTCATCCGAGAGGCTTCATCAGTTCTGCTGAATGATGAAGAACTGATGAAGCCTCTCGGATGAGAGGTGAAACGTCTTCAAGACAAAAACCAAATCCAGTTGCTTTCGATTCAATTTCCTTGAGATAACTATGACCTGGATGAATGAGAATATTCACAAGCTCATACAATACCAAAGTATCAGCGGCGTTCTTTCTCTTTAGTGCCGTCAGAGGAGAGGCTGCAGGTTCTACACCATCTGTCTGACAGCTCGGCCTTCATCATGCTGCACCACAGTTTACCTTCTCCACCCTCTTAAAAGATTTTATGAGGCATTGCAAAGATGTTTCCCATGGTTAATGTGCTTCAGGGTGCAATAATCTCCCTTGTACAACATACAGTATATAAATAACCATAAATAACCGACAGGCCAGAGCTTTAACTTACAGGGGAAATAGCTCAGTGGAGAAATGTTCCGATAGAAATAAAAGCATTTGAGTAAAGGTAAAAGAAAACAAGTATTAAGAGTAAAAAAGGAATGAATCTTAAACTGCAAAAATATTTAATTTGTTTGGCATTATCATTTAGATTAAGAAAAGGAGGATAAATGATTTTATGGTTGTGTGTAGGGAACTCAAAGCACCTGCTTAAGGTTCAGGAAATCATTAAATAATTAAAAAAGTCAACAATCTGAATATTTCACCAATATCAATATCATCGTTCTCAAAAGGAAACTTAACTGATTTCATTCAAAGTTTGTTTCCAGGTGTTTGGGGAGAACGAGTCTTAGGGCTCTATCTTACTGACTTGTTGCACAAAGTGTCATTGCTAGTTTCAGACCGATGCAGTAGTCATTTTCACACCCAGTGCCACCTTCGTGTAAATAGCAAATGTACTTGTGCTTTGTACTTTTTGGACCCGCCCCACCTTATCCACAGAGTGAGATCTGTGCACACACAGGGACGCAGCAGCGTGCCTCCTCCTCGGTTAAATATCAGTGTATTTTGTCATTTGTAGTCAAACAGAGTTGTTGATGGGACAGATGACTGTGATATGTGGGGCAGAGGTTCCAGCAGCCGGGGATCACATCCTTCCCCTCAGCAAAGACGAGCGCTACCGTTTAATATGCTCAGGCCCTGGCACACCTGGCTCTTCGAGGGAATGGGACATGACACTCGGATTGGTTGGAAACACATCCATGACTCTACAGAGTCCAAATATGACCTCTTTGCACAGTGCGCTGCACTTTGTGCCAAGATTATCTGCCGTTTAACAAGCAAAATGGACTTGGGCCAGTAGTTGAGTTGCATTGTAGGTAATTTATGCTCCAAGTTTTGATTGTTCTTTCTTGTCAAAATGTGCGGAATAAAAAAGAAGATATCTCTGATTCCACTGCATCGAGTCCAGTAATGTCAAAGGAGTGGTTGCCTCAGCCTAACAGTGAACGGACAGAGGAGGTGAGCCCTGGGCCTTTGGCATCAGAGTACAATGACATGGTTCCTCCTGGATTTCAAAATAGTTCCTTTTCCTCAAAAAAGGGTTTAGCAAGAATCATTAAGGGGGTTGAGCTGTTAAATACTGGTGAAAAAGAGTACAAGACTTTCCTCTGAAATGTAAAGGAGGGAAATTTAAAATCCTCCAAAATGGAAATAACCAAGTAAAGAAGTAGAAACTCTTAACTGCTCTGTAAATAGGAGCTTATTAACAGGTTGTTAAGGCGGATTCAGGTGATTCTTACCACTGGTCCCTGAGGCCCTGGCAGCCCGTTGGGCTCTGAGATGCAAGTGCAGGAGTTGGGAAGAGACGGACACTTCAGCTCATCTCTCTGGTGGAGAAAGAAAGAAACAAGTCAAAAACAAACAGAATGCAAACAGAGTCAGTGAGTTGACCTTCAAACAGAGAGTCTGAACGAACTGATTCGTACGAGCCAAAGAAAACAGACTCCAAGATTCAACTGATGTAACTTTAGATTGAGGCCTGGAGCGGAGCTAACATCTAACAGTGCTCATGTCACTTCATTAGCAGCAGATGGTTCATTCAGTCATGGTTCAAACATCAACAGTCACCGACAAACTCTGAGAGAGCGTCTGAAAAAGGTGTTGAGACATGAGAGCAGTTCAGCAGGTCTGAAGTGTTACCAGAAACATTTTTAACCAGTGTCACATCATGTTGGAAGTGCAGTCTGTCTTTGTTAGGGAAAAATATTTCACAATGTTGCTCTCAACTCACGAGGTCAGCCATTTAAACAACATTTCTGTATGTTAAACTCTCTCTCGCACCAGATAAAGAGCAGAGCCAGGACGCGTGACGTTTTCTAGAGCAGCTCCCCCAGAACAAATATGTGGGCACGGTGACAGCACCCTGGGTGATTTTCCAGTAGAGCTAGGCACATTTTCTGCTTCAGAGATTTCAGCACATGGTGAAATTAAGCTTTTGTGTAAGTAAAACCTCAAGAAAACAGTTCAGTCTCCTGGAGAGGAGGACTTTCAGGACACAAAAACAGGAAGATACTTCTTCTAACACAACTGGATCATGCAGATGTTTTATTACTGCTGTTCCTTGGCTGGTAGCATACTTCACCAGTAAAATCCTATGTTGGCATTTTACATTTTGCAAATCAATGAAATATTCTAGTTTGTAAGAGTTCTACGTACGAACATCTCAACAATACTTGTAATGCCACTTTCGGATCACATGTGAGTCAGGAGGGGGAGATGGCTGCTAAAAGCCAGCGACCACTGTTCAAGATGACGTATTTAACATTTAGAGGCGAGAAACCACTGGGTATTTACTGATGAGAGGTCGGGATGTTTTCCAGCCATGTTGGTGATGACGAAACACGATGTGTTCCTAACCCTAACCGAGTGGTTTTTATACCTAAACCTACCCAGAGCATAAGCACAGCGTTGTGGCAACTTGAAGTTCAAAATTAAACCTAAAGAACAATAAAGTTTCAACATATTGGTGGTTTGCAGAAACATACATACGCCTATATTTCCTCTGGTGTTTGGACCTCAGAAACCGTTTGTTACTCTGGTCTGGTGTGAAATTCATTAAAAGAACAAACAGGGAGCCGGTCGGTGTTCTGACACTCGCGCTGTGTTCAGCAGCAGTGCGCTCTGATGTTTTGTTTGGAATAACCTGCCAGCTTCGCTCTTCGGCCAGAACAAACACATTAGCGAGAACACTCCCGTCATACATGTTCACATTAATATTTTTGATTATCTACATCTTGGCCTCTGTTCCATTTTCTCCTTACAAGCGAAAGAACAACCTTGATGTCAAAAACTGGGACCAGAAACGATCGCTATGTTTCAAACCCCGGTTAGAAAGGGTTGAGACAGAAGCATGTTTACAACTGAGTTCCATCACCTTTTCTTTAAGCAAGCGTTTGGGAACTGAGGACACGTTGTGAAGTTTCGAACGTGGAATTCTTTCCCATCCCTGCTTGATATATATAACAGCTTGGGGCCTCTTTTGATGTATTTGCCGCACGTTTTTTTGAATCCGTGTTGTAATACTGGATATCTAGAACGTATATTTAAATACCATTCAGATTGTCAACTAAAGTGTCTATTATGACACTGAACTGTTTAGGAGGAGTTTCACGCTCAAGTTCACGCAGGGTACGAACTCCCACACGGACGTGAAACTCCTCCTGGTTCCAGTGTACATTTCCACGCCGACTGCCTCAGTTTGGATCATTTAATAATTGTCAGCAAAACAGCCCAATCAAGCAGCTGTCCTCACTCTGCAGCAATTGAGATAATAATCTACCAAAGTTGAATCCTTTTCAAAATGTTTTGGACGTCCAACTGCAGACGTGCTGCGCTCAGACAAAGCTTTGTTTGTTCCAGCCTCTCTGGAGATCTCTGCTGGGACTCGAGTGAGAAAGGCCAGCCGCTAAACAACAGCCTGCGCTGTGCTGCATTAAACTGTCACTGCTGCTGCTGGTGGCCAAATATTTCACTGCCTGCAAACAATTGTTCCTCTCTTTCTAGCCTCGCTGAGTTCTTTAGCAACACCAGAAATGTTCTCTCATGTGAGAGAGATGAAGGACACAGACAGACGGGAACTTCTCTAACACATTGTGAATATGCTCGTCATGTTTGTGCTTGTTTTATGTTCTTTAAAGTCTGTTCAGCTTTGTTTTCTTTCTCTTCACCACTGCACGAGACACCCTCTGCGTGTTAGAAAGCAAGTGTTTGCTTGCACGTTCGCCAGATGTTTACAGCTCGTTTTTTGCCCCCAAATGACCAAAATAAGTCACTGAATGCAGGTTTAATAGCACCCTCCATTTAAACCGAATTAAGTCACAAACTAAGGATGAGAGAATCTCCACACATCAAAGATTTAACAATGAGAGCGGATGTGCAGTGATGACTTCTAAAGCTATTTAATAAAGAGCAGCAGCAAACACATTGATGCAAGGTTTGATGCTTCACTCTGATGAGGGAAACTTTATGATGACAGTGTCTGTATTTTATTTATTTTTTAAAAGCTCTAAGTCTCTAACAGATCCAGATCTTGTGTTAAAAAGTAACTGAAAAGCAAAAAGTAAATGAACAACATGTCTGTTGGAATCCTCTGATTCACTGTGAAACCATGAAACCTTAACTGAACAGACGTCAAACATGAGTTGCATCTTTGCGTTTATCTTCTCAATAATGATTAAGATATTTGGGTTTAAAAGAAACTCAACAATAAGGACTGCTGGAAGTAAAATGCAACACGTTCTCTCTCTCTAACTCGTCAGATACAGCAGCCTGGTCACTGGCTTAAGATTCAAACTGACATTCTAGTGTCAATTTTGCTGCACCATTATGCAATTTAATTATCTTCTCTGACCTCTGGCCAAAAATGAAGACATTTTAAAAATGTTTTTTCACCTCTCCGAAGTGATTTTGTTAAGTTTAGGGAAAAAACTTTAAACTAAAATAACTATGTTCAGTCTTGTAACTCGTGTCATATAACAAAAGTGACGCAGATACTTCACTCAGGTAACAGAAGTTACATCATTCACATACATTAACTTGAAACTCATGTAACATGACTTAAAGATGATTGTAGTTTGGTTAGGTTCAGGCACAAAAAATACTTGGTTAAGTTTTGGAAAAGATCATAATTTGGGTTGAAATTACGATGTTCGGTCTTGGAACGTAACAGAAGTGAAGTAAGCTACCTAACTCATAATACTCACGTAACATAAATTGCCTAAGTGTCACCTCACTTGCCTACATTAAATCACATAACTCACATAACTTACATAACTTAAGCAAATCCCTCTTGACTCTTGGTCACAAATGGGATAGGAAAGTCCAGTGTATGACCCATTAAACCACCCCCCTCTGACTCGGACTTCCTCGCTCTTAGAAGTGACACGAGAGGAGAAACATGAGGCATGAGGCCACTGACCAGGCTGCTATATTTAAGAATTTGTAGAATGGGATGGTAAAATAGCGACTTGAGCTTGTAAATCTAGCACCAACTTGCTGGTTAGGGCAAATTGGAAAAATGATTAAACACATGGGGGTTTTTTTGGAGCGAGGCAGAAGAAATCAAACATGAGAATTTGTTCTTTGTTGTTATCTGGTAACTTCTTATAAATGCATAATTTGGCAAGCAGATTTCTCATCAGTGTTGAACCGTGTGAAATTATCTGACAGCTTGGTATGAATGATGGCCAAAATCAAGAAAGAAATACTCAGTATATGAGAACACACAGTTCTGTTAAATCTGTGAATCCTTGCTGCTTTTTCTTCGCTCTGAAACACGATGTTTCGTATTAAATCTCACACCCTGTTGTCCTTTCACCAGACACATCGGCTGGCTCACACTCATGCATATCATATATACCCTGTTTATTTTCCTCTTTGATTCGAGCCGGTTCTGACTCTGATTATGCCGCTATGAGCTTTGATCCACTGCTGAGTCAGAGAGAAAACCAAGGACACGCTGAGTGTTTGGACCCGCAGCTGGGTGTTACAACACAAACCGTCAGGAGGCTCCAATTACTGCTGCTCTTAACTGAAACGAAACGTGTCATTAAACATCTCTGCATTGTTCCTGAGTCGCTCTGACAGATGACTTTAAGATGATCAGGATGCTCCGCAGATGTACCAACAAAGACGCGACAGGAAAAAAGCACACACAGGCAGATGCGAGTTTTAAAGATTTGAGGAGTATTTTTTTGCCTCACATATCAAGATTAACTATAGCTACCTGCAGAGGCATCAGCATTTTCTTTACTTACAGGTTGAATAAAACAAGATATACATTGACGCATGGGTCTAATTAGACTTTGAAGATCCACAAACGCTTCCAAAAATTTCATTTTTTGTTGAAGTTGAATTCAAAAGGATGTCGTGGAAGCCCATCTCCTGTCTACAGGCCAACTCCATCAATCCAAACAGAGTTTAGGAGCAGAATGTTGATTATCGGGAGACTAAAGTCGAAGCTGAAGCATGAAGCATTAAGAGTCTGAACACGTTAAACATGTTGAGTAAAAAGGCCCTGCGTCCCCGTTTTGTGGAGGCGCGGGGTTCCCTTACCATTGACGGGAGGTCACAACATCTGTCCCTGCTGGTCCAACCCAGGCTGCAGACAATATCGAACATCTGGAGCTGGAACTGTGGAGAGGAAACAAAAAAAGAAAAACATGGAAGTGCTGTTGTGGTACATGTGTCTCTGATACGCCCTTTACAGCTCCCAGAAGACACACAGAGAGACAGCGAGAACGCAGCACAGCAGAGTCCCATCAGCCCCGGGGAACACAGGAAACGGCTCATATTGCAGCCATACTGAAGACTCAACATACAGAACGTACACATTTCTGTATGTACACTTTAATTAAGTTCAGCCCATGATTCCGTTACACAATCCAAACTGCCTGAAAGCAAGGGAAACTGATCTGTGTTCAGCTTCAAACATGAGCTAATGTCACTGAGCTCAAAGGTCAAAACCACACGTCCAAGTGGTTATTTAAATGACTTAAATGAATAAATCTCAATTTCTTCAACAAATGAAATGTTGAACTCAGGTCCAACCAGCGACTAACGTTAGCTTATGTTAATGACGCTGCTGTTAAGGTTACTGAGTCAGCTGAATAACTTTAGGGAGTCTTTAGGGAGTCTGCTTCTCCACACAGACAGAAGATACAACTCCACATCAGGAACCCAAACTATCTCTTTAATGATGGTTTGGGTGTATCTATATTGATTTATCAATAACTCTTGCTACCCATTAAACCACACACTGTCAATAAAAACTACAAGTTAAGAGAATCCTTGACAGTGTCAAGTGAAAACCACTGTTCTGTGAACGCTGCAGGATCGCAGTCAACTTACAGTTGCTGATTCTCCTTTGGAGCCAATGGACTTGGACATCTTGCCAAGGACCTGGTAGCCGTCGCTGGATGTGTTTCCGGCAGCCTTGATCTCCTTCTCAGCCACTTCTTGGCAGTCGATGTTGAGTTTGACGCTGGTGGAGGATACCAGGATATGGAGCTTCAGAGGAAGAGGAGGAAAAGAGAAAAAACAGGAGAAGAGATTTTATTGCCACATTCTTTGTTCCAAGACCAAGCCTTGTGTCTGGTTTTTATCCTGATGGCCTGCAAACTATTAGGTTATGCAGAGCCTGAGATCGTCTCTGCTGTAGTTCTGTTTATTTAAAACACTGATGGAATGTAAGAGAAGAAAACCAGCGCTTCTCTCCCTTCATTCAGAAGAAAAGACTGTCCGTCAGAGCTCCAGCACCGCTCCAGAGACAAGAAAATTAAAGTTTGGATCTTGACGTATAGAATATCACATGGTGCTTTGGCTTTGACCTGCTTCCCTTTTTCCTCCAGAAACCTGAGAATTTAAACATCTCTTTACTTCTCATGTTGTATGCTCCTAACCTTAACCCTCAAAACTGCAGCTTTTATTACCGCTTTTATTTTCTGGGAATCAGCTCAATTCATAGCGTTGGGATGCAGCTTTACAACATTTTCCAGTCCCAAATCAATCACCTAAACTCCAGATATCTGCTGATACCAAGTACTTTACAATCCTCATTTGGATCATTTTTAGATAAGTCAACGTGACACAACATCTTAACTAGAAGCAGACATTCAGACCCTGAATAAAGGGATTTTGTCGTTATAATGAACCAAACTCTTTTAAATTTCCACCGTACGTTCACTGGAGGAAAGACAAGTCCACGTTCAACTTCTCTAATAAGCGCAACAAACAGGGATAAGATCACAGGTGTTGGATCAGCTGAGGCAAAAATACTTCACTTAATAACTCTTAATAAGCTTAATTGCATCCTGTCTTTGTTTCCTCTTGTTCCTCATTAAATAAAACAGATGGTTCACAGTTCTGCCAGAGTGAGTTTACTGATATAAGATGTGTCCTTTATCTGAATTTGTGAAACATGTGATAGAATCTCACATTACTTTGTTCTTGCAATTATCTAAAACGACTTTGGCGCAAAGAAAAGAAATACTTTCATAAAAGTTGGTTAAAGATGCATCAGTATGATACACCGGTGTTTCAGCTACATTCATTCAGTGAAGTCCTGACAGCTCGTTTGTGAATACGCACTGAGCGTTTCTCCGTCACACTTTCACAGTGTTTACACAGCAGCTAGACCTGCTTTATAATAAAAGAACATGGAAATCTCACTTCCTCCAAAATGGGACCTTTAATGAGGTCAGGACTGTACTGTACTGATTCAGCAGATTGAAACATTCCAACATACCAGCAGCTTCTATGTCAACAATTCCAGCCACTTTTAAATAAACCTTTGGACCTTAATCCTGCTCAGCCACATCTCAAAGATTCCTTCCATTTTCCCCCTAAACAGTTTTAAGCTGGAAACGCATCATGTTTTAAAAACCAAATATCCCCAAATTCCTTCCCTCCATCTCATTGGACATCTGACATCACTTTGACTCTTAGCTGTAAAATAACTGAGGCAGCAGCGGGTTTATCTCTCTCATACCCGCACGGCCACGCTGCATTTCTCCTTGCTCACATCTCCCTCGCCACATCTCCTCATGATGTCATTTTGCGGTGAGCCATGAGCGCCGCCTTTACAACAACTTAGCCCCGAAGCCGGCCCCTCGGAGGCAGCGGGCGATCAGAACGAGTCCAGCTGCGAGGAGGGAAAACGTTGCTTTACAAAGCCACAGGCTGGCCGCCGCTCGCCGTCTGTGGTCGGAGGGCGTCCGCGGAGATTCAGAGGCATGTTGAGAGGACCACGGACAGACAGCGGAAACACTGACACGTCCAAGAAAGACCTCACAGGGGGGAAGCGCAGCGGTGTTTCCATTTACACTTTCAGGCATTTATCTGATTCCCAGAGCTTTCAACACCTCAGCAGGTGCTGATGAAGCTGCAGCATGTCACTATCAACACTTGAACAGGAGACACCGAGTTCCCAAGAGCAGCTCAGACATGGTCAAACTGAAACTGCCATCATTTAAATACAATCGGGTTCAAGCCAAAAGTATTGTCAACAGGCTGGAAAATCCTCTGAGACTTGGAAGAAACTCTGAAACATCTGTTCCTGTAAAACACAAACGGATGGATCGTCTCATGTGGATCTCTGACTGCCTCCCTCTGATGATATCAGACCTGCCAAAATAAAGAACTCCTCCATTTTTTTTTCAAACTGTGCTTCCAGCTTTGGGAATCTTTTGAGCCTCGTTTTGATTTGATACTGTTACTTCACAAAAAAAAAGATTTTAAATCCTGGCTTTGGAAATGAAATGAAAAATCTTGTTTTAAAAGTTTGCTAGTTGCTATCTTTGAATTCACAGTATAATCCTAAAATGACCGAGAAATACATGCCTCAGTGAGTCAGGCAATCTTACAATTATGTAAATTACTGGAAAACAAGTTAGGTTCATACCCTTCTTTGGTTTCAAGTAACAGCATAATCATAGTCCACTAGTATTTATCAATTTAGTGATTTTTTTTTCTTCAATTTTCTTGGCCCTCATTTTTTCAGTGTGCCAAAGTAAAGAACACAAAAAATTGTGAATGACGTATTTGCTATTACTCAGTGTATTTGATTTGTTACTGTTCTGTTGCAAGTCTGACCTAAAACCAGCATTTTCCACATATTTTAAAGAAGTATTAAAGGGGCTCTGTGTTGTGTTGGAAGCCAAATGTTAATTTATAATAGCGATTTGATTTCTAAAAGAGTTTTAGCTACTGTTGCTCTCTGTTAACGGAGCAAAGCGAGGCACTGAGACGGGGCACATGAGAATAAAGTCACATCCTGTCCAAATATCACTAGAGCACAAAATGTAGGTTAATGTGGCACTGAAAATAGTCCCCAAGGACTGCACTATTTCCTCCTGTTTGTTTGAGAATAAACCATCAAAGGGACCATGCAGTTACTGAGCCTTTTTTTTAAAAGATTTAAATCTGCACTAGGAACCAATGGCCTGGAGCTGAGAGAAAGTAGGGAAAGGGTAGTAGGTGAAGTCAGAGAAAATGACAGACTGACTCGACTTTCTTCTTCGTCTGTGTTTCAAATGAAATGAACCTGATTACAACTTGTGCTTTACAGGCTCTTCAGGAACTTTTGGAATGCACCTTTAACCATTCACACTGATGTCTGGAAGCTCTGTTTGAGTTACAGGCTGTAATAAGAGGATGCTGGTCATCTGTGCTGAGGTTGTACACACTGCCTCGCTGCAGATGGAAATCCGTCTCTGGCCTCACGTCAGTAGGTCAGTGGGACAAGTTTGAGACGACTGATTTTGTTCTTGTGTCTGTACTGTACAAGCAACACATGGGACGGACTAAAGTTTCAACTATTGTGACTGACCCTTTTGTCTTATTAAGTGGCAACAGAGAGCAGAATCTCCTTCTTGATCAAATGTCTCCGAGATGTTCCGTTAGTCAGAGCATCTTTTTTTCTCATCTTAGTGTTCTGTTTTTCACTCTCTGATTCTCTGAGTTGCTGGCCGGACTGTTAATCTATTTCTCTGCAGTTGGCCAAGATTAACCACTGAGGGCTGATAGTTGACATAGAGCTCAGAGGGAAGATCTTCACTTTAATACCACAGGGATGCTCAGAAACCTCCAGGTACCCACAACAGATCTGTGTGTTTGACTGGTAAACTCATCTGCAGGAGGATTTCAAGGCTGAGTTAGGCGGTTGCCAAGGGGAGGAGGGTTGGAGACAAGTTGATGGGGTGAACCCTGACATCTTTCATCGATGTAATCCTGGCACAATAACCGACCCAAACGCCAGCTCACAGGGAGACTGTAGTCAGGTTCAACTCATGTTTCTGAAAGTCAGCTGCTCCACTAACTGACAGGCCTTTAAATATTTACCAAACGATTCTTCAGCCCAGTTACTTTTATTATGACCCGAGGGTTCAACGCTAGAAAAAGTGAAAATCCAGAGTGAGAGGGTCAAAGGTTTACCCTTCATGATGTGCATGTGTCCACCCCGCAGCAGTGTCCTTGACTCTGAGCTTCCAGGATTATGACCAACACTGACCTCTGACCTCTCTGCAAGCACCCTCAGGGATCAATTCTGTATCACTTTCTCTTTCACTCTCATACCGGTTTTTTTTTTACATCAAAATGAGTCGATATTTGCAGGTTTATTAAGTGGGGATAAACCCAGTAAAACAGGCAACCAATAGTCACCTTTTCTTTTGCCAGGTGACGGGTTTGCCTTTCTTCATTCAAAGTCACAAACGACCAGAAAACAAGGAACAGTAGAAAACAGCAGAACATATACATCTTCAGACTGCATGCAGAAGATGTTAAAACACACTGTTCTTTCCAAAGCTGATGATGGAAGTAGCTAAGGGTGAGACATATTGCTTCTTTCTCACCTCTGTTTAGAGCTGCACATGCTCAGTACTGATCTGGTACTGACATGGAGCGACAATGTAAGGCGGTTACATTTATACATCTTTTACTTCAAATTGAATGCTGACGGTTCAGTCGCTTCATGAACAAAGACAGATTGAAAAACATTAGGCGCCAATGTCTGGACCTTTATCACATCTAAAAAGGTGTCAGCAGGTGTAGTGTTTCCATCACTGGAGCCGATAAACACCCAGGACTACTGCAGAGTCATGTGACCCTGGAATAAATGCCCATGTACCCTTTCCCGTCGAGGACGGAAGCCAGATGTTAGCTGGTGTTTGGACCTTTCACACTGGACAAAAACATCCCAAAACAAAGACTTGTATCACAATGGAAACAAACTCATCAGTTGTATTTACTCTGGAGCTGACTGGCTACATTTTTCATGTCTTGTGTCAAAGAAAAATGAAATGTTTCAAAACTGCCTTCATATTTTCTGCCTGAGGGACGAGAGAAATTGCAGAGAGAAAGATATTCTCTGTCAAAAGTAAATTATGTCTCAAAGTGCCTAGAGGATCAGTATCCTCAGGGAGCAGCTGTCACAGCAGGCAGTCTAAATCACTGACAGCTTCTTCATCATTACAAATTGTCCAATGAGAGTCTGACTTCACAGCCTGCTGCTGACACTGACGTGTCGCCCCGTAGCAGACACCGTGTGCATGCTGGGAGGTAAAACCACAGCGCAGCAAGAATTCCCCTGCGGTCGGCTACTGGAGGCAACGGAGGCAAGACCGAGCGCCTGCCATCCCGAACTGCTCCTGAGAGGAGGTGGAGGAGGAGCTCCGCCTTCCTGCTGGCGCTCCTCAGCTGCTCTGATGTAATTGTTTAATAGCGGTGACCCAATATTTTCCAGGCGAGCATCCCAGCAGGGACTGCAGCGCATTTTTTTACCATCTCCCCGTCTCAGAAGAGCTTATGGATCCTGTGAAAGCCGGTGATATTGTTGCAGGGCTGTCAACACGGATTCCCCAGCAGGCCAGCATGTAAATGAGTGTAACTATCAGCACCACATCTCTGAGCTCCGCTGCACTGAATACAACACATTCCCTCTGACTGGGGACTGTCCTGAAGCTGCACTGCAGTCTGTCAGTCATCAGGCCAAAGAAAAGTTTGTGCAGAGAGAGAGAAAAGACGCTCTGTTTTATAGGCGGTGCATTAATCACAGTTTGTGTTTCTGATGTTGGGTCTGGGTTTGATAGTGTCGTAAATCTGCGCCTCCATTTTAGCCAGGAACCTCTTGAAAGAGAGAGTTCAATCCCAAGTATGTAGATCTAATGAAATGGTTGACTTTACTTTTATAGTGACATTTGAGTTAAAGTCACAGATACGGTCTGAGCTGAGTTGTTCTTACAGACAACAAAGCAAATCCTAAACTTGGTGGCTTGGCAACATCTTCTGAATGTGAAATTCCTCAAGAATCTTTAAATGCTTGCAACAGAAAAAAAAAATTGTTTTAGTCAAACAATTCTCATCTCAAGGTCCACTTGCTTTATTTTTCAGATGCTTGCAGTCACATCAGCAGACAAGAGTTTGCTCAGCTGTTTTCGGCCAGTTTATAACAACTAAACCGTCCCCATGACAACTGACCAAACCTCATCTGCTGAGGAAGGCCTTGAAATGTGGCTGGACGTGTCAGGAACAAGTTGTTATTCGTTTGAGCTGTTTGCTGCACAGTAAAGATTTTTATCCCATTTCACAAGATGGAACATTATTCCTAAAACAGACACGTATGCAGCTGGAAGTGAGATATCTGGTGCTCTTTATGCACAGCAAGTTTAACCAGATAATGACAACATTTTGATTTGAACCGTCTTCACTGATGCTTACGATGCCTGAGTGATGCTAGCCCACATCACAAACATGCCAATAATGATGGTAAAGCTCACCCTCTAGTGTCGTATTGCTACATTATTTCAGTGTCTAACCCTCACAGACGGTGTGCACTTGAAAAAGTTAAAGATTTACAATTAACATATCGACACATTGTTTTGACATTATAGTCATCTTTTAGGTTGCTGTGTGTTGTGTCATGTTCAAAAATGATTCCCTTACCTAAAACTTATCCAGTTACATTGCAAGACAAAACATACCCCTAAAACCTTCAATGCTCCCGACATTGTAGCGATCCTTAAACTTGTCCAAATTCATCATGAGAGTCTGACTGTCAAAAGAGTTACATTTCTCTTTTTTTCTAGGCTACACTTTTGGGTCACAAGTAAATTAGTTTCATCTCGCTAAATGAGCTAAAAATAAGCTGTAAAATAACCTGTCGGCCTTCCAAAGTTTGGTTTTAAGATTTAGTTGAGAGAAAGTGTCTCAGACTGGAACTGAAACTCAAATGTAATCCTGCAAAAGTCCCGTAAAATGATGGTTACATGAGAAGCACAAACTGGAGCCACTAATGTACTCACAATTTGTAGAGAGACTCTTAACCATCAGATTTCACATAATAAATCAGCAGCATTGCTCTCCATCGCTCCACCTCTGGCTGGATATTTAACCCAAACCACTTCAGCATGACTCAGACTGTCTATTGATCATTTAATAACATCCAGCAGATGCAGATGTCTGCCTCCATTAGTCCATCAGACAGTCCGATCTGTACGTAGTCATTCAAACCAAAACACAGCCTCACTTTACATCCTGCGTTTTACAACCTGCAGAGGGCCATCTGTTTGTCGGAGCCCTCGTAACGTTTCAGGAACACGTCTGTAGTTGCATGTGAGGTGCTCCGACTGTAATATACACCACATTTGGAATCTCAAGCATCTGCGGTGTCTGTATGACCTGAGGACGTCCAGCGAGAACAAAGACGAGAGATTCGATTGATGTGTCACGCCCCGGTCACGCCAAGAGCTAAAGAAATGTTATATAATGCAACTCTTAGAATGTTATATAATTCAGCCATTAAAGACATATTTGACTTTCAGTCCAAACCCATAATATCCACATGGACTTCAAACACCGCTGCCTTAAACAAATCTGGAAGGTTTGTCACTTCTGTCTCAAGTGTCCTATAATCTTTTGCCGCTAATCCAGCTCACGTAAACGACTTCTTACCTTGTGGAAGCTCCCGTGGAAGATTCTCTTCACTCTGTCATTGTCGAACGTGACCCTCTGGATCTCACCGCGCTCGTCTTTGTTGTAGAAGGACACGGTCTGGCTGGAGGCTGAGCAGAGAGGCAAAACAAAAGATGTTACACATCAATCTCCTTGTTTTTTTTTTCGTGTTCCCGAAAATGAGGCTGATCATCGGAAGCCTTTTAATTCATTAAAGTTCTTCCAGAAGTTTTCCAACATCAAAAACACCAAACTTGCATCTCTGGCTTGCGAGAAATTGACATCAGTTCAGAAAGATTCCAAACACAGTTGCACACTTTGCACATTCTGATTTGGTCACTTTAAGACAATAACTAAATCCAATATGTCCTGATTTGTTGGCGAGGTCTGATTTGGCCACTTTGACACTTTGAGATAACTTGATGTTATCTTGAAGTGTTTTTGAAAAACTTCCCGAAGATTTCAATGTCCTGGACAAATGAGGTGGAACATTTCTCTGTTTATTGAGCTTAAAAACAATTCTCAGAGTCCACCAATTCCGTGCATCACTGACTCGAAACAGGATGAGCTAGCATGCTAGCGAGTTACCTTTGGCTTCTTTTCATCGAACTTTCCACCAGAAAGTCAATAAGCATATTTCCCAAATTGTCAAACAATAACTCATGCAGTTTGTTTCTCCCTATAGAGGCTCTTGAACCTCAGTGTCGTCCAGAGGTCGTCATTCAAGAACCAGAACAACTGATCATCACTGGAGGATTTCTATTGAAGCCCAGCAGACTGAATTGGAGGCTTTACGAGAGCCAGCTGAGCTCTTGATGACACGAGAGTTTTGCGGTTAAAGGAGTCAGCTCGGTTATCAACCGAGACCAAAGCAGCCCGAGGACACAGCCGGTTCATTACACCCCACTCAGCTCTGTTCATGAGCTGATACGACACAATGAGGCCCAGCTGCTCCACATCTCCTCACACATTACCAAGCCAGTACCCTCCTCTAACAACACACACACACACACACACACAACAGTGGATAAGAACAGGAGATATTTACGGTCCAGAGTGACGCCGGTCTCCGGCTTGTGATCGCTGGTTGACACCTGCCAGATGTCGAAGGCCTCCGTGGGTGAGTCGGGCAGGAGACGGAACATCATGATGATGGTGTAGGCGTGAGGAAGACCGTCAGGGTGGATGTCTCTGTTCATGAGACAAAATCAGAAGACATGTCAATATGACAGGGTTTACATGTCACCCCTATCCACAGCAGGTTAGAGTGCAACAGGTACAAAGTGGATCAGCTGCATGTAAAGGGTGTCCACGGTCATGTTCAGAAGTCTGAGGGTTTGTTCCAAATAAAAATGCAAAGGGAATAAATTAAATCTCAAGTATGAAAAGCAGTAAAATGAGTTATGAGAGGTGACGGAGAGTAAAGAGAAAGGAAGGGACACCAGGTGAGACTCATTGGAAAAAGTGACAGATGACACAGTAAACCATTTCCAAGTGGTGTTAGTGTTGGCGTCGCTGTTGCAAAGACAACCGGATAACTTTCCGTTTTCCTCAGAGCAAAATGTGAGTTTTGTGCTTCATTTAGTCTCTAAAAGCTGCCAGGCTGACTGGATCAGCAGGCTGGTGGCAGACAGAACAGCATGGTGAACGCAAAGTTTACAGGAACCACTTCCAAACTGTGACGATGTCAATATTCAGTTGACATTACATTTTGCATTCAACACTGATTAGTCTTTTGAAAGAAAATTAGTTACCAACAATTTATGTAATTAATTAATTGAGCATTTGCTGCTTTTCTTGACAGTCATGAATGTAAATTAAGAATCTTCAGGTTTTTAACTATTGTTCAGACAAAAGAAGCAATTCAAAGACATCACTTTGGGTTCTGGGAAGTTGTGATGAGCATTTTTCAGTTTTTTATTTTTTTTACACCTTGTAGACTTAAAGATTGATCGAGCAAGTGGGGGAATAATGTGCAAATGAATGGAAAATGACTGAAAACAGTTAGAAAATGACTGAAAACAGTTGCAGCCCTACTTTGTACATCTGCAATACAGATGAAGCATTTTGGTTCACCATTTACCATCTCATCCACTCATTCAGAAACAATCGATTAGGTAGGTAGGTTTGAAGACATCTTTAGAGGGTCCATGTTGGTCTGTAAGAGGTGAACTTTGAACCTCAACAACTATTTACATACTTAACCTACATTTCTTTACCTGCCTTTCATGTTGATGATCAATAATGATATTCAGACAATAATATAATAATAATATAACAATCCAAAAAGGAAGGATTATCTACAATGAGAAAACCATACAATATCTGCAAAGACTTTGACTTGTAATAAAATGTTTCAGCTTCTACATGAGAAAAGGATTTTAATAATGTGTCCACCGCTGGCTCTGCTACGACATCAGAGCAGGATGTTTCTCATTTGTCCCTCTGAAGTCACTACACATTCTGGAGAGTCGAACTTGGTAAACAGTCAGAACTCAAGCTGTTTTCCACCGCTTTGCTGTTGCATGTGATATTCTGGACATGGACCGCCTGTGTTGGGTGGCGGCCAGTGTTAACAGTCTAGTTTGTGGTTGGGTTTGCACTCTGTGGCCTGACGGAGGCTTGTTGTGTGAAACAGCTTCAGATCGGATTGAAACCCCGGTTCAAAGGCAGGCCGCACTCTGACCTCAGCGAGCATCGTAAATCCACTGGCCCAGTTAGTGAGGAGAATGAGCTCCAACAGTCTGAACTTGCGGGACGCTTCATGATACTGACAGGAACAACTCGGAAATGTTCAAAAGATTTAAAAATGCAGTGTCACGGGGAAGCTCCGGGAGAGAAAGCTGGTTGAACTCAGCCGTGAATTTTTGTCCTTGCAGAATTTAGAGGTTCGGGTCTACAGACTTTTTCTTGGAAGGTGTCAAGAACAAAAAGTGTTTGGTGTTTAAGTGTTCTAATTTCTGGGAACACTGTCGCTAAGGGACTATAAAACTGGTTTTGATTTGTTATCTTCAAAAATACAATAACTGACTATGTGATTTTTTTTGCATTTCACTATCATTCCACTAAAGTCCTATCAGACAAGTCTTGTGATGAGGTGGCCATCTTGGCAACATCCCCAGGTAGTTACTGCCGACTAACACGACCAGGCTCTTATCTAAATGAATGGGGAGAGAGCCAGAACTTCACTTTTAATGCTCACTGAGGCATAAAAACTACGTAAACCGCGACCGTGACTGCCCTAAAATTAGGTTTGAAATGTGTTTTACTGTACCTCACAGGCTATACTTCTACTACACATGTGCATAGTTTCACAACACCAACTTCTTTTACAGTTCAATCCAGAGTGCTGCTACATGACACCATCAGCTCAGCACACCAGAGCCCTTAAACAAAACGAGTTTAGTGTGATATTATCCTCTTCCACGTTTATTCAAACTCTGTCCGTACCAGCACCTTCCAGCCACCTAATAGTTTGAAACGGTGCACTCAGGTCTGTGCAACGACACGATTAGCTGATACGTTTCACGGTTCGGCTGTGATAAAGCAGATTATTGGCTTTTGGTGGGAAGGGGCGGGGTATGTGAACAACTACCATCTCTGATGTTATGGACTGCTCTGTTCAAAATGATCTCAGTGGTTTGTCTCCTCTCTTATAAAGGTGTCTCATGCTACCAACCACAAAATGATAGATAATAAATGCAAATTAAGAATAAATCAATGAATCATCAAAGGGTGTCTGATGAACACAGAAATTGAAGGACCTCTTCTTTGTGTTCTCCTTAGAGGAGAAACACCTCACACTTTTCCACTAGTATCCAATGGACAATGTATTTTCCTCTTGAAAAGCTGAAGCATGATATCTGGCTTTTCTGTTCTAAAATAGATTAAAATCCTCTTCTGTAATGGGCCTCATAATCGAAACATCTCAGCATTTGACAATGCCGAGAAGGCTGGTTTTGTAAAAACATTCCCAGAAGAAGTGGTGACCAAGAAATCACCATGAGGTTGGTCAGACAAAACTAAATCAAAGTTACATGATGTCAGACTCACGTTGTAGGCTGATTTAAGAAGGCGTTCTTGTGGAGTCTGTACGCTGTGTAGCTGTTGAAGGAGCCTGTCTCCATGGAGACACCCTTAATGTAGCTGTAGGTCTTCTCTGTCAGGTTGAATGCCTCCAGCATCCTGAAGCCTGAAACACAACAGATCAGGAGGACTTCTCACTGAGAAATTCCAGACACATTTTCAGTCTTTTGTAAATAGTGATTTTCAGCGTTTCTCCAAAATAGCCTCCAATGTCATTGTTTGTACTTACCAGGTGAAGTGAATCCATTCAGGAAAATCAAGGGACACGCTGCAGAAAAAGAAGAAGAAGGAAATTTTACGGCATTTCACCACATAATTCAGACATTTTGGACTATTTCTCTGCAGTAAATATCGTGCAAACTTACTTGATGTTGCAGTTTCACAGATGAAGGTGATCAGGTTTTCTTTGATGGTGTCGAAAGCATCAAAGTCGTCCACAACGAAGACGTGTCTCTCGCTGGGTTTGCTGCCGATCTCCTGCAACTCCACGAAATCCACATCAGCAACACCGATGGCAAAAACGCTGTAACCTGAAGACCAGACACATAAACAGTCAGAATACAAACCAAAAGAAATCCAGGATTTTCTTTCCCCTATGATACTGTAGTATGTTCTGGATCATTTTAGCACGTTTGATCCTCGTTACCTGCGTGCTGCAGCTTGGCAGCGTTCTTCTTCACTTCGTCCTGAGAGCGTCCGTCAGTGATTGCCACGACCACCCTGGGGACGTTCCTCCTCATTCCATTTTCAATAGAAAAGGCCTTCTCATAGGTGTGTTTGAGAGCCACTCCTGTTCAACAGAGACGAACTGTGTCAGAAAAACAACTGGTCGACTTGCTGACTGTCTTCGTCACTGTGTCATGTGGTGCGTGACTGAACCTGTCTTGGTGTTTCCTCCTCTGTAGCGGATGTGATGAAGAGCTGACATGGCGATGCCTTTGTCTCGATAAGCGTTCAGCCTGAACTCCGTCTTTGCGTCATCGCTGTACTGCACAAATGACACCTGTTGGGAAAGTCACATCACTGACATCAGCAACAAGTCGGGTCGAGAATAGTTACATGTAAAGCTCCAAATCACAATTTGTCCCACAAGGCTTTGCCAGCAGTACAGGACAGGACAACCTCTAACCATAAAAACACTTGATTTTAAAAGGGAGAAAAAAAACACACAGACACAAAAGATGACTTTCATCAGAGAAAACAAAGGAGAAACATCAGGAAAAGTAACAGAGGAAACATTCAACAGGTGTCTTTTACACAGAGTGGACAGAAGTATCAGTGCAAGACTTACACTATGGAGAAAAAGATAAAATATAAAAAAAGAAACTAAGAGATATACAGAAAGACAGAAATACATCAAAAGACAATATAAACAAAGTGCAGCACGTATTTATGTGATATCCAAGACTAAGTGCACGAAGTGTTCATATTGTCCACACTGAAAATATTTGTAGAACGTTGATCAAAAAAAGACGATTTCTTGATATTGACGAAGGAATCCACTTATCCACCACTCTTTAAATCTAGGTTTTTGTGTTATAATTGGATGGACTTCTAATTACTTTACTCTTGTATGTTTTGGCATCAACATACTATTAACTATAGAAGTCAGAAGAACAGTTTAAAGTCAGCTACTTAATTGTATTTCTGCAGGACGCAGTGGAAAAACATTATTGACCGGGTTAAAAGCCTGTAATTTCATTTTCTTTACTCATCCTCTCATTTGTTCCTATTTATAAGTTCCCTTTTAATGTTTCGTTTACCTGCTGGGTTTTTCTTGCTAGGGCTTTTCTATTGTCGGGTGTTCATGATTACACTTGATTTAATCTTTATATTTGTACTGGGAAGGACTTTAATGAGCAACTTGGTTCCTTCCTCCCCCTGCACACTGACTGGGCTTTATTACTGTCTTTTAACAGGATGTTTTCATTGTGTACATAAAAACAGAACAATTGCAGCATGATGTCAGAGCACATCGCTGTTTTGCTATTGGATCAGTGTTTTTAGTACAAACCTGCATTCCTGAGGGACCGATCACATCGAAGGCACCGATCATGCCGTAGACGAAGTGCACGACTTTGGTGAAGCTCTCCTCGCCGATACTCCATGAGCCGTCGATGAGGAACAGCACATCTGCTTTGGCACCTTTGCACACTGAGGAAAAGAAAACAAGTCAATATGGAGCTTTTCCATGGGCCAGACCTCAGGGCTAGCATCACGAACACCAGCAGAGAAAATAGCATCGTCACACGGCATAATCGCGGTTTGAGAGCTGGAGTGCATTATAAATGTCAGCTGAAAAGCGTGCAACCAACTAAACGATTGAGAAGAATGACGAGATGAGGACATGTATGGTAATTATGGGTTTCGCTGATTTGAAAAAAAATACTGGCAGCGCAAAACAATCAACATTTGGTTACCAGAAGGGTGAAAGTGAGCTCTTGTTAATGGGTTCCTCGCAGACCAAAACGAATCGGGCAGAAAGCTTCGAATAATCTTTGCCTTATGTGATGCAGCGCTCTTTGTAATCTCTTCCCTGCTTTCCTCACATTCGGAGATTTATAAACAAGTTTTACACAAAAACCAACGACACAAACAGATTCCTTGGACTGCTCTGTCTTCCTTTTTCAACACCTAAGTTGTTGGTTCTTAACGGCCGTGTTCCCCCTCCATGTGCCCCGCAGGGCCAGCAGCACATGTGGCGGCTATTAATCCACTGCTGGCACGAGTCGGATCCAGAAAGACTCAGCGCTTAAAACCGCCGCCTTGGCCAAAACGTGGCATTGAGGAGTTACAATCAGAGTTTGAATGAAAATAATCGATCCATTCAGTCCTGAGATGATCCATGTTTTCCGCAAAGACTGTTTAGGGCCTTTGGGACAGCGACTGTGTCACTGCAGCATAATGAGTCCTGCAAGGATGCTCACATTGCTCAATTCACTTCTACGCTTACTTTAGCTTGCACTGAAGCAGCAAACCCTTTGTTACATCTGAATAAAGACTCTGTTTACATTTGCACTGATTAACTAACATTAATTATAGGCAGATACAAGCTTCATTAATGTCCAACTGAAATGAGAATTAGTCACCCCTTTTTGTAGGAAGAATCATGTGACTTTTATATCTATTGTTAATCTTTTCTTATTGTTGAAAGGGAGAACAGGAAGTCTTTTTAACTACCAACACACTAGCCGAAATCATGCTAACACTCGCCAGTCACAGTCCTTGTACTGTTCTGTTGTATATAACTTCATTCAAAAAGGAGGTACTGCAGTGGAAGAGCTCTCTTAGCTAGCTAGCATGCTAAGTCTCAATTAACTAGTAAATAAATCAGCAAATAGTCGATTAGTCAGCTAGTTAGCCCTGTCGCAAACAGCTAGGACAATAACTTCACACAGTTTAAATGAAAGACATGTTGATATCACTGTTTGATGGCTGCTGCTTGTGGAACAGGGGTTAAATAAAACTGTTAAGCGAAAGCAGACTCCTTCATTTTGGACTCTCCATGACTTTTGATGTTGTACTGACTTCGCAGGCAGGTTTTTAAGAAGTTCACTGCGCTGCAGCTGACTATTTAGCTAGCTAGCCTGCAAACCACAGACATTTAATGAGAACTGGTCACAACATCACAGGCGAAACCTCGCTCATTCCTATGAAGGCTGCTCAGTGGCGCAAAGAAGCCAAAAGACTCCTGGGTATGAATTAGATCTTCAACACTGTGGGGCCTGTAGAGTGTGCACACTAGAGACTTCCACCAGTCAAGCCGCTAAAGTCTCGTTTTAGCCCTCTGCGAATTTGAATAGGGATAAAATGATATAATCGTGTAGCTCTTTCCAAATGATATCAGACTGAATGATCAAGTTGTCATAGTGAAACAAGTCATTTCAAGGGTGTTGTGACTCTTCCTTCACAATGTAAACGTATGGGAAACTGACGTTAACAGTGCACTTGTTCTTGGAGTATACTATGTATGTCTGCTTAGTCACTCGTTCACAGACAAAGTGCATGTTTACAGATGATAAGCAGACACAAACTAGAAAGTCTGATGCTTCTTTTATGTAACCACGACCGTGACCCTTTATACATTTAAGTTTAAAATAACATGATTTGATTGGCTGTCTGCACGGAGGGAAAAATGTTGAGTGGTGTAATCACAGATAGGGGGCGCTGTCATGAAACCAAAGCAAACATCAGTATGCTGTAGCATAAAAAAAACAAAAAGCAAACATGAAATATCATTTCAGTTGGACCTTAATTGACAGCACTGGACAACATGTTCCATGAGACACTTACCTGCCCATGCTGGGGGGATGGTGGGTGGAGGTGTTGGTGTTGGCGGGAGTGTTGGAACTGGAGTTGGCTTCACCACTGTGAGAAACACAAACAGTTATAAAATTGTCATCAACATATTTGTAATAAATACCGAACAACAGTAAACATGTCATATGATGAAGTCATTGTTTTGGATCAGTCCTGTGAGGTGATGTCACCGAGTCATGCTCCACATCTCAGACACATTCAGACTTGTCACAGTTTGACTGAGTCTGCTGGAAACACAGAGCCTGTTATCATGTTTTCCTTTACAAATCTGAAGTGCCAGGTTCTGGAGGGGATTTTATTTCTGTTGTTCCATCAGTGATGTGGAGGTCTATGTTAAACAACACTCAGAACATAAACATCTCACTGCATCTGAAAACAACAGCATGGATGTGCTGTGTAATAACTTGACAAGACATTAAACAGACATGTCCAGTCTGATTGAAATTAAATGTTTGATAGGAAAACATAAACATACACTGCTCTGCGTGTTGAGAAAAATATTACAATCATGTTCAAATAATCTGAAATTTCAGTTTGCATTTTATCATAAAACAAATGCAAATTTTCATTGATTTCAGGTGTTGTTTATCCTGCATTAAACAGCACATACATCTCCTGTAGTGTCGTATAAATAGTGATCTCACTGTGTTGGATCACTGGTGTTTGAGATTTCACAGCAAACATGACTTCTCCTCCAATTAGCCAGACTTGTGTTTAGCTACGAACAGTTTTTGAATGCACCTTCTCTCTGCATGTACAGTGTATAAACCCTCCAGTCTGAACAGTTACATTCAGTTGGTGAAGATTCAAATGACACTCACATGTTCTCTCCTTGGTGCTGACTCCTGGACCTTCCAGATTGGGGGTCTGAACGAAGACGGTGGCGGTGTACAGAGCGTCAGGAGAGAGTCCATCAAAGCAGTACTGAGGCAGTCCAGCAGGGATGGTGATCTCATGCTGTCCTTTACTGGAGGCTGCAGGCGAAGGAAACATCAAGATTTTAACTCACAAATTGTCAGAGTAAAAGCTTCATCAGAAGGAATGGGACAGATTTTCTGCTGATCTTAGACTTCCTCACAAGCCTTTTTTAAACACACACATCATGTTTGCACAGTATGTATGTGTGTATTTATGTGCATGTATGCATGGATGTGGTTTGATTATCATGATTGTTCTAAATAAAATAGCACTTTCTAACGGTTAGGTTAAATATTTTACATTACGCTCAACAAATGAAAATCTGTCATCCAAACACTTTTGATTTTCACACTTTGCGAGCATGCACAACCACTTAATTAAGTCAAAGATGTTCTACCAAAGGGGAGGATGCTCCTCTCTCTCTTCCTTTGTTAGGTTGTTAAGTATTCGCTCGAACTTTAAAGGGAAACCATCTTTGAGCAAGTGATGTTACTGAGTTTGGGTGGATAAATAGAAAGTTTGAAAAATCCATAAATCAAGTCTGCACAAGAGGTTTTTACTCCCATACTTCCACATTTATTGAGGCCTTTGTATGAAGCATCACAAATGGAGGTAAGAAATGTTTCTGGGAGCTTAACTCGTGTGCAGACCCAATTGTTTTTATTTTTCATTTTTGCTTCTCCTTGGATAATCTAATCAAACTGTTGCTTTTGTAACAAATCAAAAACAGTTAGCCAATGAAGACTCGCTAGAAGCACTTGTACTAAAAACAAGACACCTCAGCTGATCCCTTGTTGTTCATTTAAACATTTTCATGGGACTCATCGATCAGCTTGATCACGCTCAAAGGGAACGACTGACTCATGTACTGTCACTGAAGCCACTTAGGAGCTCCAGAGTTCATCCTGGACAGCTGGCCTTGTAAACCCGATGGGTTTTATATAGTCTTTTAGCTCTGAATCAGCATGAGAGATTAATCTAAGTGTTGAAAACGAAGACATTTAATCATTATACGCATCTCCAGGGGCGTTATAGCATTGATAATTACTTCCCCAGTTGGGGAACATTTCTGGATTTTATAACTAACAACTGGGCCTGCTGGCTGATAATGTTGGCAACTTCAGCCAGTATTTCCGCTTCACAAACGATGTAAAAAGTTTTTATTTTCATAGCATTTTACTGTTGTTCCAAAAGAGAAAATTATGTGTTTGTGTACGACGTTGACTCGTATATATTTTTTCAAGACCTTTAAGTTGCGCCTCCGAATTGCTTTTTCTATTTGTCTTGTCTGATCAGTTGAGAAGCCCTTCTCTTACTCTTGTTTAAAAGTTAAAACGACCTTAAAATTTCACTACATTTGTGTCTGTTACGAGCCACAATCTAGTATTTTTTTACCCTTTGGGCTTTCGAATTTATGGTTCTGTTTGTGTCTCTATATCTTCTGTTTTGTTACTAAAGAAGGAAAATAAAAGATCAGTCAATGCTGCTTAAATTCTACTAAAGCTCTCATCCTTCTCAACGTCTGTGTGATAAATAAATCCAACAACTGACCCTTCCAGTGAAATGTTTACACTCAGCATGGCAGGGCAGGGATTTATTGATAACAAGGTTTCCTATTTACACTCTGCGTTCTGGTTAAGCACAAACAAACAAAGCCTGTTTATTGCAGAGACAGCTGCCACGGAGGGTGATCGCTACTCCTCAGCGTCCTGAACTAAAGTTAGCGGGATTTCATCATCCTGTGTCACATGACGGAACCCAGCAGCTCGGTGGTGACGCAACACGTTGAGAATGAGCTCTGTAATATCAACAAGTTATGATCGAAGTCACTTTATATAAATCGTTCTCTGGAAAACACACACTCCAAAACAGTGGCCCTCATCGCTCAAGATTGATGATACAGAGAGTGGTGTTGACAAAATCTAATCCTTGAGACATCTCAGCTGCATATCACATCAGTCTGAGTCTTACAAACTGGCAGCCACGTGTTCTTCTTCTCACCAGTGTTTCCATGGATTC
Organism: Lagodon rhomboides; assembly: GCA_039737535.1. Lineage (NCBI taxonomy): Eukaryota > Metazoa > Chordata > Actinopteri > Spariformes > Sparidae > Lagodon > Lagodon rhomboides. Next base: position 7,012,290 of record CM077798.1, on the reverse strand, counting down.
AAACTCTGGAGGAGATATCAGTGGAAAAGACCTCTGCTCACAGTTTTTCCACTTACTCATCTCACCACCGTCTCCGACCGCTGTTTGCATTTCCATTTGAGAACAAACAGTTGACTGGTTTGTTGACTTGAGAGCAGCGTCTGCTGCTTCAGATTCTCACTCATCCTCCGGTGGTGGTTTACCCGCCATCTGTCTCATGCTATTTGTTCTGGCATCACGAACGGCTAATAACTACCATATAGATATTCAAATATGGAGGCCCCATTCCTGGTTTTTCCTGCTCTTTAACTGCTAACCCGTCTCAGTGCGCGAATACAAACCAGATGGGACTCAAAGACCCTGCAGTAATTGAAAAGGATGTGATGCTTGCAGACTGAGACACAATTAAAGCTTGGTGGTCGGACACTTTCAATCCCGGCCAAAACTTGCATCCTGCTTCGAGTAACAATCACAAAGTGGAGGCCTGAAGATAAACAGAGTCTGAGACGTGATCCCCTCACGGTCTGCTGAGTGCTGTGACAGATCTGTAGCATCCACGGACGCAGAGATGATGTCATGTGAAGATACATCTGCAAACATTACAGCATGCATCACCTCAGACAAGTGTCCCTCGATCGAGATCTGACTGCTAAGGTGGAGCACACCACCGTCATCAGGTGAACACATGAATCTGATGCGTCTAAAGTAGGCCGAAGTATTGGTAGGGACAGTTGATGAAATTCTTTTCAAGAAATTTTAGGGGCTGTCCAGGTTACTGTAATCTAGCAAAGTGGATTTAAATGAGCACTGACAAATAAAAATTACAATTTTCTAATTGGATAATCGTTGTTTTGTTGGCTGTTTATAAAGTGAAATGTCAAACATTTGCTGGTTGCAGCTTCATGAAAGTGAGAAATTGTGAGGTTCGTCTGACCAACAGTCAAAAACAATAAAACAACAGTGAAAGTTGGGCGACTTACGGTCCACGGGGTTGAGTTTGATGCGGTACGATGTCGCCGCCCTGTGAGGAGCCCACTTGATGCAGAACTTGTCGTGGTCGACATTGTACGTCTCGATGTTGGTAACGTTCAGGTAGACTGAGGAGAGAAAGTCACAGTTCAGCAAATCAAACATAACAAAAGTAGAGGTGGATTGTTTTCTCGATCATAAGATGCAGCGCCGTGCAGACGTGGAAGATTCTGCACCAACACAGAGATGCTGAGGCAGACGTTTGGCTAACGGTACTTATGTAGTAGGTCTGTCGGAGGGAGGCAGAGATCTGCAGCGAGTGATAATAACAACTCACTGAGTACTTTTTTAAACAGACATTTTATGAACTCGCTGGGAAGCACGAACTGGACGAAACTTCTGCCTCTCAACATTTACTAATCACTTAAGCCATTTTCACCTGGAGCTAACATCTGCAGCCAAAAATAATAACTGTTACAGCAAGCCCAGCTAATCCGTCGAGATCTGAGGAGGCGCTGTCAACTTTGCCGTCCAACTCTGAGAGAGGTGTGTGCAGCAGAATCAATAACTGCCTTGTCTTAAAGCTGCAACCAACGTGTAAGGCACCGCAGATGGATAAATGTTTCGCCTGTGTAATGTTTACGTATTGAACAGATGCAGCTTTTATGTCGTAGACTGCTGTTGTCTGATTGTTGGAAGGTCTTTGTGAATAAAAGGGAAATTTAAATGATAAAAAGTAGCCGCATGCAGTAATATAGATCATTGAGGATGCCGTACACTGAGATGCATCGTAATGCATCGAGAATAATTTTGCATTCGAAGCGTTGGCAGCTGAATCTTAAATTGAATCGTGAGGCCAGTGAAGATTCACACCTCTAATTAAAAGAGAGAGAGATTCAGGGTTGGAACAACATGTGAATTATTGTACAGGGCAAATACATCATCTAAATGTTGCACTTGAACTTGAACTTTACGTGACACAAGTGTTAGGAGCACCTGGGGAGTCAAATAATGCTAATCCTAGACCCTGAAAAGACATTTTCAAACAGGTCAGGTACAGGAGTTACATAAGTAAAAATTCCTCCTGTCCTGAGTGGTACGTGTCAAAGCAGATCGTTTCAGAGGTGAGCCTTATGAAAACAGACCTCCTGTGGGAAACCCTCAAAGAAAAGTATTCTGCAGTTGTAATGAAGGCACTGTGGAAACATTTGTATCGCAGATAAAACGCCTTTGTTCCCAGCTCATAAAAATGTCCATGTTTCTACATTTAGAAATCTTTTGGATCAATATGTTCTGTGTTTCTTAAAAGTAAAATCTAATGGACAATTACACAATTCATTATTTATTATGGTTTATGACTTATATAACCTTTTATCTTTATGTTGTACAGATTTTTTTGGGGAAAAAAAGTCCAAGAAATTACATCACAATAAGCAAAAATACTAATGTAGGCACTGGGGGACCATTTTTGTTGCAGAGTTCAAAGGGATAAGATACCTTCACTGCTGCTGCTCTAATACAGTGGAGGTGAAAGCAACTTTTAACTAGAGTAACTAGGAGAGTTTTTCAAATGTATATTTTAATGCTTTTCAACCATTTCTGTCACATTTTAAGGCACAAAAAAACAGAGCTGTTTGTCCAAGACAGATCTCAAGTCATTTGAGTCAGGTTTTGAGTCCGAGTCACAAATCTTCAGAAGAAAATTGCAGGTCTGTTCGGTCTCTGAATGCAAAGCACAGACTTTGTACTAACAGTGTTTTTAAGAAGCTTAGACAAACTGATTTGAAAGATTCCTCCAGTTTAGAACTGAGAATTTTCGCTTTCAAGGCAAGTTGTGTGGTCTTAAATAAGTGAACGTAAATGCAATTCCCTCCAACTTCACTGTATCTGGTGGCAAGAACATCGGTAGTGGAGATCTCAAAATCTGAGCAAAACCATGACAAGATCATAAATACAGGAAAACTATCTGCACAGCTTGATATCACTGGGTTTAAATGTGTTGGGATTTAAAGAACTGATTGTATTCTTGACAGCATTTGTACTTACGTGTTGTTCCCTGTCCATCGAGCGGTGTGCTCGAGCCTCCGGTGTACTGAGCGACCACGTTCACATCGTAGGTGGTTCCGGGCTGCAGGTTGTGCAGAGTGTAGGAGGACACGTCGCCCACAAAGAGGTCTATGGGCTGTTCCGAGCCTCCTGGAAGGCAACAGCACGCGAGTTAAAAGAGAGAAAGTTCAGGACCGATTCATGTGTAATTACTGTCATTGTGTAACCAAACCAAACACTTTCACTCATCTCGAGTCGGAAAACAAACATCAGAGAGTGTCTGCAGAGAGAGCAGCTATCTGGGAAGCATTTTACAGATGATGACTCAGAGCAGAGGCCAAGTTCAACATCGAACCAGTCGAGCACAAATTCTTCACAAAATGAGTGAAAATTAAGATTGAAGGAATTCGACAAACAGTTCCAACTCAAGGGACACTTAGTAGTTTTTAGAGTATGACATGGTCTTCAACCAAGACCTAGACATCCACTTATCATTCATAGAATGTGACCAGACAACAGCAGCACGATGTAAAGACCAGCGTACACTGTGTAAAAGTGTAAATTTGACCTCACCTGTAGGAGTGTATGTCAGTCTGTATCCCTGGACAGGAGCTGCCACTGGGTCCCAGGCCACTCTGAATCTGGTGTACCACTCGTCAGAGATCCGGAGGTTTCTGGGACTCAACAGGCCGACTGTGACAGAGAGGAGGAACGAGTCAACAACAGAAGAAAACCTTCTAAATCTTGAGATCTTTAAGTCGAGAGTTCTTCCTCACAGACATAAAACTGTTCAAGTGTCAGCTGTTCTGTCAAGGATTTCCATGAAATAAGTGAGAATATCTTGAATTGGGAGGGTGAATTGCATGTTTTCATCATTTCAACAACACAGGAAGGAGATTATACAAATAAAAATGTACAAAACAGGAGTTATATGAAAGTAATTTTCTCAAACTCAATATCAATATCACCAAAAAAAACTTGGCAAATGTGAGACAAACAAATGTGTATGTCCTTAAGAAACAATCAACTGACAGCTGTCTGTCCTGTTTCAAAGTTATCCTTATAACATAAGTGACACTTTCACAAAAACACTCCCTGGGAAAACATTTCTGCCTCCAGATTCACTGCTGACTGACTTCCCTTGAATCCGTTTATGAAATTCATTATATGTGATACACGTCTTTACATTTGAGACTTTACTCAGACTTGTTCAGCTGCTGTGCTCAGACTTGGATGGATGCCTGAAAGTGCCTGACACACACACACACACACACTTAAACATCTTTACATTTCTACTGTTTGTATAACTAATGCTACTGCTCATCAGTAAAGTGCTCTCTGGTTCAGCTCCTGTGAGACTCGAGTGGTCCAAACGTGTCACGTTAACACATCTTGGCGCTGTTGACTAATGTATGTCTACTGTATTTATTTTCACTGTACAGACTCTCACTGCAGCGCTGCGAGCTGTCATGTTTAGCTCTCTGGGAGCGAGCTGTAACACAAAGTTCACCAGTTCTATCCCTGCAGTAATTGTGTGACTACAGCGAGATGCTTAGGCTGAGAGGTCTCATGTCTTACTGCTTTCATGTTTACTGAAGATTTTGTGAGTCAGACTGTGAGACGAGCAACTTCTTTTTCTGTTTGGACTGAGTTTCTGTTTTCTGAGGAACTTTATTTACAGAAAAAACTCAATTCTTGAAGGAAAAGTCTATAAACGATCCTTTAGGTTTCAAATTCTTTGCTCGAAAAAACATTTTCTCCACAGCAGCTCAATGCACCACTTCTGTGTTGCACAATCACCTTCTCATAGCTTCAACTTAAGTTGAGTATTTCTGGTCCAATAGTAAAGCACTGATTGTGAGAAGTGAATTATGGTGGAGTTTTCTTTCTAAGTGCAGCTTCTTTACGGTCAACTTGGTGATCCTGAAAAAATCCAATAAAACTGGCAATTTTTCTGCTGCTTGGCTGGAAACTGGTCTTTTTTCCAGAAACATAAATCTGATTTCTTTAACCATTTTTTTTTTATCCATCTATGGCACACATTATGAAGCCATGATTCAAGCTGAAATCTGAAACTCCCAACACATTATCACCTTTTCCAGTGAAAGTCTGCATGTCTCTTTCAGAAGATTGTGAGAAACCTGCTGTTTGATCAAATTAGCCGTTACACATACAACTATAGTGATTGTTTACTGGACACTGGACTAAGGCTTTCAGACATGGTGTGATAGTACTGGACTTGAACTGTTTTGGCTCGACACACAGTCGACCTGGAAAGATGTTGCTACTAAACATTTCTCAGAGCAGAGCCTCACTGCAAAAAAAAAACCTGAACTGGTGTGGATGCCTCACCTGTGCGTCCATTCCCATTGAGGTTCCCTCCAGGGCCCTCCGTGTAGATGGCCTCGACAGTGATGTTGTACGGGGTGTCGGGGATCAGATTCTGCAGCCTGGCGTTGTTTCTGTTTCCTGGAACCACAGTCTGAGGATCATAACACCACAGCGTCAGAGGTTTCCAGACACCAAGGAATGTGTTTAGATTCGCATTTTATCCAGAAAAGAGAGGAATAGATGGTCTGATGCTCTCTGGTCTGTTTGGGTGTGCCTTGTTATCGGCTCCTCCTGATTGAGATGGGACTGGGATGCCACTTCCACTGTTTGGAGCCTCAGTGGACAGTTCGCTTACTGAGCTCGTCTGGACTCTTAGGCTATAAAAGCTGAAAGGTTTCTATCTTCCCTACCCTCCATCATTGTCCTATGGTTTGTCGATATGATTTATGTTTACCTTACTTTAATAAGTTGTTCTTGTTTCATGTAAAATATCATGCATGGACTCCCTACTTGTCACATTTTCTGAGTTCTGAGTTTCTTTACTTACCAACGTTCAAACACATCCACACCAGTAATGTTTCTGACATCCGAATTACTTACTATCTTTCTTTTTTGCTATTTATGTTTTTTGTTAATAAATCAGTTATTCTCTTGGACAAACTGGTGGCTTTGAAATTTTAACCAGGAATAAACAAGCAAAATACATTTTTCTGATGCATTTTCGAGGACTTGTGATTATAATTGATTGATTTTTTTGGTCTTGATCCAATGGACCTGTCCTCCAACTTTCTAACGTGCAAGAACTTTGTTTTATTTAGAAATTAGTGAATAAGACCACCTCTATTTCTCTCACTGGTTTATTTGGACACTTTCATGTGAATCTACATGCAAATAATATGTTGCTATGAGATTTTACCCCAGTGTGAATTGGTTTCCATTTGTTCAGCAGACTGATCTCTAATAAACAGAATGGAATCATTTCTCTGGTGTCCTGATGCAGAATATTACAGTTCACTTGGCTCATGGAAGCTGTGTACAAACACAAAGCTCCTCCATCAGCTGCAGATGCTAAATTATCATAAGTGAGTGTAATATAAATGGTTAATTCCCCAGCAGTCCCAGTCCGGAGAACTCCTTTCATCACGATCGCTCCGCTGCAGTTAGCTGACTCATTCAGAACAGGTGCTTCGCTAACAAGACGAGGGGGAGCACAGCTGGGCCGACTCCGCCCTCCACCGCTGCTCCAACTCATTATTTAGGACTATTAATAATGTAAATATGGCACAAATTACAGTGTTTGTTCAACGGAGCCTGTAATTACTCTCACTAATCTTCGATTTATAACCTGAATGAGCCAAGGGAATCCTGAGATCTGACTTCACCACATTGTTTGCAGAGAACATCACGGCAAATGATGAACAGCAAGAGTTTGTCAAGAGTTTATCCAAAACAAAACCACATCATCACCTGAAATAAATCTCTTTTTATTGCTAAAGTGGACAAAATTAGTTTGACATTTCTGATTGTGATGCATTTTCTTTCCTTTTTCGTCTCTCAGTTTCTTGTCGTAAGAGTTTATCTGCTTAAAGTTACATCTTTATTAGCAAAACACAGCACAAAGGTCCTCGTCCAGAACTAATGCTTTATCTCTGTGTTGATGCAATATGGTGATGTCATTTTGGCTACTGTGATTGGTGCAAATGAGTGTACTTACAAACTCAGTGATGGGGTCTCCGGTCATGGGGGCGTAGGCGATCCTGTACTGCCTCACGGGACCCTCTGCGTGGTCCCAGCCGATGGTGAGGGTGCTGGTGGTGGCGTCAAACACACGCATGTTCCTTGGACCAGTGCGCGGCACTGCAACAGAAATACACACAACGGGTTATCTCATGCAACAACACACTTACTGTATACAACACTGAATTTCTGCACACCACAATACAGTATGTTACAAGGCATTGAATCTGTTGCTTAGCAAATCCATCTATGGGTTAGCATAATTTGTTTTTCAGTTTCTTTAAAATTGTATTTCATGGTTGAAAAAATGAAATTAAGACATTGCAGTATTGGAAAGTGTCAGTTCAGTTTGCTCATTTGAGTAGCCATTAATCATATATATGATAATGAATTGATGATATATATATCATCAACTCATTATGTGCCACTCATGACAAGATATAAAAGTTTATTTAGAGAAAATAGTCACATTGATGATTCGCCTCTTAAACATCCGAGCACATGACTCAATGCAGATATAAACAGTGGTCAGCATGAGTCAGTTATTTGATAAAACATTGTTCGTATACAGTGTCAGCTTGCGAGATTGTTGGACTCACGTGTTTTGCCGTTGCTTTTGACAGGCGATCCCTCTCCATCAGCGTACAGAGGCGAGACGGTGACTGAGTAGGGAGTGTCGGGGATCAGGTTGTCCAGGAAGGCATTGTTAATATTTCCTGGAACCAGGACCTTTATGGAGAGGAAAGCCAAGGGTAAAAAAATATATAGACCTCATCCTCATCAGGACAGCCCATTCAGATGAGCCTTCTCATGCATGACATAAAGGTCTGGCAGTGATAATGTATATTATGACCTCACTGCTCATCCCACATCCAGTTATCTCCCCGAGCACCCTGCTGCCAAAGTTTTCCTGAAACACTAACAAAGTCCTGGGAGGTTAGATGCCAAACAAATCATTCATTCAGTAAGTGGACTGACGGATAAACAGTTTCTGCTAGGAAGCGGCTGGAGAGTGCGGAGTCTGTCAGCAGCTCAGAGCAGGCTCAGACACGCAGCTCGACGTGTTTTCTAACAACAACGATGACTGCAGACCGTCTCTTGTCACTGGGATTATCACGGCATCCATCCTGTGCCACAAAAACCCAAACCCTTACATCATGGGAAACAAATCTGCTGGTTGAACTCGAGTCCACCCCCATCTACAGCTTTTGTTTTGGTTAAAGTTAAATATCTCCAAGGGTTTTTGACCCAGAGCTTCTGGAACATGGGACCATGAAGCAGGTTCCTCAGTGATGATGTGGTTGAGATCCCACAACTGGAAGCGCACATACGCCTGCTGGCCTGGGGTCAAATCCCTCCAGTCAATTCAACAGTAAGGCTAATGGATTGGCTGTGGTCCTTTCAAAACAAAGTGAATTACGTTAGACTGGTGCAGTCATACAGTCATTTCCTGAAGGCAGAGCTGCTCTCGAGGGCTGAGATTAAGCTCACTGGTTGACGTTTGGAGCCAAAGAATCCCATTTCTTCCTGGTAATTAATTAGTTTTGAAGAGGCATTGTGATTACTGTGTTAAAGAGTTGACTTGCAGGATCCACAGATTTCCACGATTAAGTACAGACTTACTAAAAGCTCCAAGTTAAGCTGTAATGTTTCCTTAAGTAGGTCTACAACACTGATTGTTGGTACACAACTACTTATACTGCCTCTAATTTTGCGTTTTAAAGGAAAAGTTTGTCCCAAGGCAAGCATGAATTCAAGACCCACAAGTCTCATGTCGGGACAGAAAGTCCCACAACATGTAACAAGTGAAGACCAAAGAATTCCAAGGCAAGACCAGGAAGCCCCGGGCCCAAAGCCAAATCAAGACCATCCAATCCTATGTCAAGACCAACAATTCCTGAGTAAAGGTAAAAAAATCCCCAGTCAAAAACAAAGTCAAGACCAAAAAGTCTCAAGCCAAGACCCACAAGTCTTAAGTTATGACCAACAAGCCCCACATCAGGGACCTACTAAAAAGTTTAGGAGTACCACTTAAATCTTCACCTTAACTTTTGATCTTATTTGACTGATATTGATAACCAAAATCAATGGGAGAATGCTGCTTCGGGTGTTTCACATGATATATGATGATTCTAAAAATCTAAATCACAGGGTGTGTATATTTGCAGGTTGCACTGGTGCTCCTTATTATAAAATTTAGTTGCACTGTCTCCAAAGATGGACTGAAGCCCTGGAAAATACAATTTCAATGAAGGCAGCATAACATTGGACTAAAGCCCAGTGGAAAAGACGAGTTAAAATATCCTTGTATAATAAAGCCTGGTGCTTTGTTGGTACTAAGGTTAGCTAGTTAGCCTAGCTGACTGCTCATCTGTGATCACGATTCTTTGGGTTGTACTTTCCTTGAGTAATTTTAAAATGAGGTTAAGTTGAGGAATGTTGCTTGTGCAATAGAAACAATACCTCTAGCTGTTACTGATGATCTTATGTCTGAATGGGAGCACACACCCTGTAGCCATGTTGTAAAATCTGATGGGAAGACTAAATCCAGGAGAGTAGAGGCTGTTATAGTACACTAATACTCACTGTTTTGGAATTGCAAGTTTAGCTATCACCTGTGGGTCTTTTATTACAGTTTCACAATGAATTCCTCTTTTGATTAATATGCTTACAAGGACTAAACTCTGCTCTGTTATTTGAAATGAGGCCAGTTTGAGCTTAATTATACTGAATTATTCATCAGGAATAGATACATCTTTTTATTCAAGAGCTAATCTTTGTTTTTGCCAAATGGCTTCTTGTCAGACCAAACACAATCAAAGTTAATTAATATGAAGTGAAAATAGATAGAGGAAATGATGACCACATAAGAAACAACATAAGAAACTGTAGTGGTAACTACAGGGGCTAATAAACTGTAAAGCACTTCACAGCATCATCAAAGCATCTTAATCATGAAAACAGCCTAATTAGATTACAACCTTATGGCCCCAAAAACTTCAAGCATTGCAGCTTTCACTGATGTCAGTCACAGATGTGTCTACTGAGCAATATTTCTCAACTTCAGTCATAGAGTTCAAACTCTTTCTGGGGAAATAAAGCCCCCTCTTCTCTCCCTGTGATCCAGATCATTGGTGCGTGAAATCAGTGCTGATGGGAAAATATAAAAAAACTGACCAGTCATGAATTCCATATTTAAAAGCATCGCTGTAATAACTGCCGCTCAAACATCTGTGCAACATCAACACGAACACTTGGACAAAATGGAGAAGACAAAAAGGGACCACCTGTTGCTTCCATGAAACAGACTGAGCTGGTGAAAGCTATGACCCTTCATTGATTTCACTGGTGTAATCAGACGTGGAGAAGGAGAGATAAAATTGATTTAAACACTCAGTCGACCAAAGTAGATGCAACATGGTGACTTTTGTCATTGTATAATAAACACTCAAGTGCCACAAAATTCAAAGTCAGGACAAGTCTTGAGTCAAGAACCAAGTCAGGACGAAAGACTCCTAAGTGAAGGACCAAGTCAACACCAACGAGATCCAAGTCAAGAACAAAGTCAAGAATAAAAGTCCTTAAATCGAGACCAAAAAGTCTCAAGTCAAGACTTATAGGTATTAAATCAAAGTCAAGACCTTCAAAACCCTAGATCAAGAAACAAAGCAAGACCGAAAAGTCAGAAGTCAAGACAACAAAGCCTCAAGTCAAGAACCAAGTTTAGACCTACAAGTCTCCCATCAGTACCAAGACACCCAAGTCAAAGACCATGTCAAGAACAACAAGTTCCAAGTCAAGAACAAAAGTCCTTAAGTCAAAAAATAGGTTAAGTCATACAAACCCCAAGTCAAGACCAAAAAAGCCCCATGTCAAAACCAACAATTCCTAACACCTGCAGGTCCCTGGTAAAAAGCCATGTCAAGACAAGTAACTCCCAGGCCTAAATCAAAACCTCAAAGTCTCAAATTAAATACCCTTCACCAAATCAAGTACAGAGTTTTAACATCTGAATGTGATAATCTGAGCTATCATCAGTTTTCCATCTGCTGATCTGCACTGACATGTCTGATTTTCTGCTTGTCTGACTTTCTGGGAGGATATCAGGTTATTCCACTTCAAAAGGCTGAAGTTTAGATGAAGTCATGAGTCATTTGTGACAAAGTAAGAGACTAAATATCCACCTGTGCCAAAATTCATCTCATTTAGCACATTTCGAAACTTGGTTGTTGTCTGTAATTAATCTAAAACTTTTGTTTTATATCAATCAGTCTTTAATCAGTTTCAGCTTCTCGAGTGTGAGTAATACCTGCTTTTCTCAGTTTTATATCACTGAAAATGGAATATCTTTGGGTCTGTTGGTCGGAAAACTCAAGATATCAACTTGGATTCTAAGACATTTTCATTCTTGACATTTTATAAAAAATATCAAATAAATTATCAACAGATTAGTCAAAAATGTAAATAATGGTTAGTTGCATCTCTGCATATCTGTTATAACATCTTCTTTATCTTAAAACAAGCAAGACAGAAAATGCCAGTGGGATGAGATAATTCCCCTTTTTTCCAATGTCATTTCTCTTATCTCCAACAAGAATTGACCTGCAACCTTTGTGATGGAAAAAAATCACTCATCTAATCTCACAAACAGATTTTTATAACTGGTTAAAAGTAAGATAACATGCCAGAGTTTGTCTTTTTTTGTCCTTACATGTGTAGCTGTAATCCTGTGAGTAGAGACAGTGATTTCAGGGGAAACTACCTCTTCCTACCCTTCAGGCAAATTCTGCCACTAATGACAGTTTGTGTTTTAACAGCCGGGAGAGGGTTACTCACCGACTCGGTGGGTTTGGCTCCGGACAGGGGTGCATAAGCCACCCGGTACTGCTGAACCTGGCCTGAGGCGGGCTCCCAGCGCACGTTCAGGCTGTTGGGGGTGGGGTTGTACACCTGGATGTTCCTGGGTGGCGTGCGTGGGACTGCAGGGTCACAGAGGTTAAGAGAAAGTGAAGTGAGGAAAGGGGAGGACTGGATTTCTCCACTTACAAACAATACATCAAAACAAAGGGCTTGTTTCAAGGACCCAGAAAATGACGGCTAATGCCGATGGATTTACAAAGACAAGTGATTACATTCCTGGAAATGACGCCGTTAGTAAGTAAAGAGCTAAACAGTAAGAGAGAGAGCCAAGAATTCAATTAAAAGATTAAGTTTAGGATTTATGTCACACAACTAATGTAAAACCAAATTCTTCAAAAAGTCAGAACCCCAGTGAACGTTTTATTGAATTTAAAAATGAAATGACTAATTCCCTCCATGTTTGTTGTGTGCTGTCAAAGTTGAGGATTAAAACAATCTGTTTTTGTTGGAATAACTTCACAAATCTGTCTTTTATCAACATTTAATGGAAGAATAAACTGTCTTCCAGTGGGTCACGCTGCATCCAGTGGAGCTTGATCTCAAATGCTGACTGCAGCAAAAGTCTCCTGCAGGAAAGTCATTTTATAGTGTCTATGTGGAGAATGTGTACAGAGAGAGTAGCACAGTTTTGGGTTTATGCAAAAGCCCTAAACTTCCCTTTTAAACCAAACCAGATGTGCATATCCCCCTGGTATTTGGAGCTTTACCCATTAAAACACAACTAGATGCAGTAGGTAGACGAATCCTCCTCCTGAATAAGGCAAAATCCTCCAGAGCAGAACCTTTTCCCTAATGTTGTATAACCTTATTAAAAAATAATCATTTAATAGCGTTGAAATACAGAGGACACCGTATGTCAGGATGTTTAACTTCTATCATCCAAGGACAAAATTACCTTCTATCCTTCTGAGAGATTATGTAATCCTGATTTAATTTAGAGTTATTAATCGTTTTATAGCAGCGAGCTCCATTCTTTTCACATTTTGGACTCAAACTCTGTTTTTGTCCAGACAAAATGTGACAAATTCCTCCTGAGACACAAACAGTAAAACTGGACGGAGTTGGTGGTAATAAAAGATCATTAACGTCACACACAGGCTCATTTTCATTGATAGACTGTCTCGCACAGAGGACCACAATGTCTCTGCTCTGATGGAGAGGTCGACTAACCTGCCAACAGACGGGCTTTACTGGTTCACTTCTCTCTGCAGCAAATATATGTGATGTTTAACATGTTCAACTAAAGTATCCATACTTTGATCCTTCCATTAATTCATATTTCACTGGCTTTTTCAAACAAATAAATGACATATGTTTAGCATGAGCAGTGATACTCTCTGTGGGCAGTCAGGCCAAAAACAGCACTGCTTTTAAAAAGCTCAGGAACCAGTAAGAAGATAAAAATAAGTCATCTTTTTCTAACTTTAACGATGCACACACACAGTGAGGTGTCAATCTCGGTGAGCTCCATGCACAAACTTCAAATACCTTGACAAGTGGTCTTTTGCCAAAATCTGTTTCCCTTCCAAAATATTTCATCAAAATTAAAACACGTGACACGTCAGGTCTCCTCCAGAACATCATACTTACTTCAGCCTCTGAGCAGAGCCTACACAGAACTACAAATCAGCTTTCATCCCAAACCAGTAGTCTCTGCGACAGCTAAACAACCTCATCCAAGCCTTAATTTTTCTCCGATCAATCCAAACGCATACCATCAATACTGTAAAAAGTCCATTTCATCTTGGTTTTATTTTCTGCCAGCGATCACTTTGAAAGAACTCTTCATCTTCTACACTGTCTGTCTCTCTTTTAGTTAATCAGGACCACAGAAACTAGAACTATTCAAAGGTGAAACAGACTTCAACACAAGATTGTTTTCAGACGCAGCAGCACAGTCATCATCTTGTTTAAAGCTATCAGCGGCAACAATGATGTTATCCAACTGTGCTGTATTGTCTCCATCTTTTTGTCAAGTTCATTTGAAGCAAACCTTTGAAATTTCCCAAAAATTGAAAAAATTACTGAGGTGCATTGCCATCAACTGATCTGGAGCAAATAAACGTGGCTCCACAAAGCTCAGTTTTGTAAGAAGTTGGCAGTCAAGGCTACGTTTCACATTGAGATAATAAAAAAGTTGAAAAATGAAATGTTGCAGACCGAAAACAAAACAGTTGTTCTGCCAATAAAACTCCCAGAAGGAGAAGAAACAAAAGCATTTGCCATGGCCATCTGAAAGGGAATGTCGGAATCAACCTGGGAATAGGAATCTTATGGCAACGTCCAGGAAGAGACCAACAACAAAAAACACATTTTTCTTCTTACTATTATTATTATTATTATTATTATATTATTATAATTATTCTTTTTGTTCTACTATGTCTTACTTCTTCTTATGAAAAGGTGTTTCCATCTCCCGTCAAGTGCTTTAACTATCACTCTTCAAAAAGGGTAAAAAAAAATCTTCTCAAGCAAACGTTTCTAAATTGAGGTTCTTTCAGATTTTGCCATTTTTCATTGTTCAAAATGTGTATTACAATACTTTGATGGAAACACGACTACTAACCACCACAGTCAGGAGCCAGAGAAAAACACTTTAACTTGGACATAAACTGTCCATGAATGTCCTCAAAACTGATTTACAAACAGAAGTCCATCAGATGACATATTTGGATGATTCATCGACAAAGCCTCCAAACTATCCTGACAAGAACTAAAACATTCATTCTTGTGTCTGCAGACGACAGCGGTCTGTGGAGTCACAGTTATGCCTCAATCACAGCCTCCCAATTAAAAACCCCCAGATGCATTTCTGCTGACTGAGCGTGGCATCCCGTCTGGGCAGAGAGAAAACCAGCGCACACAATGGGACATCAAACCACAAAGACACAGAGCGACCAGTGACCAGACTGTTCTCTAAACAGAGAATGTTTCTCAATTAAAACTCTTCAGTTACCAACAGAAGTTAAAAAATACCACATCTTCTTGGTTTTATTTTCTGCCATCGATCACTTTGAAAGAACGCTTCAGCTTCTCTTTTGTTCCACCAACTCGTCCTGAAGGGATGATTGAGAGTTCTGGGAAATTCTAGTTTTTCCACTGAGGTTGAGAGCTCACCTGGGAGTCACAGACTGTCTATAAAGATGTTTCAGATATAAAAAGAGAACTGCGAAAGACCAAAAATAAGATGAAATTGATGAGTGACTTCAGTCAAGGAGAACTGTTTCTGAGAAAACAGATTCCAATTCAGAGTTTCTAACAACTTGAGAAATGAATTCCTGAAAAAAGATTTACAAAGTAAATGCACCTCCTGATGTCTTTACTGCAGAAATGTATCATGGAACAAATTAATCCATCAACAGACGAGAACTGCTGTCCCAGAGTTTCGTGATCAAGAGCTCAGGCACAATGTAACAGAGTGAGTGATGAGCTGCACTTAAAAACATATTTGGATCAACAACAAGTTTGGAATTTATGTTCCATTTTAATGTAAGTATTTTATGCTTCACTTTTACAAGAGAAAATACTTCAAAGGGTGTCTCATCCTTGGCCTGAAAGGATCTCAGAGAATTCTCCCCCCACAGGAATAATCTGATTAAATGTTTAATAGAAGATAGTAAAAGATGTTTTCTGAAAAACAGATGTTGGAAAGAGGGAGTCTGTTTTACAGTCAAGCCATGTATGTGTTACAGAGTGAGCTCGTTAATGTACGAAAGTGTTAGAGTCGATGATATGAGCATACGTTCAGCCCTGAGAGAGTCCAGTGAGCTCAGTTTAACCCCAAGAAGTTTTATGACGCTTGTGTCATGTTTTTGTGAACACAGAGGAAATAAAATCCTAATGGTTAGAAAATCTGTCCTGACATCTTTACTGCAGAAACTCATATTTATTCAATTAAAAAAGGGGCTGTGGATCATTTTTGAGTCTTCAGTCTTTAGTTATGCTTCTGTATGACGCTGACTGATCAGTGTCGGGTGTTAATGAAGATGTGATCAGACAGTGTGAGGAGAGTCGAGGACTTACGTGTCTTTCCATTGTCCGACTGGCGCAGACCTTCTCCCTCTGGGTAGACTGGAACCACGGTCACCGTGTAGGGAGTGTCTGACAGCAGGTTCCTCAGGATGGTGTTGGTGGTGCCGCCCGACACCTGCTCCTGCTCACACACATTGAAACACAACAGGATTATTGAACTAAAAGAAGCTGCGGCTCAGCAGAAAACATCTCAGGTTCCTTGTAGGTGAGAATAAAGACTCCGTTCCCCTATTTTGATGAAGTTATCGTTCTCAACACACTAAAATATGAAAAAGTTGTGCAGACTGTACTTGTTAATTCAATGATTAAATAATTGAATCTTGTACTTGTTAATTCAATGATTAAATAATTGAATCTTTAATCTTCGGATCTTTGGTATCTTGATGAAAAAGGAGAATTAAAAAGGCTTCTTAAAATCCTTGCACTATGGAGAATGAAGACAGAGAAAGTAAGTGAGTCTCAACACTCCTGCTGGACTGGAGAGACTGTGGATCGATTTCGGCAGACCATACAAATACTTTTTGGTCTATTCCATCTATTTAGCCTTTTTTGGAAAGGAGTGGGCCATTAAGTCTCAGAGACCTGGACCTGCAATCTGATTTCTCTTTCACCTTAATGTACCATG
The DNA here is from genome assembly GCA_039737535.1 of Lagodon rhomboides. Taxonomy (NCBI): domain Eukaryota; kingdom Metazoa; phylum Chordata; class Actinopteri; order Spariformes; family Sparidae; genus Lagodon; species Lagodon rhomboides. The sequence continues at coordinate 6,995,651 of CM077798.1, read as the reverse complement.
AAACTATTCCTGAAGGTCTCAGTAAAAGCCTTTAGGCCTCAGATTTTCAGGCTTTTAAGGCCACAAGCAAAAAAACGGTTATAAAAGTCTGGTTTCAGAGGGAACTGAATCAACTCTGTTCAGTCAATGGAGACAATGACTTTCACTCCTTGTCTTTAAAAGGAGAAGGGGGTAAATACTGGGTAAATGGGATTGGTGTCATCATCTTGACTGATAAATAAAAACATTTAAGTATCAAGGCTGTGATGAATAACTGGGAGTCAGTGTGCTGTCTCACCATGTCCTCCGCTCCTCCGGTTGCAGGAACGTAGAAGATGCGATACTGGCGGACATTGCCCTCCGCCGGCTCCCAGCGCACCTTCAGGGAGCTGGTGGTGGGATCAGTGACCTGCAGATTCTTCACTCCACCCAGAGCCTCTGTCAACACAACACCAACAGAGCCATTACGTGATTGTCAATTTCCTGTTTGACTCACAGCCACAAGTCAAGTGAGACCAGCAGCTACAATTGACTCTCACTTTGACCTCATCAAATCAACAGACGGGTGAGGTTTACCACCTCAGGGAGGTTCAGTGTGTTCAGGTGTCACTAACAGGGGACTGACATCTGCTCTCTTCAAAATACTTTCCTTTGATTCTCTAAACTTCCTGCTACTGTCAGTCCACCAAATCATCTTGTCGGTGCTTTGTTATGCTTTGAAACGCACCGCTCCCATTGAACTCACTTGTCTTTCCGTTCTCTGACGTGCGTTTTCCCTCCATGTCAGAGTAAATAGGCACCAGCGTCACTTTGTACTCGGTGTCCGGCTGCAGGTCTCTCAGCACTGTGTTGGTCGACATCCCAGATACCTGAGTCTATAACGGACAAAATAGCACATCTGTTAAAAAATCTTAGCTATGAAGACTGTTTATACCTTATTATCTTATCGTATATTATCTATACCTAAATTATCATCAGATTTTCACATTTCCAATGGTCTTTGATCAAACCATGTACTATGAACGCTTGGATGAAGTAACCAAATCTAAGCTTAAAACAGTAATATTTCATCACAATCAAATTCAGCTCACTTTTTTTAATACGAAATTTGTGGCATTGTTTCTGTGTTAAAGTGCACATAAGACGTATTTTATTTCCCTTCTACTTCTAGCCATGATCATACTGTTTTCATGGAGGTGCAGGACTTCTAAATTGCCATGAAAAACGAGCCCACTGTGATAAAAAGTGCCAATTATTGTCAATTATCCCAGTAGAAAACCAACCATGCTGTCGGTTCCTCCAGCAGCGGGGACGTAGATGATCTGGTACTGCCTGACGTCGCCATCGGCCGGCTCCCAGCGGACCCTGAGGGAGTTGGTGGTGGGGTCGGTCACCTTCAGGTTCTTCACTCCACCCAGAGGCTCTGAAAGAGACGGACACATCAGAGTCCGAAACAGCACGATCCTCGTTGTTTGCTTTATCCCGCAGGGAGCAGCGGATGGGTGGAGTTCACCTCATCAGGACAGTCCAGATGTCTGCTCTGGAGGTTATGTCTTTTTCGTCCTTGTGATTGTCTAAAACCTTCTGGTGTTCTTACGGGGCAAAAACATCCCCATTAAAAACATTTTTAGACTTAAAAGAATTTCTTGCAGGAAAAACAAAAAAGTGTAACTGCTGCAAATAATCTGGAGCAATTGTTCTATCCTGCAGGGGCACCAGATGGGTGGGTTTACCACATCAGGACTGTCCAGATGTGTCAGAAGTTGCCTAAACTTTCTGGCATTCATTAGGTTGTTTTGTGAGCCACAAAAGTCCAGAAACACGGGGTCTGTATTATCATCCTCAGTCTTAAAGGATCATGCCCGTGTTTTTATCCTGTTCACTACAAAGTGAGTTCACCTCACATCACTGACTAACTTTTCTTCCAGTAAGCCACTGGAATGAGTTTATTTCATCATTCTGACATAGAAAAGCAGATTTTCTCAAAGGTACAGTAAGTTATTGTAATGTGTGCAGAGGCCATTTTTAGAACTGTGGTGACGAGTCAGTTGTTTTAGGTCAGAAACCTCGAAATATTGCACTACTACACCAAGGGTTATGATGGTTTAGGTCAGTTTGTAGTGACGCCGCAACAGCTCACCTCAAAAAAGAAATTAGAACATTTTCTTGAGGAAATATATGGCTGATTGAACTTTGTTGAGCTACGTCACACAAAAAAAGGTCACATATCTAAGGAGTAAGGTGATTGATTAAACCACTACCAGGTTATATAGCAGCAAGACCAGAGAACCTGGTTAAATGAAGTGCAAGTGGCATATAAAGTGACATATAAATTGTATGATGTTGAATATCTATCAGCTTAAAACTGGAAACTGCTGTTATCCTCGGTTCTAGTCATCCCTTCTCTGTCCCCGTATTTCTTGTCTTTTCTCTACTAAACACCCTCGATATCTACGTACCTAACATTAACAGCTCGTCTGTTGTTTTGTTTTGAATTCATTTGCAGTTTTTTGTCTCTAAAATCTTCTCCTCTGTGCGTGTGAGTTGTGTTTGGTTGCAATAAAAGTTCACATGAAAACAAAGATCCAGCAAATAAATAAATAAATCATGCAAACATCAATAGCACGCAAAGAATAATGCAAGTTTTTATAATAGCAATAAAACACGAGTTCTTAAGATGTTGGATGGTTTCTGAATACACCAACGGAGAGGGATTAACGAACTAGTCCAAGCAAGTAACTGCATGATTGCCTCTGGATGGCTGGAAATTGATCTGAAACTGTTTTGTGTCCTTTGGAAAATGTTTGGTCAGCTAATGAAGATACCCCATGGAATGAGGCCGTTTTCCTCCAGGACAGTGAATAATGTGAACATTTCAATTACCTTAACTGCATCCATGTTTCCCTCACACACATACAGAACATGGGAGAAGTGAGGGAAAGAGGAATCGAGCAATCATGTAACACTGTGTGGAAGTAAAGAAGACCTTTCATCAGGTCTTTGAAGGTTAGAACCAGCGTGATGCTTGTGTCTACTGGTAAAAAGACCCTTCAATTTCTAACACATTTTTTAAGATCTTTTCATGATTGTTTAAGTCATACATTTAAGACAGATTTTTGGAAAAATCTTCTTTTTCTTAATCAGGCACTGCAGGTAAGAATCTGGATATTAGAGTGAGTTAGGTTAAACGACGTTGTCCACAACAGGTCAGTGCAAGTATAAAGTAAAAAGGCGTTTTAAGATTTGTACGGATGCAGAAGAGTTTGATTACTTTTGACAAAAAGGAATTAAAAAATGAATAAAAGAAAGTGTTTGTGGTAATAAAGACCTCACAAATTCAAATTAAAGTCTATTCAATTACTTTTAAGATCTTATCTTGATAAGATCTAAGGACCTGCAGACATCCTGATTGAACACTGAAACAGTAAAGTGTCGAAAAAAGTGAAGTGGCTTCAAGAGAAGTAAGATTTCAGTGAGTCTGTTCAGTTCTGCAGGGTCTACCAGTTAGGTGAAATTTTCAGATGTCAGCACAAAGCACAAAAGTTATTGTCAGATTGGATTATTTGCCTCTCTCTGTAACAATACACACACACTCTTCCAGGAATGTGAGCTGTGTCTGCTGCTGCGCTCATTCTGCTAAACGACGCTGAGTCACTCACTTGTCTTTCCCTTCTCGGCCTCTCGTATGCCCTCCACGTCGGGGTAGATGGGAACAACAGCCACGTTGTAGACGGTGTCGGGATCCAAGTTCCTCAGGATGGTGCTGGTGGTGCCTCCTGACACCTCCTCCTGTTCGGTGAAATGTTAAAACCTCCGTCAGCACGACAACGACATAATCTAATAATGCTGAGTCCACTAGGACGAAGCTAACAGAGGCGGAGCTGTAGTGAAATGTTTCCAGGCTGCTGACACGTGAGATCCTGAGTAAAACCTTCAAGTCAGTGTGAAACTGTAAAAATATCATGTGTGACTAAAAGGGGTCCCACCATCCGCTCTTCTCCTCCTGGTTCAGCTGTGTAGAAGACCTTGTAGCTGCGGACGTTGCCCACAGCTGGATCCCAACGGACCGTCAGAGTGTTGATGGTGGGGTCGATTACTTGCAGGTTCTTCACTCCACCCAAAGGATCTGAGGAGGAGGAGAAGCAGTTACATCACTGCAGAAAGAACTGGAAGATGAACATTTTTAGGACTGTCTAGCCAGCACACGACCCCAGTTTGTCCTGTCTTTCTCTTTCTAACGAGACTCTCAAACAGCTGTGATAAAAATGCATTTTCTCCTTTTCTTGTTACTATTATTGTTTTACACGTGTTTTAATACTTTATGTTGCCATGTCAATCTATAGGTCAAATGTCTTTGTGTCTTCATCAAGTCTTGCTGAGATAGTTTTCAACCCATGCTGGTCCTGAAGTAAAATGTTACTCTCTTTATTCATTAAAAGAAGTTCTGGCTCAGCATTGTTCTTCTCTAAAGTTCCAGGTTACACAAATCACTCAACACATAAATCAGAACTCACTTGTTTTCCCATTTTCGGACTGCGGTTTTCCCTCCATCTCATGGTAAACAGGCACGAGGGTGACGGTGTACTCCGTGTCTGGCTCCAGGTTCTTGAGGACGGTGGAGGTGGTGGTTCCAGACACCTGGTCCTGGTGGAGGAAGAAAGAAACAACTTTGAACTGGGTGAACTCCGGGATTTGGAGACTTCTTAGAAAAGAGACATTTGGATGGTAGTTCCATGTGTTGTGAGCCCAGTTTTCTTGGATGCGGCTTCAGTCAGTAACAGGAAGAGTAGAAGCTTGGAGATAAAGACGGATTTAAGCAGAAAAATTCCACTTCAGTCTGAGCCTTCGAGCAAAACCACCGAGCTGGCAGCAAGAAAGAGCGTGTCCCTTCTTCTGCATGTACTCCTTCAGACTTCTGCTACAAATATAAACCCTTTCTTTCTCCATTTAATCTAATAGTACAACCTAAAACCTTCCAATAAGTTGAGATAAGTCCAGTTGTTTCCAAACCAAATCATCTTATTTTACGACATTCCTGAGACCAAGTGACATAATCTGAAGTGTAATGAGAGGGATCCCCTCAAGATATTGTCACTCCTTTATAGAAAACATGTTGAAACCGCTTTGGGAATGATTTAAACCATCCCGCATCTCGGTCAAATTCTTTCCATTTGCTGTAAGTACATGTAGATTTTAAGGCAACAATTTTACCCAGCGGTTTTCATCTTGTGATAACTTGATATTGTACCTCTTCCAGCACGAGAAAAGAAAATTCTTGCATGAAACTGTCTTGGAAACAAGGGGAATCATCTCACGCCACTGGCATTTCTCCACTGGAGAACTTTAATTTGGGGCCAAAAGGAAGAATTTGCTGTTTGCTCACACAGTACGGTACCTGCTCTTACTTAAAAATTACATTTGTACTCTCTCTGTGATGTAGTCATGGCATGCAAAGGAAAATGTAGTAATTTAAGACATTTAACTTCTGAACACACTCACATTACATACTTCATATCCAGAAGGAGTGTCATAAGAATGGAAGAAGAAAAAGTGAAAGATGAAGGAGAAGAAGAAGAAAAAGAAGAAGACTACAGAGAAGAATAGCAGAGGTAGAAGACAAAGAAAGAGGCAGAAGGATAAAACAAATAAAGAAGAAGTAGAGGATGAAGAAGTAAGTAGAAGAAGACAGATGGGGAGAAGAAGAAGTAAAAGAGAGGAAGAAAGGAAAACAGCCAATAGTCAATAGTGGAGTATCATTCATCATCTGATGGCACCGGATGTTACTGTGACCAGCAGCTGTAGGATTTTGGCGGTTTATATAACTGATTATGCAGCTAGTTGAATCTTTTTACAGATTTTAGTGTATTTATCAGTTTTTAATATCCAGTGTTGTTGTAACTTGGTTCCATTGTTGTGTTTAATTTGACCTGTTTTTGTTTTTGTTTTGGCAGCAGGTTTATTTCTACCATATTTTTGTTGTCAGATTGGTGAATTTGTTTCCTAAGTTTCCTGTGTTCAATTTATTGGAGTGTTTATTTATCTGAGTGTTTTTCCTAAACAACACATTATTGACAATGGACTAATGGCATAAAGAAAGTCTGACCGGAATAAAAGGCAGATGCGGTAAAATAATAGTCGGTCAGAGAGGGCCAAGAAGAGGTGATTTTTCATCTAATATGTCTCTTTTAACTCCCACTGAACAATTATTTTGACTTTCAGGTAGCTAAAATGCCTCATTGTGTTTTGAATGAAAACAAACATATCATATTTCACATTTCAGGCAGCCATAAAACCAAGATACTAAGCTCTCAGCTGCTGGTAAAAATCCAACATCTGGGCCTGGCAGATCTTGACTGTTACATAAAACTGTCTGACTCCTCTGCCATCAATTGTTTCTCAGTTTTCAGAAAAGATTAACTTGTGACATAATATCTCTGAAGTGTTGGTGCAGTCTTACCACATCCTGATCTCCTCCAGCAGTGGGCACCCAGATCACAATGTACTCGCGTACGTTTCCCTCAGCGGGCTCCCAGCGGACGTTCAGGGTGCTGGTGGTGGGATCGGTAACCTGCAGGTTCTTCACAAAACCCAGTGGCCCTGAGCAGAGACACCAAACAGGACGTCAAATTCAGCACTTGGATCTGAGCGTCACACAGCTGCTCTCTAGTCGGATATTGCTGGTGTCCAGGGGGCATTTTGTTTCGATGTTGGACGGCAGGAAAATGCATGTTTTCCGGTTTATGTTTGATTTAGGTCCACTGATTCAGACTCAGTTACTCTGCAGATATTTAGATTGATGCTATTTGTGTACTTGTGTGTTAAAACTAAGAAGCTATTTTATGATAATGGTTCCTCAGTGAAATCCATATTTCACACTTCACTCCTGTTTTTTCTATGATCAACATCCAATCAAGACGTCCTGTTATTGTTAAAGAAACAGTTCCAAAATTGAAGATGTGCTGATGTCAGGACACTACCTGAATGTCAGCTGAACGTCCTTCTTGAATATCTTAGCAATGTCAAAATATGACGTTACAGGCTTACTCAGCTATTCTACTAAAGCAGCGATACATCCTAAAAACTAAAAATAATAAGCCAACTAAGTCTAAAAAAAAACTTTGTCACTGGTTTGTAAGAGGGTATGAATGAAGCAGTATTGGGTGTGGAAATGTGTCACCATCTGGTTGTTGCCACATAATCATGTTGACATACTGGTGTCAGACAAGGACAAGGAAAAACAATTACTAAAAGACTAACTCTTACTATAATTAGAGAAATAAATCATTCAAAAGAGACGCTAGAGGAGGAAACAAAGATAGGAGCCATGGAGGGTAAAAAAAAAAGCCTTTGCAGCATTGAGGTCTGAGGCCAAAAATGCTGAAAAATGTGGCTTTAAGATTTTTTAAGTTACTGAAATATGGAAAGATATTGAGATTAACGTTTAAGTTGCAGGTAAAATACAATTAGCTGAGGAAAAACTACATTTGTAGCTGCACTCCTGCTGAGGTTTGAAGGCCAGAAACATGGTCCATACAAGTACCTGAATGCAGACATGGAAATAAAAATAATCTGGTCGAAGCTTTTCATCGTTCCTATATAAAATCTCATATACTACACTGCCACAGTTACTCACTTGTCTTCCCTGAGTCGGACAGGCTCGGCCCATCTCCTTCTGCATACACGGGGACCACGGTGACGGAGTAGCGGGTATCTGGTAGAAGCTTCTCCAGGACGGTTGTGGTGGTGCTCTCTGACACTTGCTCCTGCAAACACACACATGGTGAACTCAACAACTTGCAGAACTGCCCTTTAACAAGAAGTTATATTACTGTGAGCCCAAGAATCGTGACTTTTGACCCCCAGCAGGTGGGGGACAATACTTCTCCTCGAGGATCGGCTGCCTCACAAAAACTTAAATTCAGTTTACTGAACAGAAATTACTGCTATAAATCTTAAAGACTGATAGACAATATTTCTGTGCTCAAGTTCAGTATATCTTGTGACAATATTCAAAAAGTCTACCCTTTCAAATCTACAACTTTTCTTTTGGTCTAAAACAACAAGAAAATAGTTGGTATTAATGTCTTAAAACAGTATTTAGACCATTATAAGATATCAACTAAAACCAGTTTACCAGGTTGAAAACTGGTTACATTTTCATTTAACAGTTGATTATAGATCATTTAACCCAACACACTTGGGAGAACAAAGATATATTTAACTTGGGAGGTCAGATAAAATGTCTGGAGCTTCACAGCAAAGCATTGTTGCTGCATTCTCCTGAAATACTGAAGAAGCTGGGGACTTATTCTAAAACATATAAAATCCAAGTCTCAGAATGCTCTGAGATCCCAAATTGATTTGATGGTTATTTACACCACTTTCTGAGCGGACATCTTCACTGTATTTGCTAAGCCAAAAGTGTTAGCATACACTCCATGTGAAGTGGGTGCAGGAGCTCGACGACGCGTCAATGGTGTAGATAACGTCTTTCAAATCAATTGGGGTTTCCAGACACTTGGATTACTTGGGACAAGCTGTATGAAGCCTTTTATGTATTTTCTGTTGTTTTTTAGGTTTTAAAAGGCCCCAGCTACTTCAGTTGTTTAGGAGAATATTTCAACACTGTTTTACTGTGAAACTCCAGAAATGTTTTGTGTACTACGAAACTTCACCCAACTTTCCATCTGCAGAGTAGATAGTGGCTGAACACTCCTTGTAATCCGTTCACCTTATGTGAATTATCATTTATAAATAAAACTGTAAAAACTTTAAGAAAAGACAATACTATTAAAATAAATTGAAACTTTTAGGGGATAAGTATCACTGTATTAATCATGTCAGTTGTTTCTGTTATTTAAAAAAAAGGGTTAGGGTTGTTGTGGTTTATGTTTAAAGTCTGAATAATTTGTTTCTATTTTCTGTATAAAGACTGTCAGACTTTACTTATTAAGTCAAACTCTAACCAAATTATTACAGTTTTTTCAGTATGTACAGTTTCTTCTTAAGTCAAGAAGCAACATATGAAACCACACAAGCATTAAAATTCCTCTGGAAAAGGAGTTGAAAATTCCTCAGTAAAATCAACTTTGATGCACTCATTGGGTGTGAAAGTTATGTCATCGTTAGAGACAAACAACCCATTTCCAAACAGACAAACTTAAGCAGCCAAATAATTTGGGCTGTTGTTTCACGGCTCTTTACCTCAGCGAGTGCCGACAGCAGGCGTCTGATTAACAGGATTTCCACAGATATTTTCTACAAGCTGCTCTCTGGAACTATTAAACTGACAAACATGCCATGCAACGATGATGGATGCCCTCTTGGAAAAGGATTTAGACGCTATTGTCTGGCAACTGCATGATGGGATTATCTTGTCAGAGTGCATGACATCACTAAATCCTTGCTGAGGGCTTTGATCGTTTTGTTGCTTTTGAAGAAAGACAATTCAAACAAAGTCTGACAGATTTTTTAATAACTTCTGCTGCAAAAACCTGTGACATTTCGAAACTGAACTTAAATATTTCGTCTTAACGTTCCTTCGACAAATTTGATCTTGAATCTCAATTCTCATAAAAACACCCACAAGCAGAGCAGCGGAGCAGCGGAGTTAGCAACACAACTGTCTGCCAAAAACAAGTTATACTTGGATATTTTCCAGATCAGATTACAAAGTCATCCAGCAACAAACTGCAACGGCCACTTTGATTTGAAACAACTGAAGAAGACACTGGTCTGAACTCAGTGTTGTATAACTGAGATCAAATAAAAGAGCTCAGTGTCAGCACGGACTCAGCTGTGATTAAAAAGATCAGCTGGAGATATGATGACAAACGATCTAACTAAATTAATGTTTTACACGTGTTGCTGTCAGTATGTTTGATTGATTGTTATCACCTGGTATTTGAAATTAAATCAACTGTATTTTATCTAATATCATCTCATACATATTAAGTCAAGATTAATTTAGTTTTAGTTAAACTAAACCTATTTTAATTAAACTCAAAGTCAACTTAACTCAGGTCATCTAAACTTATTCCAAGATGACTTCACTCAGCTCAAATGACCATATCTCAGGTTAACTTGACCTCAACTCAAGTTACTCGACTCAGTTTAAATCACCTCAGCTAAAGTTAACTTAACTTGACTCAGGTTAACTTGACTCAGCTAAAATCAACAAAATTCTACTTAGGTTAACTTGATTTAACTCTTGTTAACTTGACTCAGTTTAACTTTACTCAACCCGAGTAACTTAATCATCTCAGGTTAACTCAAATTAAGTCAGGTTAACTCAACTTGACTCAAGTTAATTTAACTCAATTAAACCCAAGTTAACTCAACTCAAATGAACATAATTCATCTCAGGTAAACTCAACCCAACTTAACTTGAGGTTAATTTACCTCAGCTCAAAATTCACTGAATTCAACTCAGGTTAATCCGACTCAATCCAAGTTAACTTGTCTTAACTCAAGTTGACTTGACTTGACTCAAGTTAACTCAACCTACTCCACCAAAATTAATTTTTCAACTTTGCCTTTATTTTTTACTTCACATGTTTCGTATTTGATCATATTTTAGTACCAAGACTCACAGTTTTTCATCTGCTCCTTGATGTTAATTAACTGTTTGTTGAATTAGTTAGAACTCATTCAATAGTGATAAAAAAGATCTTACCACAATTTCCAGTCCTCCATCAGCAGGAACGTAGATCACCTTGTAGCCCTGAACGTTGCCGTCAGCAGGATTCCAGGTGACAGTGAGAGTTGTGATGGTTGGTTTGGTCACCCTCATGTTGCCCACTCCACTCAGAGGCACTGGGAGCGAGAAAATGATTGTTGTTGGCAAACTCTATTACCACCTGATCCACTGATTATGTTACATTACAGTAACTTACATGTCTTTCCGTTCTCAGACTGGCGTTTTCCCTCCCTGGCAGGGTAGACTGGTAACACAGACACCGTGTATTGTGTGTCGGGCAATAAGTTCCTGAGGATGATGGAGGTGGTGCCTGTAGGAACCTGTTCCTGTTTACAAAGATTAAAAATAAAAAGTCATTTATCTGGTCAGTCTCCCAACCTGCTGTCTCTCAACCAGCTTCCTGATCTGTTTTTGTTCTCAGAGGTAAGACAGGTATAACAGAGTCTAACCATCTCCTCCAGGCCACCATCAACTGGCACATAGAAGACCTTGTAGAGGCGAACGGCTCCATCAGCCGGGTCCCAGTTTACAGTCAGAGAAGTCATGGTGGGGTCCGTCACCATGAGGTTCTTCACTCCTCCAAGTGGCCCTTAACAAGATGACAGGTCAGGTTGGTCATAAAGGTCTAAGACCTGATGTCTGAAGATTATTTCAATATGTTGAGATTACATCAATCTTTTTTATTTTTATCATAACTAGATCGTGTTTAAAGGGATGTCCATGGACCAGAGTTCCAGTGTTAGGGGGGCTATAACAAGACAATTGATTGACATAGTCTGATTGACTCTTCTAGTAAGTTTTAAATCCAGCATTAGTCTTTTGGTAAAACATTTTTATTTTTCAGTTTTAGCTGTCTTTAAGGAGTGTCTCAACCTCATTACCTAATCAACCCAATTTAATGTTTTGAAAAAAGTTGAACAAATCAAGTGCACTGCAAAGCATTATCAAATACTAGTAAGAAATTTCTATGCATGAGCTCAAACGTAATATGAGAACTTCAAGTGGGCCATGGGAAATTGACATTGAATCAGTCATACTATGGAATCTGGATCGTTAATTGGATCGGTGACATGAGTCCGATGTTCAATAAGTGAATTATGGCACACTGCCACCTGATTTTGGATTGGACGGGCCCAATTTTGAGTAATAACACGGAGAAGAAAAGGCAGTAACTTTGCCTTTACTTTTAGGCAAAATTGCAGTAAAGCAAAGAAAATGTACAATTTGTACATGTATGATTATATGAGATAATGCACAGGGACGTAGCCTGTAAAAATTAAATTGTCTCAATTGTAGTGTAGGTTGGTTCTTTGTCATACTTGTCTTTCCGTTTTCAGACATTGTCTTTCCATCTCCTGCAGCATAAACTGGCACCAGAGAGACAGTGTAAAGGGTGTCCGGTGTCAGTCCTCGCAGGATGGTGTTGGTTGTGCCTGCAGACACTGTTTCCTGAATTTCACGACAAATAACACAAATTAGCCGCTTCAAACTCAGACAGAAGACAGAGAAACAAGCGTGCAACTGGAAAGAACTACGGAAAGTTGATCAGGGGTTACAATGGCAGCATCATCAGCATTCCACAAGCGTTTGAGCAGTGTGACTAACTCCCAGTGCAGTTATGCTCCAACAGTAACAGACTGATTGTTGTGGGCCATTCTAAGGGGTTCGTGACAGAGCAGGATGAGCACATCAGCCAAATGCAAGCTCTGTTCATGAGCTGTTGTCAACATGCGTGAAACAAGAAACTATAAACAAGTCTGTAATATCAGAGTGAGGTGCAGTGTGTCCATTCACATAGAGCACATTTTTGAGCTAAGATGATGGACATGTCAAGACACACAGGCGAATAATGTAGCTTCAGGTGTAACATTGCACAGTGCCAGCCGACAGGAAGCGTATGATTGTCCTACCAGTCCTACCATGCTCTCAGCGCCTCCGGCAGCGGGGGCATAGACAACTTTGTACTCCTTCACTCGGCCCTCGGCGGGCTCCCAGCGCACATTCAGGGTAGTCATGGTGGGGTTCAACACCTGCAGGTTCTTCACTCCACCAAGAGGCTCTGTGGGAGCACAAATACAGGTGTTAAACTAGAAAACGTTTTTTTATTGAATCTATTTTGGGAGTTTTTCTCCTTTTCCCCACTACATTTCAAAATGCTGCAGTTTTGTGTTACTTTGCATACAAAGATGTGTTTGCATTATTGAGTGCTCTTAAAACCCATAAAAGAACACATTAAATCCTTATGTTAATCTGAAAATGTTTAAACTGTCAATTTGTGATATCTGATTCTTACTGGTTTTCCCGTCGCTGGAGATGTCTTTGCTGACTCCGGTGGGATAGACGGCGGCCACACTGACGGAGTACTGAGTGTCGGGGTCCAGCTTCTGCAGGACTACGTTGGTCTTCTTCCCTCCAACCTGCGTCTGTTCACAGGAAACATGTCAGCAGTGAGTCTATGTCAGTGTCCTCAAATGTAAAGGTTATTTAGATTGAACAAAAGTGTTGTAAATTATCAAATAAAAGTTTAAAAAATGCAAACGCTAACATGAAATCTTCCTTCTCTTAGGATTGATTAATTCAGAAATAAACTCTTTCAGCATTAAAGATATCCCCATTGTTCATCAATCAACATAATCAAAATATAAAACGTATTCTTTTAAAGGCGCTAACATGAAGCCCATGTCCTTATATCCAAACATTTTTTTTTGTTTTTCTTTCAGCTATCGCTTCATCAGCTCATGTTTCCTGCATAATGGAAATTGTTTTTGACAGTTCATAAATAAAATATATGAAAGTTAAAAAAAAAAAAAAGGAGAAACAAACAGACTCCATTAAATACAAGTTATAAATTCTAAAAAACTTGCCAAAGGAGGCAACTTAATGTCTCTAAAGCTGTGATCACTTATCTCTGCTGTCTTCCAAAACTAAACTGAACCTCTAAAATGAACCATGATGTGCAGTGTGTCATGTTCTGGAGACTGATCTGCTGTTTCGAAAAAACAATGTCAGCAAACTATTTACAATATTTATCCATGATAAAATTAAGTATTTCTCTGGAGGGGAATCCAAACAAGCCTTTGGGAAATCCTGAGCAAACAACTGTGCAGTATATCATTATATGGATATGACACTGTAAACACATTCGTGGAGGGAATAAACAGTTTGCTTGGCAGCTCAGAGGTAAATCACCGAGGGTATCACATCACATTTATGTTGGTATTTTGGGTATTTGGCTGAATTTGTATTCAGAGAAACATGCAGAGAGTCAGTGTGTTGTTCAGTGGGAATCAAACTTGTGACGTTTTGCTTTGTGATCATCTTATACTCAGATGGTAGCTGAGTGGCTCATTATACTGTACTCATCACAAGAGTGATATCATCGTTTTATCTGTAGGCGTGAAACCACTGGATATTTTTAACAATATGTTGGGACATCTTCCAGCCTGATCTTTTCCTAACAAAAAACAGAAAACAGTGTTTTTGTGCCTAAACCTCACCAGAGCATGAGCACAGAGTGATCCCAACATGAAATTGTAAATTGAACTTATAGAAACATACACTGCTGACATTTATTTTGGCCATTGGCTCTATATAATTATATCATACTATTTTTTAACGACAAATCAATTATGTTATCTAAAAATATTAAAACATGAGCCAAAAATAGGTTTGTTTACTGTAAATTGTGGTGATCTTATTGTTTCTTTCTTGCAGCACAACACTTTTCAGTGTTTGAACCTGGTATTGGGCATTGTAACTTCTGTTATGAAAATGCATGAAGCTGATTATTCAAGGGTTAGCCTGGCATTATTCAGTTTTTTTTTACTTCTTGGTGACAAATCCCATGATAAGACCAAAACCAGCAACAATTTCTGTTTCTCAACACTTTCTGATTTCCTGCCTGTGACTCTCAGCTCACCAAGCCAATTGGTTCCACTGAAGATCTTTAAGAACAGCTAACAATATATAGTTTCAGGATAAAAAAAAAAGGTTCAGTCATTTCCTGGAACAGCTGCTCGCTGTAGTTTTTATCAAACAAACAGCAGGAAATAGTACTTTTGTTAGGGACTATTTTCAGTGGCGGATTAATCCACTTTTGGTGTTTTATTGAGTAATACCTGTTAGTGGATTCAATCAATGTTGGTTTTGGTCTTTTCATGAGATTTGTTGACAGTAAGAAAAAAATAGAATATATCAAAATGTACTGTATGCTTTAAGTAAAGCTAAAACTTCAGCCTGCAGATTCACAGAGGTTCTTCACATTTTCCTCTTTATGGGTGTCTGGTTTGATTTATTCCACTGTGAGTTACAGACTCCCTCAGTATGCTATCATTCTTCCAAACTGTAATATTCAATTATATTTAATAATACAGAATCAGCACAGCAGTGGACTTAAACCTTTCCATACTTTTCCATAATATTTGCACAATTCCCAAAGTGAACATTTACTACCTTTCTACCCGTTTAGAGCGGTGAGGAAACCCTGAGCTCATCCTGCACAAACAAACATTCCGTCTGCTTCCACATGACTGATGTTAAAAACAACAAGAGGACAACACGACACCAGATGCTCTCACTCCTCTGTTATACACATCTGATGCAGCGAGGGCATCAGGGCTACATTAGACAGATTTGTACCGCTGACCTCATGGTTCGACCCTGACACGTTGTTTGGGGGAACTCTGTCATAACATCTCAGGGACACAATCAAATCTGTAACTCACTGAAATTCTTTTCATACAGCCTACTTATTTCCAGGGCTAATTACTGTGGCGTCATCCAGCAGGAATGTGAGTTTGGTGGCCAAACGGAGGACTCCTCTGACTGTACAATCGGGTTGCAGGACGATGTCATAAACCAAATGTCAAAATGTGATGAAGGAGCCCACAAAGGCCAAAAACACATCTTGCTGAGCGGTGCTGGGGAACACCTTCAGGACTTTTATGTGCATCTCACATAAAAAGGTTGTATTTCAAAGCAAAATACAACCTTTACTTTAAATGTGTTGGAAATATTTGTTCCCTAATTTATTTATTTGTGTTGTCAAAGATCTCTACTGTGACTCATTTTGATCATCATCATCATCATCATCATAACCCTAACCCATCATCTCGCAGTAGTCCATCAATTCAGGAGGCTCTTTTGATGCTATTTCTACCCAAGCCATGATAGCTTCCGAAACCTTACCAAGCAGTTTTGTTGCCTAAACCTAACCAAACTGTGACTGAAAACTGAAAATGTGAAACCAGGTAAGTCTAAAGAAATGTCTTTCTAAAAACATTTTAGAAAAATAAAGTCAGCGTTTGCTTTTGTTCTCACACAGGATTTGATACCAGGGATGAAAGGCTTGTTTTTGACTAAATGTATCCACCACGCCATCCTCTCTGTGTGGTTTATTAGGAAAAAAATGTTTTGTTTGGTGCCTAAATAAAGGACTCGATGTATTTTAGCTTTTTGACAGGCATCTCTAAATATGTAAGTAATTCTTATTTAAAATGATCTCCTATATAAAAATGCATGACGATGAGAGTGTTTGCCTCTGTGGGATAATAAATTTGACTTGACTTGCCTTTCAGTCCTGTTCTTTCCCAACCAAGTGTATCATCTCCAGAGGGAGAGAAACATCCTATCATATCAAACATTTCATAATTGATTTCTTTCTATATGTGCTCTGGGACTCGTTCTGCAGACTTTTCTGACAGATTTATAGCTCTCCATCATATTGAGATATTCATTAGATTTGTCATCGAGTGGCTGAAGCACACTGGAGATGTTCCCAGTGGTCAAGAAGCAGCGCAGCCGGCTACACCGCACCCCAGAAAGAATCGAACAACATCTCTGTTTGTTCAAACGTATCAGGAAAATCCACCCTAAAAAGGAATTCAGTCAAATTATTCCTCTAATCCTGGACACACAGAGGATACCCAGTTTGCTTTCACAGCTTGGAGTGATTTTTTTTAAGGGATTTGTTTTCTGGTAAACCGGAATGTTTTAAAACAGTCCATGAACTGAAGCCAATGTGGGTGTAAAACTTAGATAAACACTGTAGACATATCTTCAGTCAGTCTATTGTTCAGCGTCGGTGGAACAGCTCCAGCTCACGTCTCTAGATAAAATGAAGAGCCAAGTGTGTGCGTGTGTGTGTGTGTGTGTGTGTGTGACAGACAGTGTTTTATGTGAATTCCGCTGCTTGGTTCACATTAACATCAGATTCATCACCAAGATATACAAAGAAAATAGGATATAAGATCAAATCTATTGCCTTTTAACGATTTTATTTTCCAGGAGACTCTATATCATAAATCAGGAGTTCATGATATTTAAATGTTCACAATATCTGTCGTTTTGTCATGTCATGTTCTTCTTCTACTGCTTCTTTGCACGATTTGTACAGTTTACAACATTAAGAGCAGCTTACTTGTGTGTAGAATTTTATAGCGTATACTTTTTATGGTGTTTATTGTGTACACACTATTGTACAGTACAGTCCTGAACCATTCCCGTTCTTTATTCTGCGTCATTCTTTAACTTAGTTGTTCAGTTTCTGTTGTCCTAGTTCCTCGCTCTAGATCAATTTAGGCGTAAGACTGTGTCTAATGAAAGCAATGTAAAACCAGAGTCAAATTCCTTGTATGTGTTCACATTCTTGGCCGACAAAGTCGATTCAGATCCTCATTGATGATGAGGCGTAGTCCAACACTTTGTCAATCACATGATGGAATCTGAGTTGTAAGTATGCTGATGACATCATTATATTTGTTTCCAAAGTTTTTTCTCCTGTCGTTATTTTAAATATTATAAAACAAGCAGTGAACTCACCACAAGTGGCTCTCCTCCAGCAACAGGCTTGTAAGTGATCCTGTAGTTCTGGACGGGGCCGGGGCCGGGGGCGGGGTCCCATTTCACCGACAGCGAGGAGGTGGTGGCGTTGAAAACCCTCAAGTTTTGAGGAGGCTCAGGAGGCACTGGGAGCACACACACAAACTCCAGTGAGATAAACAGAAAAATAGTGCAAACTGTGTTTTATTAGCGATGATGATGGGAATGGTGAGGATGATGATGGCAGTGATGGTGATGGTCCCACAATCCCGCAGGTCACACAAGCTGAAGGGGTCAATTTCACGATGAAAGCGGCGAGGTGATAAAAACAGGAGCAGCAGTTTGGTCAATGAAGCTGTTGAGAGCAGGGTTGGAGCTCAGCAATTTCTCATTCAAATCATTTGTCTTAAAACTTTGTGATCAGAAAAATTTGAGGGAATATGCTAACACATTTTGTTATTGCACCAAATACATTTGGATAGACTTTATATCAATTTTGGAATTTTTACAAATAGTTTAGGAAATATCATGACCAATTTTAAAAGATAAATTGCAGTGTAAGAAAATTACTGAGTCCTGTATTAAATTGTAAGCTGATTTTGTTGAATTCAAAGCTTGCTGACCTTCAACCCCACAGCAGAAACACTGTACAACAACACAACAACATGCGACAACATTCATTTGATGACTGGGTGAACACTGATGACGGATGACATGATGAATGAATGTGAGATGAATGAAAATGTGACTACAGAAATGTTACAATGACACCATGGTGAAGGATGGTGGGTAAAATAAACAAAGCAAAATGGATGACAGTCGAATTAAAACAGTCATTCACATGGATGGAGGTCTGTGGAGGATGACATGTTACAGGTCAGTTTACACACTTTCTGCATTAAAAGCTCGGAATCTACGTTCACACCACAATCTACAACACATCAACAATGAAATCGACATATGTTTGTTTATGCCATGTGATGTACACAAAGAATCCTAATGTTCAGTGTTGAGATAAGACAGAGCTTCATTCATCAGCAAGTAACTGTTGTTACCCGAAACATTCAAGATTCTGAGTGAAACCATCTTCATAACTGCTGTGGTTAAATTCAAGTGTTGTGCTGAGGGCATTTCTTTATTTTCTGGTTCTTAACAACCACAGTATGACACAACATCAATAATATTGCGGCAGTAGCTAAACGTTCTGGCTAAATACAAAAACTATACCCCTTGCTCATGAAGTGACTACCTATGCTATATCTGTCAGGTCATTTTAACTGTTTACATGTAAAAAGCATCACTGATTTTGCCATGGTTACCACAGCCTAACTTTGAATGCACACTAATTTAAAAAGCTGGATTAACTGCTGAATAAAACCATGATTGAGGTGACCAAGTGGTCAGTTTTATCCAACAGATCCTATTGGGTTTTCTGTCTTCATGGTTTAAAATTCCATAATAATTTAAATCTATAGTAGAATCGCTTGTCTTTTCTGAAGCAACAAGGGAATGAAAATGTAAAAAGGCAGCAGTGTCCAACAGCGACTGACTAAAGTTTCTTGTGGTGTGAACGCACAGTGAAGCACTGAAATGCACATTCATGCAGTTAAGAAAGAAAAAGTGTGCTTTTATTAACACTGTCCCTCATGGTTCACAATACCATTCCATACAACATCATGAACATTACGATGAAAAGGAACCTTTCCTCCTCATATGACATACTTACATATATCCTTCAACACTAGAAAGAGACGTTGAGAAAACAACAACGTTATTATTTCAACAGGAGTTACATCTGTGAGTGTAAAACATGATTTTTTGGGAGCTGGTCGGATGATGCTGGTTCAACGGTTTGCTTACATGTGCGCTCGCTTCCCATCAGGTCCTCGCTCTCCGACTCGTCAGGGTAAATGGCTGTGACAGTGACGGAGTATTCAGTGTCGGGGTCCAAGTTTTGCAGGACGTGACTGTTCTCATCGCTGTTCAGGATGGCCTGTTGATGGAACAAGAGGAAGTACTGTATATTAACCGAGCTTATTCTGTTGCAATAGACATCACTGTGATCTAGGTGGTAGGACATGATATTTTAATGGTGTAGTTGAAGATCCTTTGCAGTTCGCATCAAATTGCTTTTTCAGTGACATTAAGTAAGAAATCCTCTGAAATAAATACAGAATGAGTAGTGAGGTATTGAAGTCTACGGCCCAAGTTAAAGTTTCCTAAAAATAAAAATCGGTTGCACAAAAACCCTAAAGCTTTAATTTAAGTATTTAAGGTTTTTGTCCTTATCTTAGTATTAAACTTAAGGAATCGCCTGGAAGACCTTAGAAACCAAAGTAAAGGAAAAAAATATAGGTACCTCTATCATTTTTCGGCAATAAATGAAAAAAAATGATCACATCCCAAGGAGGGTGTGACTGGTAGAAAACCACAAATTAAATTAATTCTTAGAAGAAGTCATTTTTTATTTTGGACGACTTCTGTGCAGAGAATTCTTTCATTGTAAGCCATAAAACATTCAAGAAGTCTGATGAAGAGGTCCAGCAAAAAAATAAAAATAAAAATGATGGTCCAACAGGTGATATTCGAGCCTCTATTGTTGCAATTTCTACAATTTTTTTTAGCATGTGATTTCTTTTATTGTATTCCTACAAAAGTATAATCTTTTCATTCATTGACCAATTTGGTTTTCTTGTCTTTTTCCTCTGCCAAAAAAAAAACTGAATTTCAATGCTGTAAAATCTCTTTTAATACAGTAAATGCCTTCACATTTTTCCTCAACTAATTAAACCTTTTAACGGACTGTGCAACACTATTAAGTGAGTCTCTAAGCTAAAGATAAGTTTAGCCTTCAGTGTCATACTTAAGGTAAAAACTGGAAACTGGTAAAACTCGGAGATATAACCGAAGGCGTGTTCGCGAAGGCGGTTATAGCAAGTTGTCTCCTGAGTATCTTGTTCTATGCAGTCCAAAATTGTGTGATGGTTGTTTTGTTTTATTTCCATTTTTTTGTACATGGCGCCCAATAAACTACACTTAAGGGAAGTCACGTGTCATTCTTGCACTGAATTCAAAGCAAAACTGTTAAGCACAAAGCTACGAACTTTTCCTTTCTGTTGAAGAAGGTAGAAAAATACAACTGTTCAGCTTGCTTTCACAACTTACTACAGATTTCCCATCACTGTGTATTTGATTTAAACCCATTGTCCTATTTTTATTTGTCAATAAATAACGCCTAACAATGTGAAATTCTGAGTTAATCTAAGACTGTTATGAAGAGCCTGGCATTCATTTCATTCACAGATTTTCATGCTGAAGGAACTGAACCAAAAGTGAGTCCAAAAACAACATTTGAGGGCCAAAGTATAACAAGAAGAAAACAAAGTGAGCATTATTGTTGCTTTAGCTAAGATGAATGTTTTTACTTAATTCTGGGCAAACACAATAACTACATTTTTTGAGGCATGTCAGTTTAATGGATCTGCGAAACCACTATGGGTCTTCCGTGTGATTTTCTGTAAGACTTCAGTAATGAGAAAAATCTTTGATGACAATACTACAGCACGACTTCAACTTTTTCACTTAAACAAAAACATCTCCAGTTTCATCGTCATCATTTAATCGACCCTCCTCGGAGAGCAGACCACATGTCAGAGAGGCAGGACTGTCAATGGGAAGGATTAAAGTCTGGACTAGTTCTGTAAGTCTGAGCGCCATCAAGCAGGTGTGCATTGATGCTCTGGACCTGAACTCAGAGCTGTATCTGAGCTCAGGCTCCAGTTTTAATCAGAGGAAACACTCTGAGGCTGCAGGCGAAAAACCTTCACCACTGGCTGGATTTTGTGTGAGGTGACTCAAACCAGATGTTCAGTGTCACTGCAGACAGACGTTGCTGTCCAAGCTAAGCTAATTTGCATATTTCAAGAGATATCACTTGACTGTATTGTTTATCCAGCTGCTGAAGATGCACTCTCAATAACAAACAGAAATGTAAAGTGAACAAAACAAATCCAGATACAATCTGGATACAAGCCAAGATGCCAGATGTGTCAGTCTAAGCCAGTAGTGGATGTTGATTTGGAATTTCTTAAACCTCCAAAATGTTTTGGAGAAGTGTCTTTGTCCACCTCAGTTGTTTGCCCCAGTTAAAAAACTCAGGATTCACTGGTGTGTACGAGATAACGATTTACCACATTTAAGGTTACTAAGTTAATTAGTTAAAATCCCATCAACTGATTAGTTGACTAGTTAGGGCTGAAACACAGACAAATGCTGAAAAATATAATTTAAGAACCAGTCGCGTTCCATAGTGGCTAACTTACAAACTGGAAGTTGGTTTCCCCCTTCTTGGTCCAGCCGATGCGGTAGAGGGCCACATCTGGGGCTGCATGGTCCCAGGTGGCTCTGAAGGAGGACTGGGTCACCTCAGAGAACTGCAGGTTCTTTGGAGCTGGAACAACATCTGTTCACACAGACAGAAACAAGATGGAGAAAGGAAATGATAACAAGGAGGTCAAATCTCATCAATGCTTGTGGCTTTTTTTCCGGCCAATTTTCAGTCGCAATGTCTCACAAATGTAGCAAGGTACCTAGCTAGCTTTGTTGGAAGATGACTTCCACATTTTTAACCCTGCTCATATACAGTATGTTAATCATAACATCATACTTGTTTTCAATGCTTACACTAATGTTTATAATGTTTTATTTCACTAATCATTACCATAACCAAATAAAGAAATAGAAACGATGCATTATGTGTCTGAATTCGACACATTCAACATTTTTGTCTCTATGTGTCAATCAATTGATACAAAACTGTAAACAGCTGTGGCACATTCAGAGATCTGGAAACAGGCTCGGTTAGAGTTACAGAATCTGCTATGTCAATACAAGGTCCTCACAAGGATAGAACCACAAACACGTGTGTGTGTTTAAATTTGGAAAACAAGTTTTTCCAGTTCACCTGGGATTAATGATAACCAGAGCCAATGCAGTAAATGATCACACACAGAGACTTAATGGTGCACAGAGAGAGTCCAGCCTCACTGGAGGCTGTTTTCAGTCCAGGAGGGGAAGTAAAGAAAAGCTAACACAGAGCTCATCACCATCACAGACACTGTACACGTGTGCTGTTCAGGTACTGGACAAGGTTTGTCACACTGGTCTAGTTTGATTTGGTTAAAGGGTGAGTTTTCAACATTTTGTCATTAATCCCTGATGATATCTGGCCAAATACATTCCTTTTTTGATCAGCCTTTGATAAAATTGCTCCTAAAACTTCTACTTTCAAGCTGTGGACATTTTCCTTTGATCTATATATCATGAATGGAATAGTGGAAAAATAAGATGAAAACCAGGGTCAGACAAAGTCAGACTAAATTTGTTAAGCCATTATGCATGACACTGAACACCCAGTTGAGCTGCTGCAGTCCTACTGAGCAACTTTGAGGTGCTTAAAATAAAATGATGAACAAATGACAAAAATGAAAAGCAGACTCAGACCTGTGATAGCATTTCCGAGCATCGGTGATCCAGGTCCCTCATCGTAGACTGGGGTGACAGCCACATCGTACTCAGTCTGCGAGATGAGGTTGGTCAGGTCCAGGGTGGTAATGTCCCCTGCGACTTCAACCTGTCGGTGACAAATTTAATCAGCAGTGAGTAAACAAGCGCACACATTGAGTGAAAGTTGCACAATCCTCTAATTTAAATAGGAAAGGTTTTTAATATGCATCGAAACTGAAGAAAACAGAAATCTTCGCCAGCAGGAATTGCTCAAACTTTTAGCTGACTCAAATGTATGAAAATCAAGATATTCCTACATGTATCATATTTTCACAACACTTCAACGGAAGGGGTGAAAATTAGTGTGTCCACCCGGGTTTTCATCACAGCTGATCAGAGCTGGAGCCGATTAATACCTGTGACTACGTGTGAGTGGTTCAACCTGGGAATAAATGCAGATTGGACCCTTTCTCATTGAAGGCAAAAGCCAAATTAGTGGTTGAAAGGGGGGGTTTTGTCCAGTGTGAAAGAGATATTGCAGTTGTACCATAAGTCTGTGTGTTCCTAATAATGAACTCTTCATATTTTATACTATATCTCAAGCTCTGCTGAGCTATTATGTGATTCAGAGAGTTTATGGGAGACTAGTTGTACAGTTTTATGTGAAATTATAAGAAGAGATTAATAAAACTATATAGAATATCTGGGCAAAGCCTTGATGTATAAAACATGAGACATGTGTTCTCAGTCCATTTTTCCATTTCAGGGTAGAGCTAAGTTACGTAAGCAGCAGAGAAAATAACCCTCAGCACTCAGAAGGCATTAATCCAGTGTGTCTTCTACAGACACAAGAAACCTTCAGCTGTAATCCTTAAGAGGAGTTGAGCTGCTGCGTGTCATCCATCAAAACATTCTGGAAAATCTCGCAGGTGTCAACCGACGGCACCTTGGGCTCCCGATTCATTGCAGACTGCTTGTCATCCACAGTGAGAAATTATGAGTGGTGCTGGGATGATCCAGTCAGGCTGGGCTGACGGCCTGAGCCAGCACTCCTCTGCCAGCAGACTGATCAGCCAAATCTGCTCAGAGTCCGGCTGTAACTCCTGACTCAGTCCTGACTTCCTCACTTTCCCAGGACGAGGGTATCACCGCTGACTAAAACTGCACCCTGATGAACCTCTCTGTGAGGTTTTATTGTTAAAAGACACCTCTGACTGACCTTACAAACAGTACGAACACTTTCAACAAGCGTTGCTGCCACGACTGATACCTGCCAATAGAAAAGGTCACACCTCTACACCCTGTTTTACACATGGAACTCATTTAGACTGTTTAGACGGTACTTTCACAGTTGGATAGAGTTTTGAACTGCACAGTAAGGACAAAGAAGGAGCCTGCTTAAGATTCAAAAAACTCCAAAGCAAACAAATCCTGAGGAATGTCTTTCAAAGAAGGAAAGAAAGAAAACATATGGCCTTTAAAAGCAAAAAGTGGGAAATATATTGATGCCACAGGCTATTATAATGGGTTTGCACAAAACTTAAATGGAGGATGGGTTTCGACCCAGGAAAGACCCGTTTAAATACTGGTGTGGATCCAGATTGGAACAGATCCAGGGTGTTTTTTTGCGATTTTTATTAATCTCTCAGGGATACATGGACCTTGATGAAAAAAATTGTATTTATGTAAGCATACTTAGGTTGGTGGTATCTATGAGTGAGTTCAAAAGGGAACTGTTGGGCCTTGGCCAAGGTATGCGCTCTAATGAGTGCCATTCTAGTTTTCAATATCAATTGATGTGCCAATTATTTTCTCTAAATTAGTGTATGAAATGTCATACAATGGCGAAAAATCAGGTGCTCAGAGCTCCTGATGAATTCTTTACATTTTTGTCTGACAGACATTCCAAAACCCAAATAAAATCAGTTTGATGTTGATATAAAACAGAATAAAGCAGCAAATACTCATAATAAGGAAGCTGTAACCAGGCAATATTTGTCTTACTTAAAAACTAAAAGACTTGAAGGATTAATCAATTCATTGACTAACCATTTAACATTCACCCCTAATGGACTTTAAAAGCTTTTAAAGCTAAAATGACAAGTTCAAATTGAAAAATAAATTATTTTAATTTAATTATTTTAATCCAAAAAAGGTATGGCTACATAACCACTTCTCAGACTGTTTTTCAGCCTTTTATCACGGGATTCAGTGATTTCAGTATCAGTAACATAGAAAGACAGAAACTCAGTTTTACCTCTTTCAGGTCTCCCTCCTCTGGTTTGTAGGTGATAATGTATTTGCGGACCGCTCCAGGAGCAGCATCCCAGTTGAGCTTCATGGCGCTGTGAGTAACATCAGTGATTCTCAGGACTCCAGCAGGAGGCCTGGGCACTGAGGGTGGACAGGGAACAGACATCTATTAAAACTTTTAACCATCCTGAGTGAAGCATAAAAGCATTTACAAAACTAAATGATGATGACTGACTTGGTGGGGCAAAAACTTACAGAGAAGCTGAAAAACAGACAGCAGCTCAGTTTGTCAGTGCATCTGGTTTCTATCTATAAGCCCACAATCCAAAATCTAAACTCCAGCATGTGGGATATGTGATCCAGCTCTTATAAAAATAAAAGCTGACATAAAAATAAAACCCAGTTACATTTTGTAAAAAGTTCTTTCCTTTACTAAAACATTTTCTAATAAACAAAAGTAAGAGGAGATAAGTCCCAGTATCTTGTAAACATAAATCAGTGTCTATTTTTTGTCTATTTTTAAAAAATAATTACATTTGTGAAATAACCTCATTATTTGAGACACTTATTAATAAGATCACTATATGATATGATAGGTAGGAAGTTTAAGTTCTCGGGAAAACTCCTTATAGGTTCCTTAGAAGCAATGTTGAGTATAAAGTATATTTAAGAAAACAACACAACAAATTTCAAATCTATCATTCTGTTTGTGTACAGAATCCGTTCAGCATTACATACATGTGACTCCTGTCCCCTCTAGAGGGTCACTGGCAGCTTCTCCATGCAGGGCATAAAGTGAGATGGAGTATGCTGTGATGGGTATGAGCTGCACCAGCTGGACGCTAGTTATATCTCCTCCAACACGCTCCTGCAGAGGGATAGAGGGGGAAAACAGGAACAGAGACAGAGGGATGGGGGTTTGGATAGGGATGCAGGTCGAGGTTGAATGACAGAAGAGACGGGACATGTGAGAAAGGCTTTTTGTTGCATATACAGACCATGGTTTAAGTTTTTTTTTTTTTGGGTGTCGATAAACCTTTGTCCATGTACTTATGTACACTATATTATATTGTACTTAATATACACACACATTTAACTGGAAAAGATAATGTTTTATCAGTATTTCCTTTTAAATTGAAAAAAATTATTATTAATGCAATGCCCCACTTTACTCTGAGGTCACGATGCCCGCTTCAGGTGCGTATTTTCCGGAAAGGACCACCTTGCTGTACGTTAAATCATCCCTTACATTTTCCTTTGCTGTATAATTGCATATGAGGGTTAACACCACAGAACCGTTCAGCATCTGTTCTGTTTATATCACCCTGATGACTTCACGCCGTGAGCTAATCCTTCCCATTACCCAGCGCGTCTGTGGGCTCTGCTTTTTGCAGGCCTGGCCTGAGCCGCGCTGTTAAAGTCCACTTCCTGTTCTATGAAGCACTCATCTCATTGCCATCTGGAAGCAGTAAGGCGACATGAGCAGGAGCCTGCTCTTATAAAATCAATGTGGAAATGCTGAGCACACACATTAAGATGTGGGTGAGTTTGTGTGTTTTTCATGTTTAAAAGTGTTTGGATGCCTGTGTTTTAGTGCATTTGTATAGCTGACGTTATGGGGACATACATTCACTTAGTCACATTATGGGGACTCACTCATTATGGGGACTTTGGCTCAGGCTGGTGTGGTGGTAATGTTTGCCTTATTCTTTTCTTTACTCTAGATACATTCACTGTAACCTTTTGATATTTCCTGCAAAGGACTCAATTTCCTATCATTCACAGGGAGGACTCATATCCAGATTTTTTCATTAAAAGTTAAAAGTCCCTCAGGCGAACATCGGTTGACCACCATGGGACCTTTTTATAATATGCGGAGCAGTTAATGCTGAGTGAAAAATAAAGTTTTTAACCTATATGAATAGTCCGAAACAAATGTTGTTTATCAATAACTCGAGAAAGTCACAGTTTTTCATAAAACTAAAATATAAGACTTCCAAAATACGTAATCAGAATGACTACACACCCAACAGTTGCTTTAGTGACATCAGCTTCCTCTCTCTGTAGAGCCAGTCGTGTATATTAGCTAGCTTACAGATCTGACTTATTCTACTCTTGGCATAATTGCAGCTGTCAATATGGGCAGACATTTTTAGTTTTTTCTAATACTTTTACTATGCCAAGATGACAGTCATGTTGGTGATGGTGACAGGTAGGTGTCATTTATACTGGGGACATTGGGGACAGTGTGGACTGATGCTGTCAACACCACTTTTTGAAATGATCAATTTTGACCCCTTAAAAACTTGAAAAAATTGCAAAAAAAATGCCCTTACACCCAGAAATGTTATCGTAAAAATTAGCTGAATTTTAATGCGTCATAATAATTTAATAACAACAAATAATTTTTTTTCCCTGCTATAATTAAATACACTGACCTCATGCGATCATCACATCACATTCCCAAAAATTGCATAAGTTGAAGACCATGTAAAACTGTTTATTTAATCATTTATTGAACATAAAGGGATGCCCTTGTGATGACGTAAATTGTGCAAGATGATGTCGTTCAATTAATGTTTTAAATGTAATTTTACTATCTTCACAACAAACTACAACTGTCTTCACTTGCAAAATCATCTTTTAAATTGACATTATGTTTGAAATTCATGGCACAATTCAAACAGCATCAAAAATGTATTTGTCTCCACAGTTAACAACCATACATATTTTTTCCCCAAAAAGACCCTGTGAGGCCTTCTATTATCTAAACTACAAGCATTCCACCTTCAGCTAACAGGGCATGAGGGTAACAAAACATAAGCATGGCTAAAAGATGGTCAATCCTACACCAGCTAACATGCAATCAGTTTACTGTATTGTTTAAGGTAGTAATTTTCGTTAAAAAAACAAACCAAATCTTAGCTGGGCTAAGCCCCCAAGAGGCAAAGTCAATTCTAACAATCCTTTCTGTTAGCTTGCTACAGAGTACAGGACCCTAGAATTACATAAAAATAAATTACTGCTGTCTAAGTAGATGTCTGTCAGTAAACTTCAAACCATTTCCCATGTTAAACACACAGCCTCACAAGTAAGATTTGAAAGGAGAATGACTTTACCTCCCTCTCCAGCTGAGGCTCAGTAGCGTTGATGGATTTGTACCGGAGCATGTAGCCTGTGGCACCAGCCGCCGCCTCCCATCTCACCCTCATTGTGGTGGAAGTCTCATCATAAACAATCATGTTCTTTGCAGATGACAGCGGCACTGAAATGACAAAAACACACAAGAAAGGCTCAATATAGCAAAAACGACCTTCAGTTTAATGTATCTTAGTAGATTAGCATGATAACGAGTATTCAGAGATCACCAAGGCTGGACAATCCTCCATATTTGCTCTTTCATTAATTTGTGTAATAGATCCAATGTTCTGATGTAAGTTGAAGTATCCAGACTTGAGAGCAACAATTGGGGATTCTTTGTATCAAATGACTGAATGAGCGAGTCAGCAATGATCTCTTTTGATATTCAATATTTGAAGGTGTTTTTGGTTTTAGCCCAAAAACAGATAATGATACAAACAGGCGAGCAAAATCAAGGTCAAACAAAGCCTCTTTTATTTATATTTTTGGGGGGTTTTTTTGCCTTTATTGGACAGTATACAAAGTTACGTATGTGGTTACTGATTTATTAAGATGGGAACCCTGTTTCATTAATGGGGTTAAAGGATAAGGCTGGAAATACTCTTAACTTTTGTTTAATAAATCCCAGAAGAGACTCAAAGCAACTGTGAATTGATCCTACGGACAGTATATTTTGCGTATTCAAAGCCTGATATATCTTACTCCTCTTCTGGGCTGTAGAGCCCCAGTGTTGTACAAAAAGTTATTTAATAATTCAATTAAAAGGTCTGATTAAAACTGGAACTCATTAACAAAGGAAAAAATATGTGCTCTTTCATTACACATCTTAAACAAGTCTGTTGTTGTCTGTGTGGTCCACCATGGTCTAAAGACTCATGAATATTAGGCAAATTAGTCAGTTGATATATGAAAAAGATTATCAATCATTGTTTCATCTGCATATTGTATGTTTATACTGTGACTCCATGTTGAAGTATTGAAGCATAATTACTAAAAAACAGTTTGCGGCTTCAGAACCTCCAAAGGTTCCAGGTCCCTGGGGAAAGTTCCTTGTTCATAAATACGGTAAGATGTTAGAGATAAAATCCAATTTCTTCCATTAACCATGCTTCTACCTCTGGTATATTTATACAACCTATTTATCGCTATCAGCTCATTTGCACAATTGTATGTTGTATATTTGTATAATTTTTTATGATATATTGTACTATATGTAGTGTTAGTACTTTTTTGTAATGGGAGAAGCAAAAGGAAAATTTCAACTAAGGTGGACAATTAAGTTAATCTAATCTAGTCTAATTCCTGTTTGCATAAATGTGGTGACAGTAAATGTGAATGGAACGATCCCAGGCTGGCTACCATAATGTCTACTTCACTTTTACTGTGGACAGGATGTACCATGTTGAGCACGAATAAACATTTCTTTTAACAGAGAAAATGTGTCATTTTGGGCTTTTAAGAGTGTGGTTTGCACAATAAGCCCTATCTCTTCACTGTTAAGCACTATGAAAGATCAATAGAGGACACCCCACCCAAACCCGCAGCCACCAGCTTCCAGTCTTTACACACTTTGTGTTTGAGTCACTCTGACAAATGGCAGACAGAGTTTTCAGAAGGACATAATGACCTAAGTGAGTGTTAGTTTAAAAAATGAGGTCGTGGTGATCTAATGGCTGTGGGTGCCATCCAAGTGGACGACGACAGAGCTATCACTTATTGTTTTATGACAGTGGGAAACGGCTCATTGTTAAAATCAGTCGCACATTTAAGAACAAATAAAGCAAACAATAAAGGACAGATCAGCAAATAAAAGCACTTAGAGTCATGCACTTAACACATCGTTAAATTATATCAGTTTATTTAAGATATATACGAAATGACCGCAGCTCTGATGAATCACCTCTTTACAGTTGTCTTAATGGCTCAGAGGGATTCTTACTTTGTTCAGCAAAGACGAGCATCGGCTCACAGCATTGCATCATGGGACCATGTTTGTGTTAAGCAGTTTTCCGCCTCAGATCAGATGCTAAATATATGTTGTATAAACAGAGATGATGGAGTAGATTTGTGGCGGAAAAGAAGTGAGTAAACAAGTTCCAACGATGTGTGTGAAACAGGCTAATGAGCAGAGAAATCAAGCTGTTTATCTCACAAACCATATGGAAGAAACAGAATGCTTTCCCACAGCAGTGAAACACCACAGAGCGATGCTATCTGCCTCTAAAGCTCCTCCTTAATCACATCTACCACCAAAAGGGCAACCAGTGTCTTGTGAAAATGAAAACAAAGCACTTCTTTTAATACACAAAGAGGCAAAGAGGAAGAGGAAACACACTTACAGGTGGTCTCGGTGCCCTTCAAAGGCTCGCTGCTCTCATCGCCAGCCACAGAGTAAACATTGACGATGTACTCCGTCAGGGGGGTCAGGCCTTCAAGCATGACAGTCGTCACTGTCCCATCAACCATTAGCTGAAACGATGAAGGACTGGTTGTTATACCCTTGCCAGTAGTTTTACTATGTTTTTTTAAGATTTAATCCAAAAGTGTAACAATTGAAGTTCTTGTACATTACAAATTGAGAGGTGTATAAAATCAAGACAAAGACTCCAGACAAAAACAACCATGTTCATTCTACTTAATTTCTTTGTATTTGATCAATGTGAAGTTTTTTTACACAACAGAATGAGAAGAAAATAAAAGATATGATTTAAAGATTCAGCTTTGCTTTGACAAAAAACGATTTCCAATGAAAACAGTTGACAGTAAATTTACAGAGCTGAGTTTTCACTTTTCAGCACAGAAAATGGAATTGAATTAACCCTCATCGTGTTGAGATGCAAGGACAAGACATAGTTGGCCAAATAAAGCCAAAACCTTCTGCACCTACAGACAGGAGGACTAAGAGGTTTAAAGGTGGGTATAATTAATTCTTCTTTAATACAAAACAAATGTCTGGTCTGATTCATAATCTTGTTTACTTATTCGATTGAAAGTTCTTGATTTAATATTAAAAATTACACATTAAGACTTTACTTATTATTATTATTATTATTATTATTATTATTATTATTATTATTATTATTATTATTATCAATAATAATAATTATAATAACAATAATGCATTTTATTTAAAGGTGCCTTTCAAAGCACTCAAGGACACCTCACAAAACACACATAACACAAAAACAGTACATCAAACAATATAAATCAGGTAACATTGATATTAGCCTTATCAGTATGCTAACATCTGTGTTGGCATCTCTTCTTTTGACAGTTATTTTGAATTCAGGACAGGGTCTTTGCCATTCTAACTTATGATTCCTAATGAAGCCTATTCGTCAGTTAGAAAGGTTCTTTAATAGCTAAATTCCTATCCTATGATGAGAGTATTTCCTAAAAGTCATAACATTTCACCTTAAACTGAGGTAAGATAGGATTTCAAATGTCTTTTAGTAATAAAGCCCCTGGTTCCCCTGTTGTTGTTTGGGATGACTTTTACTGTCTTGTTCCAGGTATAAATGGTCAAAGCCTGATTCATAAGACTTCATCAGAAAAATTTGCCCATTGTGCTTTCTGGTTCAGAAGCTTTATGTCTACCATCTGTGAGTGCTGGATGAGATCCTGTATATCAAATAGCATCTCTTTTGCTTATTAATTTCCTTTGGCTCCAATTAGAGCCGACATAAACTGTAAAAGATTACTCTTCATTTAGATAATGACAGGTTGTCAGTCACACAAAAAAACAGAATACTTGATGCTTAAATCCCCCTTGGTCCTTAATATTCTGGTATGTGTTGGACTAGAAAGACTTTAGGAAAGTGTTTCCAGGTCTTACTTGGCCAGGTGTGCTATTTGACACAGCATTGCACCAAGAAATGCAGGGAAAAATAAGTTTGCTAGCTAGTGAACATGGATGTAAATAATGTAAGATTTAAGCTTTAACGAAAACCAAAAGTTTTATTAGGAAGAAAATGCATTTTGACATTTTGTTAGAGCTCCAGGACATGTGTGGTTCATGTGTGTACCAATCCATTAAGGTGAGTAAGACTAAATGTAAATATAGCTTTTGTTTGTTTACAAGAGAACTTAACAAAGCCGTCAAAATGTATGTTCGTTTTCACCAACAACATCTTCATGGTATAAGCTATTGTATAGACTAAGATATAGTTCAGTCTGAATGTTGTCAGAAGTACCTATTACAATACCTTCTCTCATTGGAAAAAAAAATGCTTTGGGAAGTTAGTAGCTGATGGTGAAGCTGCCACGTTTTTGTTCTTTTTTTAAAAAAGCACAAAATCTCATTTTGGACAAAATCTTGTCTGCTCATACATCCAACACAGCAAAATCAGTGCAGTCTGCAATAACTTATGTGCAGATTGTAAAATAAAATGATAAAAACACAGCAGGTTGAGAATAAAATGTTCTATTCATTAACCAGACAAAAACAAATACATCACCAAAAACCTTTTGGAGCACTGGAAACTTTTCTTTTTTGTCTGCCAGAGTGGGTGGTGAATTACAAACACCCCAAAACTGAGACCTAACCTGATTGAAGGATTTACAAAAGCATGGTGCCTGCTGAAGTGCTAAAGCAGAACGTTTTGGGTTTGGTAATCATTATTTTGGCTAAAGTAGATTAAAAAACAACATTAACATCAGATCAAAAGATATCTTTGAAATATAGAATTAAGATTTGTATGAAATATGCCTCTCTGATCTCTCCTGGCGATCGGACCTATCACTGACTGGTGGTGGTCCAGGTGTTGTATAATTGTCTGTTAAACTGAAACTCTTGTGTTGTGTTCATGTGGTGGTGGGAAAGTCCTCATGTGTGGAACGTCCAACTTGGCTGCTAAACAGTGTCACATTCCTGTTCTATTCTGCTGGAAAATCAAACCCAGAGGAGAAACGACAAACAAACACAAAGAGGCTGCAGATTCTCAAGCTGCTGGAATGTTCATTTTTGACGTCTGCAGAGAAAAATCTCTTTTATTAAGTTATTTGTGCCTGTGATTGATGAAGTTCAGGCTGTTTCCAATGGGAAACAAGTATTTTCTCAAATCAAGTTCAGTTTTTCTTGACTCTAGTGGAGCCACCTGTTGAATCACGACACAAACACTCGCTTCTAGAAAATTCTTAGAACAACTTAATTCATTTTGGGAACAGCAAGGTCCACCACCACCATCATCTTTCTCACAGGTTGTGGTGACTCCTTCGCTGATGCTAGCTACTTCTTGTCTATAACATCAGCTTCCTGGCTAACATTCACCTCTTCAGCCTAGCTGGTAGCATCTTTCTGAGCTGAATGGAACAAGCTAGTCATTGCATTATTATTATTTGGGTCTACAGCTCTTGCAAGCTCCTCTTTGCCTTTTCCTTTATTTTCCTGCATCTTGATTTAAGTGCAGGCCTTGGCATAGTGAGGAAATTCACTTATAGTTGGTTTGGATCAGTAAATAATTCCGTTCATGTAGCCAGCCACCTACGGTGCTCTTTTTATGATGCATCCCGAACAAAAGACACATGTTTTTTCGCAAAGGGCGTTTTCATTACAAAACAAGCTACATTTTACTCGAGCAACAATACATGTTTTTAATAAGTGTTGGTTCAAAATAGAAAATTTGGTCATCATTGCTTGAATTAGGAAGCACATGGTTATGCCGGCCTCTAAGTGCTCACCCAGCAGCTGGGACTCGAAGATATTTACCCTTATTCCCCCCTCATGGATGGCCCTGGGAACAGGTTGAAATTAGGAACGCAAATTTTGAATAATTTCTTTAATCAATGGTCAGCTGCCTTAACGATCGATTAATCATTAATAATAGAGTATATGAAATATGTTGGACATTTATCCTTTAGCAGACTGTTTTAACCACTGACATGATCTATGTTTTGATAGAAAATCACAGTCGGCTACATTAGAGATAAAAGAACAGATAAAATAAACAGAAAGTAACTTGAATTTTAAATGAAATAACACAAAATAATGAATTCATTTTAATTGTGTCTCCCATCTGTCGCTGTTCAACAACTGGCAACAAAATTCAACCCATACTGAGGCGGCTAAATGGCTAAAATGTCATAATATTAGTTTGTGTCAAATGTTTTTCTCGCACTGGTATTTTGTGTTTTATTTGGATATATTTGAAAAGCAAGTATCTGGAATCTGTTATTGTAAAAAAAAAAATGTTTTATTGTATTTGTGACAGCCTCCGATTGTCGATTAAGACATCTTTAACTGGTTGATTCTTAATGGATATGTTTTTACAGTTTTAGGACTTAATTGTAGACCAAACTTTCATTCATTCCAGATGATGACGTTATTGTTTCCTCAGCCTAACCAAGCTGTTGTTGTGCCTCAACCTAATCAGAGATTAAACTCAGCTTTGTTGCAACATACAGTTGAAAACAGAACCATACAGAAATGTAAAGTTTCAACATATCTGTATGATATGAAACGCTTAAATTGAATTAATGAACCAGGCAAATTTTAACATATCCATGGTTTGAGGAAACATACAATTCCAATATTGATTCTTGCAACATGGTTGGGATAAAAGATGTCCCTTCAGACCAGTGGACAGACAACAGATGACGCCTTAGATTATTAGATTTAGAAGAAAATACTCACTGATGGAAAAACAGAAAGACAGCTAGAAAAACCTGATGGGCAGGTTAAAAAATCTTTGTAATGTAAATGTAATAAACTTACTAAAATTTAATGCTGTGGTGAATTTAATGTCTTGTTCAGGATTTTAGACACAAAGTTTAGAGATTAAGTGGGTTTTCATGGCTAAAACTTAACTCCTACTGCAAAACTGTGACTCTGTCCCACCTCTGAGGTGCAAATCGGTAGGATATACTTGGCTAAAGCATGCAGTTTGCATGAGTTGCCTGTTATATATTATCCGGGTTTAAAAACACCCGCTCAAACACCCACTCAAACACCCACTCAAATTCATCGCCCCAACAACGTTATTGTTCACATTTCTATTTCTCCCTTATGCATAAATATTTCAGGTACACAGCGTGCGGTAACCCTAACGCTGACCCTCCTTGTTACCAGCTGCTTGTAATTTATGAATTCACTCTCTTGTTACACTGGTTGTAAATCACTGTCGATAAGACCCACACTACATTCCAGGCATGTAAATATCATATATCTTATGTTGTTATGCTCAAACGCGCTCTACAGTCCAATGTAAACAGATGAAGGAAACTCTGCCCAGTGTGAGGTCCATAACGTTTAAGTAAGTGGATCCAGCGGAAACTCTGCTTGATTTCAGATGAGCCCGATTATTATCACATAGGCTCCATCTGACAAGGGCCAATAAAAGCACAAAGGATAGAAAAGACCCAGTGCTGTCTTTAAAGATAGGACTGACAGGAGGTTAAGTGTACACTAAATGCAGGTTCACTAAGGCAACTGGCATCCAGATTTCAGTCCCTGAGGGCCGAGCACACGGGGCTCTGAATAAAACCCAGACCTGGAAACACTTTCAAGGACTCGTTTTTAACCTGTTTTGTGAGGTTTGCCTTATAGTCAAACACATACCAGAATATTAAACAACAGGGGGGACTTAAGTGTCAAGTATTTTGTTTTTGTGTGACCGACAACCTGTCATTATCCAAATTCACAGGAAGTGGTGAAGTGGTACAGTTCAGAGATAACCAAACTAGAGAGTAATCTGTTGCAGTTTATGTTGGGTCCAATGGGAGCCAAAGGGAATTAATGAGCAAACAAGATGCTAATTGATATCCAGGATCTCATCCAGCACTTACAGATGGTAGACATAAAGATACTGAACCAGGAAGGAAAATGGGCAGAATCCTCTCATAAAGTTATATGAAAACACACCAATTATGTGATTTTTTTTGATCACTTATACCTGGAACAAGAGAGTAAAAGAGATCCCAAACAGTAATGAAAGAACTGCATTAAGGAAAGAAATCCTTTCTTATTTAAAGATAGAAAATTGGTCATTTTGGTTAGTTGACTCTCAGAGATGCTAACACTGTTGTTAGCCTGTTGTAGAGAAATAAACAAGGATGTTAGCCTGTTTGAGAAGGTAACACTGATCTTAGCCTGTCAGAGAAGCTAACACTGTTGTTAGCCTATTGCATGGAAGCAAACAAGGATGTTAGCCTGTTTGAGAAGCTAACACTGTTGCAAGTTTGCTGGAGAAGCTAACTCTGATTATAGCCTGTTGGAGAAATTAACACTGATGTTAGCCTGTTAGCTTTACATTTCCTTGACCAGGTATACATCCTCTCCTCCACACAGACTATTAATGCGTCCCACTCATCAAAGCTTAAAATTAAAAGCTGTTTTTTTTTTTTTTTGTTGTTTATTATAGCAACTTAGCTAGCCAGCGTCAGGTGAAGTGAGCCAGCTGTTGTCACAGATAAAGGCAGTCTCTTGTACATTCACTCTGATACAGGCATGACAGGATAATGTCTGTTTTTGTGAGTGGTATATAGAGACCTTGTTATACAACCTTTCAGCACAAACAGAGACAGATCAAAGGTAACAGGATTGGGTGAAAGCTTTATCTTACCTCCTGGGTGGGTCCTCCGGCAACTTGCACGTACGTTACACGGTACTTTTCAACAGGGCCAGCGGGCGCCGTCCAGGTGGCACGGAAGGAGTGGTGGCTGACCTCAGAGGTCACGAGGTCGGTGGGTGCCTCCAGTGCTTGAGCTGGAATATGATCCGACATGTCAAGTATTTCACACCTGAACTCTGCCACCACAAATCTGCCCTCATCATGTTCACTCATCTGATAGTGAAGGTGTTGGCCCACCGAACATTTCAGCTCTTCCTAAGAAGACTTCTTTTTCTTCTTTTCCGTACCATAAATCTTTTTTGTAATTCCTCTTAAAACTGATTTACAGACAAAAGGCACTTCCAATATGAAAGTTTCCATCAGACGCTTGGATCTGTGTCACAACATCTTTTTGATGGTCTGAAGAAATCGACACTGTCATGCAGAAAGTGAGTCACATTTAACCATTTGCATTTTTTGGATTTGATCTATTTCTTTATTTTTAAGAGATAGATTTGATTTGTGAACATGAGAAGACTTTGTTCTCCTCTGGGAATTATATGGGCTGCAGAATTTGTACATTCTTTTAGTCAACAGTTATTAGTTTCATCATTCAAACAGGGTAAAAGCAGCTGTACCAAGGAAGTATAATTCTGCTGATAGCCACGTCTTTAGTTGGACTAAAAGTTTATGTCATCCTTCATAAGCAGAGAGACTTTCTCGCCCTTAAGCGCCTGTAAAACCAAATGAAAGCCTGCAGTAAAATTTGACAAATACATGGTTGTCGGTCTTAAACACTGTGGCTTTGTAAATTCCGGAGTCCTGACCTCCACCAACAGCAACTAGTAAGAGGTGTAAATCTGAGCCAGCGGTATTCAAAGGAAAAGCTGGAATTACAGCCGCAAGCTGCAGCGCATAGCTCCAGTAAAAAAAGTAAAATCAGAAACAATTCATCCAGGTGTTATGATATTGAAAAGAGTTGAGGGCCAAGGCATTATCAGATCAAAAACAAAAATGCATATAGAGCCCGAGTGTGCCACACTTTTTTCTGCTTTCCCTTTTTTGCTGTTTATAGTGCAACCATCAGAAAAATAATTGCTTCAGATGAGGCTGTAACATTTTGCCAGTTTTGGGAAGGAAACTTTTTGTGGTCCAAACATTTTTGTTTTATTTGTGCAGCTCATTGTTGCAAAACACCTGCAAAATTGTTTGGATGTGCGTGAGGCTCCTGATGAAGGCAATATTTTTGTTAAAGGAAATGGACCGAATTTTAAAAATCAGACCAATATGTGAAATGATAACCCTAGCCCTTTCATACCTGTAACAAGATCATGACAAATAAGCAGCAACAGTCATCAGTTTGATGATGATGCTACCTGTGACTCCTTCCCTACCTGAACCCTTGACGCTGTTACACAGGTTGACTGTGAGGTCATCCACGATGTCCACCAGGAACTGGAAGTCGTTGACATTGTACATGTGAATTTCATCGGGGTCGGAAGCGATGGACCTCAGCTCATTCTCATCTGCGTTCTTCACACCTGAGAGAAAAATGGGTCGTCAGAACAGTGTCTGAAAGAAACAAAGCTAAAGACAAGACAAACATGTATCTGGTTTGTGAGATGTTGCCAAAGTCACATATACATATTCTGACCATCAAGATTTGAGTCAGGAAGAAATGAACTGTTTCCGTTCCTCAACGCAACTATAATCCCATGGATTACAAAAACTGTAAATCAACACGTACCATCGTCTAAAGCTCACCATCAGCTTTTAGAAAACAACTTTTTGAAAGATGACATTTCCATCTGACAAACAAGAAATAAGACACCTTATTCTGACAATCATACTCACCAACTGCATACAGCTCAATGCCGCTGTCTCTCAGGTTCTGTGAGTTGAAGACAATTTCGTCCTGCGACTTTCCGTCAGTGATCAGGACACCAATTTTTCTGGAGTCTGGACGCAATCCCACATTGGCTTTGAAGTTGTTCTGAAGGATGTAGTTCAGAGCCATTCCTGTTGACATGAATAGAGGGTTATATAAAGCTTTCAGACAGTTACATGTAGCTTGTTAAATTTCCTAGTACAGTAATG
The DNA here is from genome assembly GCA_039737535.1 of Lagodon rhomboides. NCBI lineage: Eukaryota > Metazoa > Chordata > Actinopteri > Spariformes > Sparidae > Lagodon > Lagodon rhomboides. The sequence continues at coordinate 6,956,612 of CM077798.1, read as the reverse complement.
AATCATACAAGCACAATGTGTAAACCTGAGCTGACAACAACAAGTAGTTGTGTCTTCAGCCATATTTGGGCACATTAGGTTGAAAATATGAGGATGTCATCTTGGCCTTTGGGATAAACCAATCATCATTTTTCACAATTTTCTGACATTTTATAGACCAAAGAACAAATTGATTAATCGAGACAATAATTGATAGATTAACTGACAATAAAATAAATCAATAGCAGGCCTACTTCAAGACTTTCTCAACTTTCTTGTTACACCTTTTGGGCAATAACAGCTGGGGTTCTTTTTTCAGAGAAAATACATTGGCTCCCAAATTTGACAATCCTAGATCAGTTTAAACCTGGTGAGAATTGGACAAAGTGCTGTTAAATCACCTGTCATGGTGTTGCCTCCTTTGTAAGGCAGGTTGGCAATGGCGTCCAGCAGGGACGCCTTGGTCGGGTGGTCCTTCAAGTGCCACTCGGTCTTTGGGTCTCCACTGTACTGAGCCAGACCTGCAGAACACACAGGTAGTATTAAAAACACACCAAGAAAGTAACAACATACAGAATAATACACAAAATGATGCCAAATACACCAGTTTACTGACAAAAATCTGCAGCAAATGAAAATAGTACATTAGCAAAACGATGAAATCGCCTTCATTTGTCCAGTATCAACAGCAGCTGCCAGCAGCAGTAACAGTAGTAGAATAAGCAGTTAGAGGTATAAAAGTCAGCAATCATAGCAGATGGAGCAGCCACAGCAGTATCAAAAGTAGCTGTTAACACACTGACAGTAGTAGAATGAGGAAATGAGTAGATGTGGTAGTACTAATGAGGTATTATATTCTACATACTAAGGTCCTTGTATAAGTGTGAAATAAAAGGTAAAATGGCACTCCTTATCAGATGCCTTTTAAAACTAATGGGCTTCTATTAGCACTAATAATAGCATCATAAATAATTGTTACAATCTTACTTATGACTTATAAGACTTATAAGAACTTATATTTTCAATTCAATTTGTCAATAAGTTAATAAGTTGGTGATATGAAACACATCCAGTTTCTTATGATCCAATACTTGGCTTCAAGTATAACAAGGCTTGTAGATCAAGACAAGATCGGGCAAACTCAAGTTTAAACAACCCAACAACAGTATATGAAGAAGGTAGACCAGCTACAACATTAAAATACTGCAAAGAGATTAGCGCAGAAATATTCTAACAACCCTTGGAAAAATTAAAAAATATTCCAAATGTCTTTTGTAACTAAATATTTTACTGCTTAAGACTTCTGCTTGGTAAAAATGTCAAATACTGAACTCTTACATGTAATGGAGCATTTTTACATTCTTATTTTACAACTTTAAGTTGTTCCAGAAGCATTGGTTAAAGTAGTAGATGTGTTAGTACCAAAAGTAGGAGCTTTAGTTCTTGAATTGAGCTGAACTATTTCAGAGGCTATCATTATTAGTAAGAGATAGCAGTACAGATAGGACAGGTAGTAATAGTGAGAGCAGTGTTTGTGGCAATAGCTGAGGTCTGAATAGTAACAGTAGTCAGAATATTACCAATCTGGACTCTGTCAGGGCCGATGTCGAACACGCTGACCATGCGAGCGATGAAGTTGCGGATGGTTTTGAAGTTGATGCGTCCGATGCTCCAGGAGCCGTCGACCAGCAGCACGATGTCGGCCTGGGCTGAGGTCTTACACTGAGTGTCTGCGGGGAGATGGTGAGGAGGGGGAGGAGGAGGAGGGGGCCAGTGAGCGAGACACATGGTACACCACAGACACCCGACCACGAGCGTCCCATCAGATTCATATAAATTGTTTGAGGTGAATGTGTGTGAGGAAGTGTGGAAAGAGTGAGAGGAAACTTTGCGGGACACTTTAGGGAAGAGAAGAATCCATCACAAATTCTGACAATCACAACATGTTTATACAGCAGAGGTTTTACACAGCATTATGCAACACAAATAATTCACACTCATAACACATTGTGTAACAGCTGTTGTTTCTGGATTAACTGCTCTCTCTCTTCTGGGCCTTATTTCTCTGTCTCTTCCAGCACAGCCAGTCGTTTGGGATTTTACATCCAGCAGCAGATCAGCCTGTGGTCTTTTCTGGCTGACACGGAGGCTGAAACCTCAAGCAGCAGCAGTCAGCCTCTCTGAGACTGTGATATATGAGGCCTCCTGTTCCCAATAGTTACTGCGCATTCCTGCTCCAGGCACCTGTAGGAGTGAAAAATGGGCGCTCGTCCTCTTTTCGAGGACGACAGGCTAGAAGTTTTTAAAAAGTGGCCCCTGTGTGTACAATTGAAAACAGGTTAGGAGACAATCGATTAAATGTTTTTGTTCTTTTTCAGCAGGCCGCAGAAACAGATGCTTGACGCTAAGAGGAACCGAGTCGGATGCCTGGCCCCAGTCTGTTTGAGTTATACCACCGGCAGTAAACAATATGCTCATGTGTCCCTCCGACATTCATTAATAAAAACAGATGTCATAAACAGAGGAAGCTTTAAGAGGCATCTAATATGCTGCAGACGACTGCTGGATCCAGCGTCTCTGAGTAAGAGTCCCAGCAAATAAATATCCAGCTTTGTCTGACTGTGAGTTATAAATCACTGGTGACCTGCAGAATCCTGCAGCCGTTCTGACTTTTTTGTTTGTGCACTCAGGCTGACTCTCTTTTTAAAACCTAAAATGAAATAGAACGTTTCAGTTCAAAATCAAAAACACACTCAAAACAAATGTGTTTACTGACAGTGTCAGCACAAGGTTAGCGTTTTGTTTTTCAAAAAACACCCTCTTAAGTGTTCCGTGGCAGCTGATGCGTATGACTTAGTTGACGCGATGGTTTTCATCAGTTTTAAATCTATTATCTAACTTTCAAAACATACAGACCGATGAGGGGTGCACAAAGAGCATCCAGTATAATTTGAGCAAAACAGAGTTTAATGTAATGTTAGAAAGCTTAGCACTTTAGTTTATTCTTGACTTTGAAACTAACAGCTTGATAAAACAAGCAGAGTCTTGTGCCAACAGAGCTAAAAGAGCTAATAGCTAAAGATACAGCACACTCTTAGAAATAAAAGTTCTAAGTAGCCATATAACCATATAAGGTTCTTCGGCTTGTCCTCATAGGAGAACCCTTTTTGGCTCCAGGTAGAACCTGGAACCCTTTTGGAGGGTTCTACCTAGAACCCTACATAAAGGGTTACACCTAGAACTGTGTGTCTAAGGTTCCACCCAGAACCCCCCATGAGAGGTTCTACCAAGAACCCATACAGGATCTTATACCCATGCTTTCAACAATCCCTGAAGAACTCTTTCTCCAAAAAAGGGTTCTCTGGATCAAAATGGTTCTTACTGGAACCATTAGTGTTACCAAGAACCCTTTTAAAACCCTTTATTCAGGAAAGGGTTTTTAAAGGGTTCTCTGGATCAAAATGGCTCTTACTGGAACCATTAGTGTTACCAAGAACCCTTAAAAAAACATTTCTTCTGGAAAGGGTTTTTCAGAAGCAAATGGTTTCAGGTAGAACCTCAGCCCTTGTAGAAGAACACTTTTGGAACCCTTATTTCTAAGAGTGCAGAACTGACAGTATCTGCCAAACGTTAAACATTACTGTATTTAATGTACTTCATGTGAGTACAGTTTTGAGGTAAAAGTAGGCCTACTTTAAATGTTAATACTTCTAGCTAACATCTGTAGATGATGATAACAAAGTAAAGACAGAACGTCTTGATTTTGTGACAGTTTCCATTCACTGCAGGATGGTTAAAATAGTTTTTTCAGGGTGGTTTCAACAAATCTGTCTCCATGACAACTGAGAAAATTCCACCTGTGGATGAAGGTCACAGGGTTTGGCTGAGAGCAGGAAAAAGCTACTAAGCGGACCTTGACTTGGGATTGTTTTGCTAAATGTTGGAAAGTTTTGGATTAACTCCTTGTTTCAATCAGATAAATAAGAATTTGTTCATAATAACAATTTAATTAGAAAATAACCTAAAGAGATTTTGATAAAAAGGGTGTCATTGCAGAGCGGATGCTCAATATAATATCTGTAAAATGATGCTGTTGGCACTCAACCCTTACAATGTAAATTCAGTAGCCAGTAGACTTATTAGGCAGAAAGCTATGGAAGATATGTGATATGAAGTCAAAGTTTTAACTTGCTCTTTCTTTAATCCATTTCAGTATCTTTTTCAGTCTAAAAACTTATAAATATAAAAAATGAGCGAGTGGCAAACTAACTAGGCTAAAATCATGTCAAATTTTAACATTCAATGGTGGTTAACTCAAAAATCGCAAAAACACGACCTGATTCCAGAAAATGTAGAGAGACTTAATAAAACATAGTTGGAAGCAGAATTATTTCACTTCCCTGTCAAGCTTGTCGTACTTTGTTTAAAGAAGAAAATTAAAAAAGGAATAACGCATTTTATGACGTGTAAAAAAATAACATTCCTGCAGCTTAAGACGGACACATCGAAGTGGCTCTGCTAGACCATATGGACCTGTCAGAAAGTCTGGACTAAAGCTGCCACTAAGCAGGCTGCCATGTGAGAGCTGCAGCTTAATATATGAGGATCTCTGAGTAGAACCTCAGTGGAACATCCTGGCCAGTTCCCCACTCAGTGGGCAGTCGGTCACCATGTCTGCTCCCCATTACAGCAGGAATTTCTGCCCAAGGTCAGCACCTCCTCTGGGGTCTTATGAGAAGCATAACATTTTCCTAACTGCGTACAAAAAAGCTCTGGAACATTAAAAAGTCTGTAATTGCAAGCAGAGCCCTTTTCTTCGAGCAACATTAAAATGGGAAATATCTCCTTTTGCAAGACTAAATAAACATTTGGGCAGCAGATAGTAAGATCTGAATAACTCATCTGGGAGCTGATGAAGATAAATGTTGTTTGCATCACCATTAAAGGTCAACACATCATGGGGTGGCTGCTCACACAACGGCACATTTATAGTATATGAGGTGGTCAGGAAATGTGTCCAACTGGGCAATTTATACATTTGAATATCAACACTTCAGCATGTCTGCTAAATGGGGTGTCATTTTGCTCCAGATCAGACTTCAAATGAGATATGAAGGAGGCGATGCAAGCCAAGCAGCTCAAAATAATTTACAGTAATCATAATCATCTGCGCCCAATTTTGGTCAAAGAGACAGTGATAATAATTCCCCTCGACAACAAATAATTCAGTGTTCTGGCACTAATCAGGGCGGCACTTCGAAGTCAGACCACTTCGTTCTGAAGTGAATTGGATCAGAGGGCGTCTGGTCTGCAGGCCTGCTCTTTATGGCTGCTAATGGAGTATTTGGAGTGTGGTGGATTTTTTACCCGTAGAAATAGGCGGATCATTATATGGACTCTCAGTGAGGGTTGTCTTCTCCTCTCCTGCCAGTGGCATACTCTCCCCTCCCTCAAACATCCCAAACACGGCAACTGAGTACTTTGTTCCTGCCCTGAGGGAAGAAGAAAAGGACATAAACTTACATCAGTCTTTCACAATCTTAATTGGATGACTTTAATGCCAACATTTAAAAAAAACAGATGGTTTTTCAAATGACTAAACCTGTAAAAGCAGGTAGGTGTATAAAACTGTAGGTAATGTTTTTTTCTCAAGCTGCACTAAAGTGTATTTGTTTTATGTAGAACAGCTGTGTAAAATAGTCCTATATTGTTCTTATTTCAGACGTAATGGAATTAACAACAATTTCAGTTGGCGGAAGTTTATATAAATTTGATAGCATTATGTCAACACCATTCAGCAAGTTGCAAAACAGATGATTGTTACGTTAACTTGAAAAGATTAAAAGTTTTGAGTGAAATGCAGACATGATAGCTACCATAGCAGGATCTGTTTGTAGAGGATTTTTGCTTGGGTTTTACAAAGTGGTTGGTATCACATTGCTATGTGGCTGACAGTTAACAGTTATGGAAGCTTACCTGAGTTCCTCTAGAACGACTGTGCTATCATAGGGACCAACGAGGAGTTCCCCAAGGTCAACATCATTCCCTGAGGGGTGAAACGTCACTTTGTAGCCCCTGACATCTCCGGGTGCTGGATCCCAGGTGACTCTGAAACTGTTTTTGGTGGGCTCTGAGGTCTGGAGGTTTCTGGGAGCCTTGAAGGGCGACACTGAAATAGAAGAACCCGGCCAGAACTTCAGGACAAACTCGTGAGGAATAGAAGTTTAACACTACTCCAACTATTGGCAAAGGTTTTGAAGATCAGCCACACCACATTCAAGCCAGTTTGTCATTAGTCCATAATACAATACCTTGAACCCGGTGTCACTCGTCAAAAAGCCCAGTGTCATGCTGTGTGTTAGTAATGGTAGCGTGTGATTGAGCATATGTTTAACTGTGATTTTAGTGTTCTAGTGAAAAGGCACTGCTTCTCTGCAGCGCAGCAGCACCTGTACTGTGAAAATAGTCATCTTAACGAGTCATTTAAACTTGAAGTCAGTCATAAATATTATTTTTGGTGGAACAAGGAAAAAATCTGCAACTTGGATGACAATATCCCATCCGTTTCCAAGGCAGCATGATGTCTTGATGTTACTCTTGAAACAAGCAGCGAAATTGTCAAATAGGCCATTTTTCTCCATTTGTTTGGCAAAGACTGACATGTAATAAGAGAACACCCTGGAAGCCTGTTCAGACAGAGTCTTCATCCTCGATTGTAAAGGGATAGTTTGATTTAGGGGTTCACATTAAGTCAAATATGTCCTGTTGGTCAGCTAAATTAGTGGAAGTCAATGGCATCACACAGCAATTCCCTTCAACTTGAAGAAAATATACCTTCAATTATTTGTACAGGTTGACCCCGCATCCAAAGTTTTCCTTTCATAATGTCTTTGCATTGATCAAAAATATGGACATTCATAAATTTCACTTTTCACTTTGTCTTGTACATATCTTAACATTATAAACCAACCACTTCTGTATATTTTTGTGATCATTTTAATAATTATTTTGACGATAAACTGGAGATTTTCTTTGATAATGGTTAGCAATGTTAGCTTGTCACTCGGTGGAGCACCAACGTTGCTATACGTCTGATTTTCAGAGCTAAGCTAACGCTATGGCTGTTTTTTAATTGAAGAGCTGTCAAAAATGAACATGACTGATGTTCACTTCTGTGGGAAAGTGAACAGGAAAGCTTCAACCTCATGGCTAATAAAATTGATATTGCTCTTGAAAGAAGTGCTTAAAAAATAGGATTGTATTAATAATAGTATTTACCATTTAGTTTTGTACGTTCTTAGCAATTCACCTCATTAGCAGGTCAGCTGGCCTAGGTTGCTACTAAAATTAAGAGAAGCACCGTCAATTTATGAGCAATGAGCATTTCTGCTCGCTTTCCCAAGGAAGTAAATGATTTAATTTTTGGCAGCTCTTTCAAGCACTAAGTATAACGAAAGAGCTATAGCGACCAAACGTTAGCTAAGTTCTGAAAATCAGGCGATGCTACACTGAGTTACTAGCTCACATCTCGTACCATTAACTCAGACACAGGTGATTATTAAAATGATCAGAAGCAATATATACAAAAATGTGCAGTAAATACTATTTAGCCAAAGCTAATGCTTAAACATTTTTAATTTCATACCTAAATATTAACCTCCAGTCTGGCAGGCCAATCACAGGACACCCTAAGACTCTGGGAATGGGATCCATACCTCAGCAGCAGATTTTTAAATTTCGTTCCACCAATAATAATGTTTTAAAATTGACCTCAGGTTTAAACATCACGGTTAAGATGGACATGTCTCTGCAGTGTACTGTCTGTCATAGGGTTGAATTATGGACCAACGTACGTGTCGTTCCTACTCCTTGCCTTGCTTTTCCTTCCCTGCGCTTGTAGATTGGGTGAACGGTGATGTTGTAAGTGGTTTTGGGCTGCAGGCGCGTCATGGTGATGAAAGTGGATGCTCCTGGGATCTTCAGGGCCACTTCTTTCCCTCCAGCACTGGGAACGTATTTCAGCCGGTAGTGGCTCACTTTGCCTGGCGCTGGCGTCCACGTGACTTTCATGGTATGCTCAGTCTCGTCCGATACGGTCAACTGTTTACCAGCAGCAGAGGCTGAAAACAAAAAATAAATACTCAATATCAGATGAATATTTAGTTTCTTTAAAATCTACTTTTAAATCAGTTTTTTTCATTGTTAGTTTTTGAAGGGCAGAAACAGGATTTAGACTTAAAGGGAACTTTCATGTTGTTGGTTCTGGCAGCCCCTGTGGTCAAAAGCAGTATGAGCACCACCAACTCTTGTTATAAAGATCTTAAACTGGCAAACAGCGTTTGCATTTGGTTTCAAAGTGAGTTACAGAAAGAAGCAAAATATTTTTCATACTATTTTTCTGTATTATGACTGTTCATATGATCGATTACAAAGTGGTAATGTATCTATTTGTGGCTATGTAAGATTAACAACTGTAATATGAGGATGGTGAAACAGAACTTTGTTTTAGTGTTGTCGCTAAGTTACTAAGCTAGTTAGTTTTTTTTGTTAAGTGGTTTTATATTATCCTGTTAGTTCTTGTATGAGTCGCTGTTTTACTTAATTTGTATTGTGTTGCATTGTATTGTATTGTATTGTACGAAATTTTGTGTTTCTAATTGTAGAAAACTTTTAAAAAATTGAATAAAGAGAAACAAGGAAAACTTAACACTGGCTAATGTGAAGATTTACAGCTCTTTCTATGGAGCTCGATTATTAACAAGATTTGTTCACGCTGACAATAACATTATAAACATACCTTAAATAAACATTCTGTTGATCCAAATGTGCCTCTTGTATAAAGGTCAATAAATATAAAGTGAATATATGATTTAAAACATCCAACCAGACTGTTCCTACTACTATCATTCAACAGACCATATTTTATCAGTTTCTATGTTCTGCATGTGCAGGACTACATTGTACAAACTTCTGGTGGCGACTTCACAGCCATATAAATGCTCTTATTTTTCATCTCAACCCTAAAAACAATCATATTTCTTTCTTTCTTTCCAGGCCAAGTGTGGTTTCCCTTATATTCCTTCCATAATCGTTACGTATTCGTAACGGCAAGCTTAAATGTTGAGTACAACCACGAGCTTCATGCCAAAACTAATTGGTTATGAATTAGGCATTCACCCAGAAATGATCAATTTGTAGGAAATGCTAACCACATTTTCCTTTTCCCCTGCAACAACCAGAGCCCTGTAAAATGAAATTAACTTGTTCCGATGATTCTGCAAGTGATTAAGAAAACTTTGCAAGGGAATAATTTGTATATTTAATGATCCCAAGGAAAGTTTTTCAGCCTACTTGATTTCACTCTGGAGGATTTTTATTGGTGGAAAAAAACAGCATCCAACTTTTCAATATGTTGATAGGTTTAAACAAATCTGTGAAGCTGGAGATGTAATCGTTCTGCTGGAAAGACTCATAGAGGAACAATATGTACTGAAATGTGCTCCTTTGTCTACATGCTGCTTTGTTTTGGGTGTCCCGTTGGTGTTGATTAGGACGGTTTAATTTCCCAAGTGTGCATATAGAAAGACAAATGTGTTGACAGTTTTAGAGTTTGCTTCGTCTCTGATGCAAAATGTCCGATTGCAGCTCTCAGTGCGTCATTCACGGGACACACACATCGTACTAATATTCCCCTCAGACATGAGTCGTGTTATTAAAGAGAGTGTCGCAGCAAATCTGTCACCACTTTGGTTTTTCACTGCACATAATGAATACTGTAAATTAAAATTGGGCAATGTTCATGGACTAGAAGCAGAAACCTGTGAGAGAGAGCCAACAGTGTGATTATGCAAGCTCTGAAATTCCTTTTGTTTTAGTGATAAAAGGAGGTTTTTAATTCACTTTGACTCATAATCATGTTGCAGACTGCCATGTAATCAAAATACAGTATTTTCTGCCAAATGTGTGCACTGAGAATACAGTGAAAATGTCCCAAACGTCCCTGTGAGGGTTCATAACCTGACCACTGATTTTTAAATACCCGAATTCACCCTCCCAGGGCTGCAGAGTTGATCCAAAAGCAACTCATCTCTGCACCCTTGAACAAGTTCTTTTAATCAGAAACCATGATGTCTTTTCTCTTTTCTGCCATTCTTAAATATCCACTGATTGTCAGAGGAACAGAAACAGCAGTCTAAAGTGTGTTAATCTAATCATATTGCAATCTTTTGCCTGCTGATTAGGCAGAGTTACCGTGTTAGCTCTTTGTAACCCAGGTTCTGAAAAGTGCAATGGAGTCTTACTGATCACTTGTTCAGGAATTCAACTAATTCTTTTATTCTCCAGAGCTCGTGCAGTGTCTTACCATCAGTGGTTTCTTGTCCAGTGAGTGGGTCGCTGTCTTTGTGACCGTAAGCAGCGATGACAGAGACTTGGTAGAGCGTCTCTGGAGTCAGACCTTCTAGCACTGTGTTGGTGACATCTCCTGGCACCGTTTTCTCTCCGGCCTCCTCAGAGAACAGCGACTTCCAGCGAACCCGATACATGTTCACGTTCCCTGGTGCTGCCGTCCAAGATGCAGCAAAGCTGCTCTCAGTCACGTCACTGGTGACCAGGTTTTTAGGTGGGCCCACCTCTGAAAACAACAAGCAAATGTACAGATTATTATCAGTTTCTGTATTTTAATGAGAAGTATAACACACAGGAACATATCCTGCATCTAAAAAGATATTTAGAATTATTATCTAAATGATAACTCCCTGATTTTGAGCACAATAGCACTCCCCAATTCCAAAAATGTCCTCCAGGATCACAACAGATGTTTTGAAACTCAACTGTGAGCAACTTTTATATTGGTTAAAGTCATACTGGCTGTGTTGCTGAAATGTTCTTTCCAGTATTTAACAGTTTCTTTTTAAATCCATCTTGTCTGTAAAACAAAGGAACCATTTGGATGTGCTGGCAGATGGGATTATTTTCTAAAATGGAAAATATTAAAGGGCCGTCGAGTGGACAGAAGAGTTGAACAACTCACCACAGTTATAAAGGGCAGAGACGAGTGGAGAAACACGTGATGTTTTTATACTTCTGAGGGTATTTTAAGACGTTTCTGCTTCATTAGAGAGAGCAGAGCGTCGGGTTACAGGCAACATGGGAGAGGCAAGACATGAAACATGTCAGAGCCAGCGGGATAACAAGGGAAGAAGTCTCTACATTGTAGTTTAGACATCTTTACTCCATCCAGTCAGTGCCTGTTTAGGAACCTTCAGTATCCTGATGGCCCTCTGACGTTGCAGTTCATAACTTGGGTCTATATTTTTATGACTGTCGCTGTCATTTCAAGTTGAACTCAGACATAAACGGTGACTAAAAATGGACAGTTTGGGTAATATTTCTACCATTCGTCTCATCTACTGATCATTTCTCTTGCCCTGTGGGATTTCTCTTTGAGCAATGTTGCAGCATTCATAAATCTCAGCAAGAAATTTTTAACAATTACTTATAAAATATGTTTGATGGTAAGTGCTATTTCTCAACCTAACCTCAATCCAATCCTTAACATAAACAATGGTTTACTAAATTTTGGCCTGCAATGGTTGGTTTTCCCTTGATGGCATTGTGATCCTCGACAGGAATAGACAGACTGACATATGACTGGCTGTGTACATGCATGGTGCCCAGACAATGTTTAGTATGTTTTTTGGTGACTCGCTCATGTTTCCTTTAGTATTAGTATCAGGCCAAACTTTCAGGCCGCACAAAAGTAACTGATGGCTTACACACTCCTCAGACGATGAGCCCTTTAGATTTAAGAATGTCACACCACTGCTTTCCTTTGCGTCCACAGGACGAAGTGTAAACATTACACACAAGATGAATGCCTCCCAGAGGGAGAACCCTTTTGATTTTAACGACTCATTGGCCTTTCCCTGACCCCCCTGAAGGAACTAGCTCCAGTGGCTCCAGTGTTGAGGCTCTAAGAACAATCACCAGCATGAAGCATCTTAGTGGCTGAGAGGTTATGGTGCATGCCACATGCCCTTCTCGCCCCCCATTTCCTCTCTAATAAAGGCCAAAAAGCCAGTATGCTGTTTTTACCATCTTGGAGCTTGGCTTAAGACCCTTGTTTTCCTCCCAATCCCGTAACCTAAAGACATGGTAACCACTTGCAGTGCACCTCTTTGCAGTGATACAAGCATTTTGAAACTTGTTTTAAACATCCAGTTATAATACACCAGCATGTTCCTTTTGTTTCTGCATACTGAGTAACTGTTGACTCTGCCAGGAAAGACTGTCACCACTAATTCAGCTTAACGTTATCTCAAAGTTAAACTCTAACCTAAAACAGGTCTAACTTTAACCCATAAATATGAACCCTAAATTCAACTTTGTTGAGATCGCCTTTCAAAATATGCTTACGCCGACACTGGCTCCTGTACAGATGATAAATCAAGTATATACAAACACACACACACACACACACAAAGTACTTAAGTGTTTTCAGAGGCTTCCATGACCTTAACTGAACCACTGAGGTCAGCAGCACACAGAAGCCAAAGCTCTTATAGATTTGTTTATCCAGTGAGATGAAAAAAACTAATTCCCACCACCAGCAGCTCATGTTGCTACGAGCAGACATATGAGCACTTTCCTATACAGACAGGGCAGCACGCTGGAAATATTTATGAATGATGGCGGAGGAGAAGGAAGAGGGAGAACCAACACCAAATTATAATCCATCTTCAGTTTATAGGAGGTAACACTGTGCACAGGGGAGGAGCTGGAGAGACTGAGAGGCCAAGTTTACGCAGTGTGCTACTTATCAGAGAATATCAGATCCAGCTCTATAATCAAGAAACTGAGCATGAAATAAATCACATTCGAGCTTTTGCCGACTGATACAGATCTTAAGAGAGAGGAGAAAAGGAAAACAGCAGGCTCTCCAAGTGTTTATAGTCGGAGAAACTGTTTCTGATCTGGATTCAAAACAGCAAATTCAGGATGCCTTATTTAAAAGATGTGTCTTTCTGCACACTGATGAGGCCAGAAAGTCAAAACATGTGTATCTCTGAGCCAAATACACATGGAATGTCATTTTGATCTTTTAATCAGTTCTGCAAGTGGACAGACAGAAGGATGAGCAGTATGGAAATCTCTTTTAGTGAATTTAGTTTTACAACAAGCTGACAACCATCACGATCAGATACTGAGCTTCAAAATATCTGTTCTATGGTCTGACGAGGTTTAGAGGTTCACAGGCTGCGTCTAATATGAAGTAATTCCGCGATGAAAACCACATCAGCGTCGTGTGACTTCCAGTCTTGGATGGATCGTCCTTTGCCTCATTAATGCAGATCTATTAGTTTATTTTGGTCTGTCTGCTCACATGTGCTGCTCAGTCGTCGTCTCTCACTCTTCGCTGCACAGACGCCACTGCAGCCACCATTAGCAGGGAGCCGCTGCCATTTTTTATCTGCTTCAAGGAGCGCTGTCTCTCAAAGCTGGAAGCCGAGTCTGGAGGCTTTCAAGAATAACAGCCGCAGACAGAAATCAGATGGAGCAGCTATGGAATATCTGGCGCTCTGCGGACGCCACTCAGGCCTGTTTTTCCACAAATCATCATGAAGCAAATTTGAACAAAACCGCAGGAAATTTAATGCACCGAAGATATTTCCACTGATCTGCATGTATCCCTCATCTATCCACCTATCTAAATCTGTATCTATCTATATAATGCATTCAGTTTAAAACTATAATCTTATTTACATCTTTTCCAATTTTTCAATTTATAATGTGTAGTTATCACTGTTTTCATTTCTGGAGAGGTTTTTCTGACAGTGTGTTCTTTCATCCAAAACTATTTGGTATAAAACTACTGAACGTGTTTATAATGTGTGGTGTTTTGAGAATAAATGAAGGCAAAGACAATGGAGCCCTAAAGGGAAATCTGAACATTCATGATAACTGGGCCATCTCTTCATCTGCTGACAAAGATTGTGTGCTAAAATCAAAAGCTCCAGATGAGCTACTGAAAGGACCTTGTGATGGAATTAGTTTGTCAACAAATGTCATAAAGCTCCATTGTTTTTTCTCCATTATCACACTAAAATATGATGACGATTAACTTTAAATCTGGTTTAAAATAGTTCATATATTGTAAGTACAGGACTAAAAGTTGAGCTGTACATCTACAAACGTTTGTCTCGAGTAAGATGGTTTCTGAAATTCTTGGAGCCAGAAGTGATCACATTTGGACGAGAGCGTGGAGCTGGGGAGGATATCCCGATTGGATCTGACTGAGAACCGGAAGACACGCTGTGATAGCCACGCCCAAAGCCTACCCTACTTTATCGTCTATTTTCCTCTAAATGTGACCAGAATTGACAAAATGAACACCCTGCTGTATTGAAGTAGACTTGAAACTCGCGATTGAGCCCATAAACTTATGACTGACTGAAGTACGGGTCAGATCGGCCTTCTTTATGCTTTCTTAAAGATTTCCTGTGTCAGTCTCTAAGCAGCTGAGTCTCGTGTGCTCTCTGACACAGTGTTGGAGGGGAGGACTTTGTGTGGGACTCCCTGCTGCTGAGGCCTTACAGTCACAGTGGAAAGTCTCTTGGCTTATTAGTTTGTGTAAACTTGGCCACTCGACATGTTCCATCCACCAACAGACGTTTAAAGCACCTTGACATGCAGAGAGTGACGGCAGTCTTCGTACGGGTTGCCCAGATGTGGGGAAAGAGACATCACTATGATCACTCTGGCAGTGTTGTTGGTGCCACTCCGCATGACAAATCCTGTCCAGCTCAATGAGCAAGGCAATAATACTGCCAGAGTCCGATGTTCCATTTTGCCCCCTTAGTTAATTTGAATGTGACGACAGTACTGGCAAGGTCATCCACATATATCATAAACCACTGTGACATTTTTTTGTTATAGCTGATAAGTCCTCACACTTGTGGATATATCTTTCAGACCAGCCCTCTTGGGTCCTCATCGGTAACAACATGTCCACACCAAATAAGGCCCTGGTGATGTTTAAGCACAGTGTTTTTTTCAGTCTGAACGCCCACTAACAGTGTCTGACACCACTGACTATGCGACGGAGGGTTACATGTCTACTTGAAGGTGAGAAAATTGCAAAGAGTTTACTTGAAACATACCGAGGGGTTAGCATGGGGATCAAGAACCAGTTCTGTGAAGTGAAATGGATTTCAATCGTGTCATTTTAGAGTAATCCACCTATTCAGCATTGCACTCCTCCAGCAGTCGGACTTGCGATGGACAATTTTGAATTCCTCACATTTTCCTTGTCAAAACCTGGCACCTACATTACCCATAAGGCAACTCAGTCGCTGACAGTTCAATCAGGATATTCAGTGTGTTATGCTAGTAGTGGCTAGTGAAGCCTGTAGCATAGCTGAGGAGCTGCTACAGAGGTCTGGTCAGCTCACTTCTTTCCCACTTTACCAATAAACTTTGTGAAAAATAAATGAGAATTATGCTTTCAAATTACAGTATTTGATTTTTTTTTTAAAAACTCATGTTGAAGCATTTTCTGCAGCAGTAAAATATGTAATTGTCCCCCCAGTTGTAGTTTTAATAACCCCGGAATCAACTTCTGTTTTTCAATCAAGAGAAAATAAGTTGAAATCTAAAAGGTTCCAATTAAGACAATGTATATTTATGTCTTCTTAATTTGTCTGTTTTTACCAAAGAGCACCACAAAAGTGGGGAGCCTACAGATCAGTTGTTTAAAGGTTCTTTCATCCTAAATCACCATGAAACATTTTTAAGAAATATAACCGAAGTATTTCACATATTGTCTTTCATTACTCTGTAGCAGCATAATATCTGTTCTGAGGCAGTCTGCAGAGCGCCCCATGGGACCATTTTTTCCTGGGTCATTTTTTTCACCTTCATGTGCAAATTGAGGAGATAAATTTTCATTCTTTGGCTAAAAATGTATGTTCTGTCTTTCATCACGACTCCAAACTGGGAGAATCGCCACAGGGATTTAGAGCATACCTGATTTCAGCCAGATTTGCAGCTTTCTGATCAATGGAAAAAGATAAATCACCTTATGTTCAGAAAAGCAGTCCAAGCATCACTTTAACTCCCTGAAGCAGGCGAGAAAAGTTAATAGTTGAAGACTGCAAAAAAACGTATCGCCTGTCATTTTGACAGGTTGGAAGAAGCAACCCTATTTTTCTAGATCCAGACAGACATCGCTGGTTTTAAGGATTTACATGTATTTTTAGATTGTTGAGGTTTCAGTTTCATGGACATTTGGATTATAGGAGTCGTCCGAGTTTGAAGGATGACATAAAACTCACGAAAATGAATAACAAGACACAAAACTGTTTGGAAAAACCTCCTCAAAGACATCTCGTCATTCTTATTTTGCAACTTTTTATTTTATTCACATTTGGCTGCAACGTTTTTTAGCTTCTTAGCTTCATAGAAGCCAAATTAATTTTAATTATCTAATCAATTTCAAAGATGCATCATCATCACCTTGATTCCTGAATTGTCCCCTTGTCGCAACAGTTTTGAAAGCATCGTGCTATACTCAATGTACGATCAGGAAGTCCTGGTTAATGTCAAGTTTTTGGTTTCTTTCCAAATGAGTGTTAAAAGTCAAGGACTGAAATAGGCCAAAAGCAGCTGCAGTGCCTTTATATATCAGCTGAGGACAGGTTTAAAGAGATGGAGCACATGTATATAAATGTCATTTTATTTTATCCTGGGATCTACTGCGCCTTTGTTTGACCAAATTAAGACAAACAAAGTCTCTCCGCAGCATTTAAACGGTAGTTTGAGCGACGACGTGAAATACAGTTGATATCTCACAGAAAACATCGTAACCTGCTGAATTTGGCATCAAGCAGAGTTTTCCATTTTAGCTCTCATTTGGTCGTAAACAGAAATCTCTTGCGCACAAACGAAGCCCTCATGAACCTTAACGTGAGCTCTTACTGTACAATAAGAGATTTTACAATGAGAAAGAGTGAGCTCACTGCTTTTAATGTGGGTACAGTATCAATGCAGCGGTTTTCCACTGCAGATCTGAGCAGGTTTACCCCTACATGCGAGGGAAATAAAAGTTATGAGGAACCTCCTGCCAGCTGTGCCTGCTGAGGGCCAACACTGGGGACGTCTCTGGCCTTATTCTTCAAGTGTCCTCGTACTGAACCAGACCTGAGGCACTATAAGAGAGGGGGCGAACTGCTTTTGAACAAAAATATCTGTGATGCCAGAGCTGGTGTTTGTGCGAGGCCTATCCCACCCATTCCCCTCAATAGCCATTCATCCACTTTATAACAGCCGAACCGGAAGATGTCTGCAGATGGATTTCTAATAAGCATAAAGAGGAAGATAGAAAGGTGAAGTCATTCAAAGATTGGACTTTAAACTCTTGTTCAAGTCACATCTCTCTGGGTTGAGCTGTTAAAGAAGCTGGTGTCATGAAACTGTGGTGGTAAAGCATCCTAAACCTTATTTGGGGTTGTTTTTTGTTTTTTATCAGATTTGACAGGTGACACTTTAATTTCAGTTTTTACATCCCTGTGATGGTTAAAGGTGAAGTTATGGCTCTCTCCTAATTCATTTAGATAGGGGCCTGAACTTGTTAGCATTTTCCAAGATGGCTGCTGAGTGGTGTGACTTGCCTGGACTTTGACCAAACCATAAATGCACCACAGGGCAATAAATGACCCGTGCTGAGCCAATACGGGCCCGACAACATGATGCATCGGAAAGAAAGCAGGAGCGGTTGTAATGATTTCATGGCACTGTGACCAGCGAGGCATCTGGAGACTGTGGACAGCGCTATTAAATTCCAGGCAAGCCCTCACAAGGTGGAAACGAAGACAGACAGAATCTAACAGGGAGAGCGAAAATAACATGGGAGAGACGAAGAAAGACAGACGGAAAGAGAGAGTGCCACAAAAAATAAAGAATTAAGAGAAATGGGAGTGGACACGTGGGACAAGACAAAGGCAGAAGGTGAGACAGCATGAAAGGCAGACACATGGAGACGGAGACATAAACAGAGAGGAAGACGGAGACAGGAATGAGTCAGTCTTCCCTGCTCCTCCTAACCTTCCAGCCCTGCTCTCAGCTGGGTTGCATTCCTGTCCGGTCTTGCTGCTTCTCATCTTTACCTCTCAACCTGTGTGGCTGGCTGGCTGGCTGCTGTGTCCACTGGGACTGTTACCGTATGTGGATCACAGAGCTGCAGCTCCAGATGCACCGGTGAGCAAACACGGCTTAACTACATCCATCCAAACAAGTTCAGGTCCACCATGACAGGATATTTCCAAAGGTTCACCTGCTTCTTTCACAACCTCTTCTGTTACAATTATTTTCTTGGCATTGCAGAGAAAAGTCACAAAGGTCTCCAGATGGGATCGACGGGGACGTTGGTCTTTGTCTTAACTGTTGGTTTACACTCTTTTCTGCATCAGTAGCTGCAAAAGTCAGTGTGGCATGAATAATGTTATCAGCTCGTGTCAGCAAGTCAGCACATACCATCTGCAGGCAGTCCAACATTTCGTTTACCCAAGTGCCCTCGTGCCAACGACAAACATGTGTGCACACATCGCTGTCATCTCTCTCACCCATGAAGCTGATTAGAAAAGTTAACATTCTGGGCTGCAACTAGATGTTTGACTTCCTCACAGGCAGACCCCAGAGAGTTCAGACTGGCAGTCACACCTCCCCTAGGTTAGTGATCAACAACAGAGCCCCCCAGAGCTCTGTGCTCAGCCCCCTCCTGTTCACACTGTACACCATGACTGCACTCCCACACATCAAGAATACTCGACTGTGAAGTATGCAGGCGACGCCGCCATCAGCAGCCGCATTATAAACAACGATGAGGGGAAATCATCAATCTTGCAGAGTGGTGCACAGAGAACAATCTACCGCTCAACATCAGCAAAACCAAGGAGCAGAGAAAAAGGGAGGCGAAGACACACACCCCAGTCCACATTAGTGGAGCTGAGGTGGAGCAGGTGAACAGTTTTAGGTCACAGAGAGTCTATCATGGGCAGAAAAGAAGCATAGGAAAGGCTCTGCTTCCAAAGGAAACTTAGGTGGCGAGTTCTCGTCAACTTTTACAGAGGAGCAATAGAAAGCATCACAAACCAGCATGGTTTATCACCACCCAGAACATCACTGGTACCCATCTACAGAGCGTCAGGGACATCGGTGACATGTCTGCACAGAGACCAAAGGATACTAAAAGACACCCACCCCAGCCACAGTCTGTTCACCCTGCTGCCATCTGGTAAAAGGCAGACAAGTATCCACTGCTGTACCACCAGACTGTGGAGCAGCTTCATTCGTCAGGCTGTGAGACTCCTGTAGCATAAAGGGACTACAACTTGTGACTTGTGACAACATTTTGTTGTACAAACTTGTGCTGTAAGATCACAATTAAATTTGTATGAGCACAGGTTTTCAGTTAAACGAGGGATCAGAATTGACCTTTTGGGCTTATATGCTTTGAGTTTCATTAGAAAAATAAGACTGTGAAACTGGGGATTTTTCTACATCCTGTGTGAACATGTATCATTGATCCTGATCTGTTGAACCCTGTTGTAGTAGAGTTGTAGTCCCATTTCCTACGAGCATCGTCAGACTAAACTCATCCAAGCCCCACTGCTGTAAATTGGGGCTAAAATATTCAGACCTTTAAAATGCACCTGGAGATGGGGAATTGAAACAGCAATCAGAACTGATATGAATGATGGACGAAAGTAATGAGGACAGAGGAGGTTGAGAAGTTAATTTTCTGTATCATCACTGATCGACTTATATGACAACTGGATGGCCTTCCTCTCTCTTCCCTCTCACCGCCTCCCTCTGCTCTTGCACTGTTTATTATCTCTCTCCTGAAACAATAAGCTCGACCCTCGAAGTCCCTCTGGATATTGAAAGTCGGATCACTTCTAACATTTTACTCTGCAGCAGGAGAAAGCCATGTTTAAACACAGGCTTGTATCAAATGTTTGTATAAAGAGCCCTTCTGATCGTATTCCAAGGTTTAGTCACAGCAATTACAGTAAAACCTCAAAACATTAGCAATGGTCGTTGAGAACACAGTCATAATAAAAATACAGTAATCACTTAATCTAGAAGGATCAGAGGGGCACAGCTGTGTGCCAGAACTGAAACAGAAATCATTTCAGCTTTGAATTACAAGACTATATTGAGTCTCTATATAAACTGTGAACACATACATAAAGACATCTTGACATGTGCGTTAATAAACTGTATCTTCTGTAGATAATACATCACTAAAGTTTAATTTTATATCTGAAAAATAAAGATCAAAGTCAAAGTCAGTCAGTATTATAGCTTTTTCAGGATACATAATCTCCCTTTATGTGGGGCTGTGTCTTGATTAGAACTGTAACTAATGATTATTTTCATTGTCAATTGATGTTGATTATTTCCTGTATTAATTGCATGACTCAACTGAGCTTTGTAGCCTCTTAGCTCATAGTTTTGGTTTTCAGCACACTTCCTGTCTGGTTCAGTCTGTTTTCAGCAACAGCAGGTTTCATCAAACTAGCTCTTTTAAACCCATTGTGCACTACCTGCCCGGCACCAAACAGCAGGCGGACACAGT
The DNA here is from genome assembly GCA_039737535.1 of Lagodon rhomboides. Classification (NCBI taxonomy): domain Eukaryota; kingdom Metazoa; phylum Chordata; class Actinopteri; order Spariformes; family Sparidae; genus Lagodon; species Lagodon rhomboides. The sequence goes on along the minus strand of CM077798.1, from coordinate 6,935,995 downwards.
TAAACACAAGCTGGTGAAGAACGTGGAAGACTTGACTGCTAAAAGTCAGATATTTTTATCAGGAGAATATTGGACTAACATTCATCAGGACACAAAGATCACTCCAGTGGGATGATGTTTCTCTGCTAGTATGTTAGCTAACAACTTTAAACCCATGAGTATGTGGAGGCTGTCAATCTATCTGCTTGTTTTTATGGTTTTCTGCCACCTAGCAACCAAAATGCAATGAATTTAACGAATGTATAACTGGTTTACCTTCTAGCGTGGTGCCTTGTCCTTCCAGGGGGTCACCCAGTCCGGACGGGTATCGTGCACTGACGGAGATGTCGTACTGGGTGCCTGGCTGCAGGTTCTTCAGGAGGGCGGCAGTGTTGTCACCCTTCACAGAGATTTCCTTCTTGGGGCCGCCAGCGGAGGGTCGGTATGACAGGCGGTACTGTTGCACATTCCCCGGTGCCGGCTCCCAGGAGACCTTCATGGAGGACTCGGTCTCGTCGAAAACCCTCAGGTCGCGAGGGGAGCCCCTGGCTGAGAAGACAGTTTCAGGGTCAGAAAATTAAGCCAACTGCCAAAAAATATTGCACAAACTTTTACGTTTTTTGTTTTCTAGTGTTTCTTTTCTTGATTCTCTTAAAGACACAGAAATTACGTTAATAAGAAATCAAAAGCTTGTGTTTATAAATCTGATTTTTGATGTGTAGACAAAAAATATTTTAAGAGTTGTAAGAGAAACACTTTCATTTAAACTTATTTTTCTAGTAAGCCTGCAGACTGTAATATATAGCAAAGAGTATTTTGTGACTGGAGCCCTAATGAAGACCTTGTGGTCTAAACATGTTGGTTTTTAAATTACTTTCCTTTAAATGATTTAGCCACCACACTAAAGGCTAATTTTCAGCAGAGTTTCTGAGGATTTTCATCATTGATTCTTGATTGATAAGTTGTTTTAGGCTGTAAAATGTAATCAAATAGCAAAATATTCAGAAGAGTTAAGATGATGTTATCAAATTTGTACGGAAATTGATAGAGAAAATAGCACATGAATGAATCACCAAGTGAGGGGCCTAAACCAGTGAATGTTTTGGTAGAAATCCGACATATTTCTTACGTTTGATTCTTAAGATTGTTGTAGAATAATTTCATGGGAAACCTCTGATCATATCAAGTTAACACGCTAATGACGATTAATTTTGTAACCCATTGGCTTTTGTCTGACGACGATTTAGCCTGTTGTTTGATGGATCCATTGGTGAATGTTAATTAAATGACAAATGGAAAGCAGAACACTTTCAATAACAAAATCTTGTCCTTTGCCGACAGATTCTGAAGATTGATTGTTCTCAACCAAGAGCTGTTCCGTAAATAGAGTTCCCGACATCCACAGATGTACATTGGTGACTCATACGCCCCATTTAGACGTTATCGGGGTGACGAAAAATGAATGTTAATGTGAGCTGAGGTGTAAAATCGTATCTGCCTGACCACATCTTGAGCTAGTCCAGAGGTAACCAGACATCGTTTCATACAGTTTATAAGGGAGTCTGGGGCTGTTTTGCAGCCATCTCAAACTTTTTGTCTCTAAGCAGCTTTCTGTAACCTTTGGTGGACTTAGGAATGAATTTGAGTGCCAAAGGAAAATATGTCTGATTTTCACAAAACAAAATATATGAACAAATACTGATGTCAAAAAATGTTTCCTGCAATACTAGCACAGGCCACTAATGATCCACAGACCAGCTGCTGATAACCAGTGCGTTAGCATGATTCTTGCCAGATAACTGCATGATGTCCTTGAATGGATGAGAAACACTTTGTCTGAGGTGTCCTTGATCAAGACACTGAACTCCCAGTGGCTCCAGTTGAGCTGCTCAGACTAGAAAACTGAGTTGCACTAGGCAGCTGGCAGGATGTGAATTACTGTAAGTAGGATATGTTCACACAATTCCCCTTTGAGAAAATAACTGTTTAAATAAAGCAGTGACTCATGTGCCTTGGAGTTAACGCCTGCTGCTGAAGTGTTTTATTGTTGCATCTGCCTGATGATGGTTTTTTCCTAATGAGTGATGAAAATGTCATGGGTTTTAAGCTTCATTCACTTATTTTTTCCTCACCAGTAGTCAGAAAAACTGAAAAAAAAAAACAGACTAAAGTGATTCCTGGTGGCGGCTGTAACCAAGTATTACATGCTTTTGTCCCATCACAGGACTTAGTGGAAAAGTCTGCAAGCGAAAGGGCAGCTCATGCAAACCCTCCAGGCACTGCATCAATTCATAGTTCTGAGATAAAGTCATGGCACAGTAAACATTGTAATGGGAACAATATTGTCAGCCATACAGCGGGAAGAGAAACATAAATCCATCTGAGAGCCAGCTGGGTGTTTCACGTCAAAGAGGTGCAAGCTGGGATTAATCCTGCCTCTTTTTGTAAACCATCAAAAATACAGAAAAAAAGAGAAGAATTCACCTCAGACGACAAGCAGCTGCACCGTCTGAAGGAGCTGGAGGGGAGCGGTGCTCTCAGACACAGTAAGAAATGCTGTTGCCATGGTAGACAGGAATATAATTTTTGTTTATTTCCAGCTGTGTCCTTAATGTTTTGGCTCAAGGGCGTTAATCTTCAAAAGACACGTAATTCCTCCCTAAAAGTGCGAAGGCTCACAGCCCCCAACGGAAGTTTCTATACATGAGATAATCTCCCTTCATGAATCAATGAAAAAAGAAAAACCATGATAGTTACTGAAGGCCACTGTCCTGAGTCGGGAGGAAAAAGTCTCCACCACTTTCCTTTTTCACTGTTTATCACCTTTGAGTACATCCTGACCCACTTCTATCTCCCTGCTTTCTATGCTTCCGTCTGTTTTTCATTCCTTTCCCTGTAAGGCAGGACAGATCTGACGAGCAGCTCGATGGGTGGCAGGTTGTACTAACACTCCAGAGTTCACTTTCCACCAGGGTCAAAAATGTGTCGACTCCTGGCACTCCCAGGCAATATCGGAATGAAAGCAAACGCCAAATGGCAGATGATGACTTTTTAAAAAACTATGTGGACCAAGAGTCACTCAGGCTGTCAGAATTGAAGTCTGAAACCATTTCCATTGTGGTCTATAAATGACGTAAATAGACAGAATGACAACTTGGCGTTGTTTTCATTGTCCAACATCTCGGTGATTTAAAGTTACAATAAGATTTTTATAGTTTTTACTGTCCCACAGCACAAACAAAATGATCTGTACACTTCTGGAGGCACCTGCTGTGGGTCAGAACCAGTGACTCAACGATTACTTAACCAGCTCCTCAAATTTCTGGACTTCAGAGCTTTAAAATCTGCTTTGGAACAAAAGTCCGCCATCTATCGGAGCTTCAAACGCTTGTGATCTGTTGATCAGTATCTGTTAACCCTTTGAACCCCTGACTGTTTTATCTCAGTTTCACAATCTATTTACAGGCTGAAGCACCTACAGGTTTTGGTCATATCATGTATATGAATTTCAAGATAAATTAGTCTGTTCAGAAAAAAAATCAATTAATTGGTTAAAGTTGAAGTCATTTTTTAAAGGAAAAATTATCTAAATCCTCAATCAAGCTTCTTAAATGTGAATATTTTCTGGTTTCTTTCCTCCTCTTTGACAGCAAGCTTAATATCTTTAGGTTGTGGACAAATTAAGACATTTGAGGACATAATCTTGGACTCAGGGAAACTGATCGACATTTTTCACAATGTTCTGTCTTTTTATGGACCAAACTAATTTTAGTAGAAGATTAATCAAAAAAAAATATTCTACAACATATAAAGTTGTCCTGTATAAGCAGTCAGCTCTTTGCACTGCAACCATGGACATCCAAACAACAATCAACTGGATAGTTGATACTGTAGAAAGGGTTGTATTTGATAACGGAGAGCTCAGATGTGACGTTGTATGGAGCGTATTTTTTAGATAAATTCTAAACCGATTTATAGAGAAACTGCTGTCACACTAAACTTCCCCTGATTCTAGTAATATCTGAAAGATATCTGTGCTCCAAGAGATGATATTTCCAGGATCAAACAGTGCTCTCTTCATAGTTTCTAACAGTATAATATGAAGCTACGGTTACCTTCTTTGGTGGTGCCATCAGTCTGCAGCGGCACTCCGGAGCCGGATCCGTACTCAGGAATGACGGTGACGCGGTAGGTGGTTTTAGGCTGAAGTTCCTGTAGCACAATCGATGTCTCTGGGCCAGCTGTGGTCCTCTCCATCATCGAGCTGCCGCCCCCCACAGGTTTGTAGGTCAACCGATAGCGAGTGACAGCTCCTGGAGCTGGCTGCCATGATACTCTAAAGCTGTCTGTGGTCTCTTCGGATACTCTGAGGTTCTGCACAGAGCCGAGTTCTGCAACAAATGTGAATGAGTTGTAAGTGCTACTGCTTTCATCTTCCAGCTAAAAATATAAAGGTAAATGTCTTGAGTGAACATGAATACCTTCTAACGTGCTCTCATAGCCAGTTACAGGCAAACTGTCTGCTTTCTCATACTGAGCTAGAACGTTGACCTCATAGCGGGTAAGTGGGGTGAGGTGGGGTAGGATGGTGGAGAGTGTGTCCCCAGGTACAGACATGGTCACATAATGCCCATCAGTGTCATCTGCTGGCTTGAACTTAACCAAATAGGACTTGACGTTGGTGGCGTCAATGTCCCAGGAGGCCCTGAAGTTTCTGGAGCCGATCTCTGAGAAGGATAGGTCCTTCGGCTGGACCAGTCCTGGAACAAAAAAGAAAGGAACAAAGTTAATAGTTTGTTTTTTGCATTTATGCAATAGCATCATGTGAGAGTTCGAGACACAGTACATATTACTGATCAATCATCATCTAAACCAATGTCAGTTCAGGACAAATATTCAACATCTAAACACCACTTAACTATCCCCCAAGGAAGTTGTGATGTTTGATTTCAACGACACAAACGTCTCACATTTACCAACAAAAATGAATCGTAAAAACTGTGTTACACTGCATGTAGAGCTGTAGTCGAACACAAACAAAAGTCATCAACTGACGTTCACATTTTTCTACCACAAAACAAACCGTGTGGACAAACAGGCAAGACAAATCACAGACAGAAGCTATTAAAAAAATCATGTGTTTATACAAAAAAATTGCATCTATTTTGGCAATTTTAACTTGCAAATAAAAAGGCTAAAAGCATTGTAGGCTGTGACAATCCTGATTTTGACCTCTAAAAAACATTCTCAGCTATAAGTTTATTTTTGATGCAAATTCAAATGAATTTAAACCTGCTCATACTTTCTATGAGTGTCCCCAATCCTCTTAAAAATGTCCCATTAGGAGTCCTGTATCTACATATTGAGAGCTATGAAGCATGTTGTTTTCACCTATTTGGTTGAGGTTCTACCCAACACAACCTTGACTTTTACCTTAACAATTATATGATGAACATCTTTATAAAAGTGAGTACACACTGTAGAAAAAACAACCAAGACTCCCATCAAAGAAAAGTAAACAGTAGCAAATGAGGGAAACCAGCGTGTAGAAAGGCTGACCAACATGTCATTTAATAAAGATGTCCAATTCCATGTGACAGCTCCGTCATTCAAACAAACATCAGGCTGGTAGCTGCTGTGAAACTCCCCACTCTTTGAGCCAATTTGTTACATGGAAGCTGTGACTGTGCTGCTCCTGAACACTTCTCTTTGTTGACATAAAGTCATTATTATATAAGAATTATATAATCGGCAATCAAAGCTAGTGTGAGTCACATTCTACACTGGCAGACCTGGAAGCGGCTTTTGGCAAAGTAACACAGTGATTAATATTTGGCTTTAAGAGGGTGAAACAGCATTTGCGAGGAACTCTTCTCACTTGTTTAAACTTGACTACCAGATGTTAGGGGATGGCTAATGATTTCAGCCCAGAGAAACCATTTCAAAGTCAAGTTTCGTTTACGGATATGTGACGAGCAACACGCTTGTCTAGATTGTCCTCGTGTGAGAATAAATAAGTCATCTGCTGCCTCAACTTGGCTAAACAAATCCTAAGTTTTCATCTCTGCAACCACTATTTGACCCAGTTCTAATATTTCCACATGCAGGACTTCTCTCTGGCCTTGGAAGATCAAAAGGTGGACATGTGTTTAACACATTGAGGCAAAAAGTAGGGTTCGGCTCAAATAGACACGCTTGGAAAAGTGACATGAAAGTAATTGTGTGCATATGGACGACTTTTGGTACTACTCCGTGTCCTCCTCCACAATGAAGATGGTAGAGTTACATCTGACTGCTGTAGCAGTTAATGCTGTTTTAATCACGACAGATGTTCTACATCTAAATAGTTGACTAGTGATCTCATTAATTAACTTAAAAGGAATCTGCAGACCCCACACAGTGATGAAAAGCATGCAATGCTGTTCAAAGTACATATACAGATAAACATTTATTTATTTAAAAAAAAAAAACAGTTTTACTTCACAAGTGGTCTTCATCTGTGAAGATTATCTTGCTGAACAAAACGGCTCATATAAACTTTGTTTGCCACAGAGCTTGGTATCTGCAATAACCTTAAATTCAATGGAAAGATCTCACAGGCTTTTTGTCAAGGGAACCAGGGTGATGGTCACTTCCGGCCTACAAAAATGAATCATCCCTGGAGCACTCTATTGAACTGTAAATTAAGCTAATAGGCCTAATGTGGTCTTTAGCTACATTAGCTAGGCAATGTTTGGTTCTATACCAGAGGGCAAAGTAACAAACAAAGATAAGGCTGTTTGTCAAATTTAGTACACAGCTGAAAATTACAATAAATCTGCTGACTCACCTTCTAACTTGTGCATTCAATTTTTTGGAAAAAAAAAAGGCGGACAGAGTTTGATGCAAACCAGAACAGAATTGATTAAATCTAAATTATACCCAACTCTAAAAATTGTTCAAAAGAAGTTGAACAAAGTACAGTGTCATCAGTATAGAGGATAAGAATAATATTACTCACGTCTCTGCTGGATATTGCGAAGTTCTTGCTCAATCCTCAGGCAGATGGACTGTGTGAGTTCTTTGGAAATTCTCTGGAAGGCATCGAAGTCCTCTACGGTATACACATGGGTCTCTGCAGGCTTATTGGCGATGGCCTCCAGCTCTGATCGTACAGCATCCTTAACACCCACCGCAAAGATCTCCACATCAGAATTCCTCAGCTTGGTGGCTGGATCCCGGAAGGCGTCGGATGACTTCCCGTCAGTGATGAGGATGGTGACACGAGGAACCTGGGCACGGGCCCCTCTGGAGGTCTGAAAGATTCTCTCTCTCACATAGGTCATGGCCCTGCCGGTGTTGGTTGAGCCGCCGCGGTAAGGGAATGTCCTCACAGCCTTGACTACAGCGGCCAGGTCATGGTGAGTGTTCAGGTAGAACTCGGTGTGGGGGTCCCTGCTGTACTGGACCAAGCTGATCTGGACCTTATCTGCCCCGATGTCAAAGGAGTTCACCAGCACCTCCAGGAAAGCTCTTACTTTAGCAAAGTTAGCCAGACCAATACTGTAGGAACCGTCAACCAGGAGGACGACATCGGCCTGAACATCCACGCCAAGAGAACATTCTAGATTGAAATAATAATAAGATAATACAAAGTTAGCTACATCTAGCTTCAATGATAGCACACTGAAGTCAATTCTACCTTATAGCTACCTGAACCATATTGTTCTTAGCCAATACAGCCATTGTGTCAAAAGATAAAATTGACGAGTGACAACATTGTGTTGTACTCACCCAGCGATACTGTAACTGGCTGTGTCTTCTGCATGATCATGATGGGCTCGCTGGGCGTCAGGCTCCTCAGGGCGTACAGACTGATCTGATACTCTGTGTCTGGAGAAAGGTCTCTGACCACCACCGATGTCTGGCCGGGGCCCACATACAGCTCCTGCCGCTTGCTGCCGGTCATCATGGGGATCATCTGCACCTTGTATCCCGTAACCTCTCCAATAGAGGCGTCCCACGTCACCCGTATGGACTTTGAGGCCGTCTCCAGGACTTGGAGGTTAGAGGCTGGCTCGACGACTGAAAAAAATCAGAAAATTATAGGATTATCTGAATGTCATTGTGAAATAATTTCACTTAAAATTACACTTAAAGGAATAGTTTATGTTTTGGAAGCAATCTTTAATTGTTTTCTGTCTGAGAATTAGATGAGAGGATTGAAACCACTCTCAAATCTGTTCATTAAATATAAAACAATCTTTATGCTAAGCTAAGCTAGCTGGTTATAGCTTCATATACACTGTACAGACATGAGAGTGGTTTTGATCTTCTCTTCTAACTCCCAACAATTTAGAGAATAAGTTGAACTACTGATTTAAGATTAAGTGCAAAGGGACAGTAGTAGATTGGAAACCTAAAAATGAAAATGTTTGAGACAGATGTGGTATTTATTTCACACACATCTCACCTTCTTCTCCGCTGACGAGTGAGTTGATTTGATCGTCGACACCAGCGCACACCTGAGTGATGAACTCTTTCTGCACGTCCTTGATTGAGTTAAAGTTGGCAACGCTATAGATGTGACTTCTGTGAGGAGTGGAGGCCAGCAGTTTCATCTCCTGTTCGTCAGCCTGTTGGATACCTACAAAGAAGAAAGGATCTAAGTTGTGGTGGATGTGCAATATGAGACAATATGCCATTGTAACCACAGTGATTGTCACTGCCTGCTAAATTAGCTACATTTACTCATTCTGAGCTAAGAGGAGAATTCAGAGCAGTCCTCGTAAAGTTGCTGGCATCATGTGACTGTGTCAGAGGTAAAGAGTGAATTTGCTGCAGATCTATAAATACCGGCTTAAATTAGCAATCTATAGAGACGTGAACTGAAACATTTGTTTTCCACATTAGTGTATGAAAGTTCTCCAGCTGGATTCACCACCAATCAACAACAGAAAGCCTCAACTTTTTTTTTGTTATTCAACTCTGGCTGGAAAGTCTGACAGCATGGGCAGTAAATATTAATATATATAACTGGTTAGACTCCTTTTTGAGGCTGGTGAGTTTTACAGTTCTATAATCTTTTGTAACACTGACGCCACTGGTAAAGCCGTGAGTCTTTACAGATTATAGTTTATTCAAAGTTCGACTCAGTGGAATTTCTGATCGACAGAAGGAGAGAATAGCAAAGTACTTTAACTCCATCACTGTGCTTCAGTTCAGTTCTGAACTTGATTATGTCCATTGTTTGGAGACTTTTCCTTCACTCACTTCTTTCACTCACTTTCAGAGGGAATTCTTTTCTTTTTACTCATTTCGATACTTTACAGATTAAGATTTGTACGTAAACTTTGAGCACAAGTTAAAATCAAATATAACAAATCTCTTCTCATTCTTCTCTCTCTTTGTCTTTGGTTCTGTTTCCCCTTCGATTTTAATCCTTTTAGATTTATGTTCTATTTATTACTGTTTATGAAATCAAGTCTTTGAATATCTTACACACTCAGACCCTCAATTGTTTTTGTTCCACACACATATTTTCCTTAAGTAAATCACATATCACGGATTTCGAGCGTGAATTTCACCACTCAAATGTTTTTCTTTCACTGTGGCTGTAAGGAAGCCAAGTTCTTTGTGATTGGAGAGAACTCCAGAAACTAAGAGCATTTTTCATGTTTGACTAAGCACTTTTCAATCAGTGACCTGTTTTCAGCGACTGAAGAAGATGAGCTGTTATTATTATTTAACCACCAGCCCTCTTTAACGCCATGGCAACAGCCCACTTCTGTTTCTCGGCCCTGAGATTGTGGAAAGTCTGACATTGAAGCCTGAGCGTAAACATGCATAAAACTTGCTATCACTCGCTTGTGATGTTAATGATCTAGGAATTTCACCTTCTGCTTTTTGCGTCCTCACAAGCTGCTTTTGTTACAGTCGACAGTTAAAAGCATCAAAATGCGAATGGAAAATGTAAGATGTGGAATGTCGTAAAGTTGTTCTGGCTACGTACCCAGGACAAAGATCTCCACCCCCCTGCTCCTGAGCTGCCTGGCGTAGCTCTCCACTGGATCCTCAGATTTGCCATCTGTGATGATCACCAGCACTTTGGGAAAACCCGTCCTGGCGCCGGCCGCCTCAGTGAAAGTGTTTTTAAGGACGTAGTCGAGGGCATCGCCTGGAGCAAAGAGACAGGCAGGAGGGAAGTTTTAAGTGATGCACAGCCAGATTAAGCTATTTTATATGAAGTTATAGGAAACAAAATAAAGTTGTTGTTATAATAATACAAAAGCTGCAGAAACATCAAAGGACGTTAACAACGTACCTGTCCTGGTGTCTCCTCCTTTGTATGGCAGCGAGCCGATGGCCCGGAGCAGCGACGGCCGGGTCAAGTGCGTGTTCAGGTTGAACTCTGTTCGTGCGTCGTTGCTGTACTGGATCACGCCCACTCGGGTCTTGTCCTCTCCGATCTGAAAGGCGCCGGCCGTCGCCGAGATAAAGCTGCGGACGGATTTGAAGTTCAGCTTGCCAACGCTCGAGGAGCCGTCCACCAAGAACACCACGTCGGCGATGGAAGAGCATTCTGGAAAGAGGACGAGAGACAGTGGAGGAAATATGTATGGCATTTCTGTCCAGCGACTCTCGTCATAAGTGCCGAGCGGCCTGTTATAAGTTTAGGCTTTAGGTTTGTTAGGCTTTTCTTTTCGATAACTTCAACCATGTAAGATTTGACAGAGAACCTTAATTGTAACTGACTCTGTTTTATAAACTTATTTATCAAACAGCCATCTATGGCTCTACGGGTGGCAATGTCGTTGGTCCATCCATGACTCTTGGTCCAGGCTCAGACACCTAAACAGCTATTAGATTGATGCAGTGAAATTCAGTGTAGAGATTCATCGTCCCCCGGAGGATGAAATCGTTGAGGTGTATGCATAAGACCGGCCTTTGTCTGAGAACCTATGGCACTTTCAGTTGCGTTTAAAGAGAACATTAAAAAGAAACAGACAACTTTCCCCTCTAGCGTTTCCAAGTGGTTTTAATGTTGATGCCAGAAGACAACTAGATTTTCTGATTGTTAAGAATCCTTTCAGAGCTGTTCGGTCACACTAGATGTCAGATTGTAGTGTTGTAGTTTGAGGTACAGGACTTCACTCGGCTCGCTCGGAGTTTCCGTTCGACTTTCCTCTCATGAAAAGCAGGAAAAATCCGCACAAGCTCGTCATCATCCGCAGAACTGGGCCAGGCCAGCAGCAGTGCTCTTGTAAATCAGGATCTGTAATGGTTTCCACTTCTCTCAGCACTTCAGGGCTGGGCTCCTCTCGGCCCGCTCCCCCAGCTCCAACAGTGGCCTCCCGCCCCACCCACGACCCCCGCACCGACTGAGCATGTGCAGCTTCCTACATATTGGCATAATTGGCCGGCAGGGGCCCAAACCCATGACCGAATACTTTAGAGATTTATGGGAGCCTAATTTTGATTAGTGCTATACAATGGGGTGTTGTGTGGTAGGAGCCTCCCATCGCTGCTGAGCTCAGGCAGATGGACGCCGCCCAACGGGGGAAGAAGAAAGTTCGAGGACAAAAAGTGGAAAAGCCGAGGAGGAACGGCGAAGACCCGAACGCTAGTAGCTCATTATCTCAGCGGTGACGGAAACCTCTCGTCAAATTAAGGTTTAAAGTTAATGAGGAAGAGGACTTACTGACTGAATCTGAAGCGTCTGGTTTCCTGGATGTTCCTCTCGTGCTCCCACTTGACTCGACTGGAAGACAAAAACACAGTCACGCAATCGCAACAGTTAGAGGCAATAATACAATCTGAGCTGTAGCTGAAGGTATCCTCAAAAGACCCAGACCTTCATTCGAACATCATCATGTGAACTGTTTCCTGTCAGTAACTGTTACCGTTTCCCTTTAACAAATAGCAGACCGCTCGGGCTGGATCAGGACTCCTCTTTTGTTTCCATACGTGAGATTTATTCTCCCATCTGGGGGTTTCTTGTGCAACATTTCCTACTCGTACATACAACAAATGTGCAAAATGAGCTCCCAAATGGTGAAATTAGAGAGTTGATGTCATTGCTTCTGACAGGCTTCCAGGGAATCTCCAGAGCTCTGATCATCAGTGTTTGCAGCCGTGCCAAGCAGACGTCCCCACCAAACCGCTGCCATGACACTGGGATGGAAATCTGAGTCACCGCTCATTTACTGATCCATAAGTAATGTCAAATGAGAGTTTGATGTTTACTAGACTTGTGTGTATTTCAGCCAGCTGCAGCTGCTCATCTTATCTTTTCGTATCCTGAGTTGGAGCATTCAAAGCTTCGCCTCATTCTGCCTCTGTCGCTGACTAGATCAGCAATCCCCGGCCTTTTTGGCACGTAACACCTTCAAATAAAGCAATACCTACTTATGCAGTCCAGATGCTTCAATCTGCATACAAATAGCACCAATTTAGACTTTCAAACTGCGTGCAGCGCAAACGCCAGAGTTCAATTTCGCATGCAGGTGATTCTAATCCGTCCTATTAAGTCGGTGGAAAACAGATGCGAACAAATACCATGCCTGAAAAAGGTCAGGTGATGTAGCACAAAGAGCGAGAAAGACCAAGGAGACTGGGGGTGATGGACGGGTCAGCAGCAAACACAGTTCCAGTTCACAGATGTAACGTATCCAAGTCACGTAACGTACATTACCAGAAGAACCTCGTCTTTTTACTGCAAGCATTACGTGTGTATTCTTTCTTTTTTCTGTATTTTTCCTGCTTACAATTTGTGAAGTTGTGTAACTTGTACACAGATTGATGAGGCTGTGTTGACTTCATCTTCATCACAGACTGTGGACATGAGCTGTAAACCGTTCAATCAAAGAATGAGGGTTTTTTTTATTATCTGATGGATTTCAAGAGGCCCCAAACTTTCTCAATATTAAAGCAAACATTTGAAGCAAGCAAGAAAAGGTACGTCATTTTGTGTCTCAAGATTTTTTAATCGTGTTGGCTCCACCCACATTTAATTCTCTTGCAACGTAAGGACTTCTTGTCTGTGTTGGTTTAAAATCCACATAGTCCCTTTTGATAAACATATCCCATATTATAATAATTGGTCGATGATCCTAAGATTTTACTGAACTCGACCAAATTGATGGTTTAACCTTCTTTGTTCATTCTGAAAATGACAAACTGAATGGATGTTATGTTGAGACTGTTTGGTCAATTGTTATTTCCAGGGTCCAGAATGAAATGAATTCACAAAATGTAAATCTGAACATGGTAATGATGAGCATGAGATATGATCAAAAGCTCAATGGCAGCTACTTAATGGTGGTGAGATTGTTTTCTCTGCACTTATTTGAAAATGTATTACAGAATGTAAGTGCTCTCGAGAGCTGTACTGGATGGTAAAACTGAGATAATGCTGGCAGAATGATACAGAGAGCGGACAATGTAATAGAAACGAGTGCTGCCAGGGGTTCCTGTTATTTTGTCCACGCTCTTGATGGGGCCTTTAGTAACTTTACCAGCCAGACTGGTTTTAAACTGAAGCAGGTTGTCATCATGGTTACTTCCTGCCAGAATTGACCCGCTGCAGACAAACTTTATTTAGCATTTGGATGAATATCTGTTGCTACTTTACACACACACACGCACGCACACAAACACATACACACACGCCCACGCACACTCCGGGGCACAGTGACTCACGTGTGATCTGGCCGGTGATGGGCAGACTCTCCTCTGATCCAGCGTACGCGGATATTGTTACGACATAATCCACATCTGGAGTCAGGTCTGAGATGGAGGTCTTAGTGGCAGATGCAGGCAGAGTAAATTCTTTTGTTGGTTCCTCTACAAGAATGCACAGAGTCAGAGGGAAGCTATTAGGAAACTATTGCGTTACTTCACTTCTCCAAGAGTCAAAGCAGGGCTTCAGAAAAACCTGACTCCGACTGTTGACCTGAGGACTGGAAGAGACGTGTAAACACACAACAACAGTTTGATTCAATTTAATGAAAACTTTCCGCATTACTAGGAACCAAAACACATTAGTTTAACCCTTAAATGCCCAAATCTTCCACTGAGTCAAGTGTAATTATTCAATAAATGATGCCACCGCTTCACATAGTCAGAGGGTTTACAAGGGATTTAGTCATGTGTTGATTCTATAAGTTAAGAGATTGTTGATGCCTATTTTAAATAATTATTGTTGTGAAAAGACAGATTAGATTTATACAAAGAACATTAAATAAATCACCTTAAGCTCTCACTTGTACTCAGCATAACAATTAGAAGTAACTTTAATTTAATTAAAAGACTGTGGTATAAAGGCAAAGACCACACGTTCTTTAACCGTTCAAGAGAGAAATAAGTGGTTTAACACTTTTTTATTGAGAAATTCTTGTCCTATTGAATGGTGTGATTAGCCTAGCTTAGCACAAAGCCTGAATAAAAAGGGAAAAGGCTAGCCTGACTCTTTCCAAAGTGATAATTTGTAATTTGAAGCACTATGTTTTTTGTAAAAAAGTAATGTCTTCCCATTTTATAGTTTTCAATCGTACTGGTGAGCTAACATTAGCTATCTAACGTAAGCTGTGTCAGTAAGCTAGTTCAGTTGACAGTACAGTTACACCTGTCAGTTAATTAATTTATATGAGCTCACATTAGTTATGTGTGTTAGCTGGCTCAGTTAGCATCGCACATAATAGTTGCACCTAACAGTTACTGAATGTAAATATGTAAGCTAACATTATTTCTGTCAGCTGTCTAGTTAAGAGCTATGGAAGGCAAATTTGCACACTAGCGTTAGCTCTTTCAGTTGCCAAGTTTGGTTAGCTAACTGTCTGATACTGTTATACCTGAAAGTTACAAATTGTTACATAAATTGTTAAAATGCAAACAAAAATCTGCTCTGTCAGTTAGCTACTCTAGTTAGCCAACAGTACCTACCAGTTACACCTAAGCTAGCTGTTACTGAATGCAAATATGCAAGCTTATGTCAGTTCTGTCAGTTAACTGTTTTTGTTAGCTAACAGTACATTACAGTTAGCTACATGTGACAGTTATTCAAAGTACTGTTAAATATGCAAGCAAAAATTAGTTTTGTCATTAAGCTGGACCAGTTAGCCAACAGAACTTAATAAGCAAGCTAACATTAGTTCTTTCAGTTGGTTAGTTAAGATAGCTAAGTAACATGTTTTGTAAAGCAAATATTCAAGCTAACGTTAGCTCTGTGTCAGTTACCAAGTTTGGTTAGCTAACAGTTAGACCTGACATTTATTGAATGTAATGTTAAATATGCAAGCAAACATTAGTTTTGTCAGTTAGCTGCTCCAGTTAGCCAAAAGCACTTACCAGTTATGCCTTGCAGTTATTTAAGTTGGATATTTGACAGACATTCACTCCGGTGCGACCCAGCTGCGTCCTCTTACTCAGTTTTACACAAAAACAATTTCTCTTCATGCTGACTTGATGATATTAGTGAAATTATTATTTGAACAAAAAATACTAAACTAGTTCATTTAGCACACTTATTTTGCCTGCTTATTTGTAGATAATGTTTTTTTTGTTCAATATTTATTATGAAAATTCTTCATTTCTTTTCAATAGCTTCCATGTCATTCGACCCAGTGTGTCCAAACCATAAACCATTGCCAAATTGTATTATCACTATTTTTATCATAATTTTCACTAATATCATCAAGTCAGCATAAAGAAACATTGTTTTTTTGTAAATCAAATTACACGATAGGGTAATTTATTGATGGTCCCTGAGTCAGCCTCTAACACAGCGCGAGGTTCTGGGAGGCGAGCTAACTGCCTCCTGCTGCCAACACTGGGTGAAACTGAGTAAGAAGACACTAATGGGTGTTTCCGGATTGAATGTCGGTCGAATATCCAACTGAAAAATAACTTCACCGCAGTTTGAAACTAAATATGCAAGCTAGTGTCAGTAAGCTGGTTTTGTTAGCTAATAGTACACAACAGTTACACCTGAAAGTAAGTCCATGTAAATATGCACTGTAACTTAACATTACTAAGCTAGCAGCTGCACCAGGTGGTTGTTGAATTTAAATGCAAGCTAATGATAGTTCTGTCAGTTAGCTGCTTCAATAAGCAAATAGTACACACAAGTTACACCTGGCAGCTTCTAAATATGAATGCTAACATTCTGTCAGATAGTAGGTGAGGTTAGTCACACCTGACAGTTACGAAAAGCAAATAAGCACATTCTTTCAGTGACCTGGTTTAGTAAGCTAAATACCTAGAAGTTATAGAATATGCAAGCTAATGTTAGTTCTGTCAGTTAGCTGGTTCAGTTAGCTCATAGCTTAGCATATAGCTAATGCTAACATTCTGTCATTTAGCAGCTTTGCTAACAGTGCATAACAGTTACAGTTACAACAGCTAGTTTAGTTAACTCAGTGTGTAACAGTAACTAACAGCAGTTATCGAATATAGACATGCAAGCTAATGTAAGTTCTGTCAGTTTGCTGGTTCAACTAGCTAGTACACAATGGTTACATGCGGCCATTACTAAATATGAATGCAGACATTCTGTTAGTTAGCAAGTGAAATTACCTAACAGCCTAAACCTGACATTGAATGCAAATTAGGCTAGCCCTCCCAGTTTAGCAAGTTAACAGTAGGTAAAAGTTGGCAGTTACTGAGTGTCAATATGTTAGCTAATGTTCAGTTAGCTGGTTCAATTAGCTCACAGTACACAAGAGTCTACACCACACCTGTCCTTTACCAAATGTGAATGCTAACATTCTGTCAGTTAGCAAGTTAAGTTAGCTAACAGCCTAAACCTGACATTGAACGCAAGCTTTTTTACGTGTCTAGTTTAGTTGGCTAATAGTCTGTAAAAATGAGCTACACCTGTCAGTTACTGACTGTAAATGTAAGCTAATATTACTTGTGTTAGCCAACATTTCATTCACAGTTAAACCTAGCAGTATTTGGATTGAAATTTTCAAGCTTTCTGTCGATTAGCTGGTTCAGTTAGCACAGTTCAAACAGTGAGAGTAACTGCTGAGTGTAAAGACCCTATTTAGTCGCAGCTAATCTCTATGCTATGCAAGAACAAGTCTGCGTGATGTGCAATTCTCCACTTACCTAAACAAAAATACCTTTAACTAGTTTGAACGGTCGTGGACTATGTTGCAACAAGCTCCCGGCTCTGTGCACAGGTGCATTGTCATGGTGAAACATGAGGATGTCTCTCCTAACCCAGTGCCACCACAAAGTCAGAAGCACACTATTGTCTAAAATATAATTGTTTAATGTAACGTTAAAAACCACCCCAAGCCAAAAACATGTGGCAACATACTTTTGTACTCAGTATAACAATTAACGGTTACTTTAATTTAATTAAAATATTCTGAATTACCTCTGTGGTACAAAGGCAAAGACCACGCTCTTTTTAACCGTTCAAGAGAGAAATAAGGGGTTTAATGTTTTTTTATTGAGAAATTCTTGTCCTACAGAAGGGTGTGATTAGCCTAGCTTAGCATAAAGCCTGAATAAAAAGGGAAAAAAGCTAGCCTGAATCTTTCCAAAGTGAAAATGTGTAATTTGAAGCGCTATGCTTTTTGTAAAAAGTAATGTAAAGTCTTCCCATTTTATAGTTTTCAATCGCACTGGCAAGCTAACATTAGCTGTGTCAGTAAGCTAGTTCAGTTGAAGGTGCCGTTACACCTGTCGGCTAATGAATTTATATAAGCTCACATTAGTTATGTCTGCTAGCTGGCTCAGTTAAAAAAAAACCAAACCAAAAATATGTGGACACATGCTTTTGGCCATAGTGAAGGCTCATAAAAGTCATGTTAGGTGACGATAACTCTGCAGCAGATTCATCAGGTTCATGTGAGTCAGGTGCAGAGACACCTGAGATGACTCTCGGCCGTCTTTTTCAAATCATCTCAGCCGTTTAATGAGCTCCGGTAGACATGACATCCGCACTCCTGAGCTAAATTCATCCTGACAACCCTCCATGGTATAGTGATAATGTTTTTCTTTTTTCCCCCTTTTTTTTTATCATTAGGAGCTTCTGGAGCCAAACATGTGTCTGCAGATATCTCCAGGTAATTGCGGGGAGTGTTGAGTCTTGCCGGGCACATTGATGTCTGAGAGGGTTTACGACACTTGTAATGTTACGGGCTCGGCAGGACGTAACTCGCCGGTTTTAACGAGCACCCACCTGTGTCTGAGGTCACTTGTATTCTGTAGCCCTGTATCCTGGACTGGGGTCTGCTCCACGTCATCTGCACTGTGTTCTCATTTAAAATCTTAAACCTCAAATCCGACGGAGCGTCGACTGTGAGGAGGGGAAAAGAAAACAGGGTTAATCCCGCAGCCGTGGGAAGGCGAACGTATTGTGATGTGAAGTGCGTAAGGATTTTCCCCCCCAACAGTCGACACTTCCAGGGTTCTGAAGTTTGACACGTTCAACTGTTGGAGTGAACGACACAGGACGAACCAAACTACAGACGTGAGTGAGGGAAGCCATTTCAATAGAGAAATGACCTCCGTTTGAGCTGGAGTGGCCGGCGGCCACCGACAACACGCTCAAGCAGAAAACACAGCGAGACAACAAACACAACGAGACAACACAACACTGTCTTCAGACAGAATGATACACACACGGCGGGAGGACGAAAACTGATGGATGTTGTATGTGACTTAGTGTTATGGAAGCCAAAAAAGGCCAATGAGAAATTCACAAGCAACTATAGGCGACTGTTGACTTCTTAATACCACTGAATTCACAGCTCCTGAATGTCCCACTGTGGAAACGATCGATTTGAGCTGGTGTTCTTCGAAGTTTACCAGGTTAAGACTTCAAAAACTGGGCTTCACAAAGCACTTTCAGTCGTCAGTAAGTTTAATAGTTTCAAGATCCTCGGATTCAATCGACCCTTTCCAGTTCTAAAAGCTATAGTCAGGTCTGAAAGAACCAAAAAACGAAAAGTTGAATCAGAGCGACGTAAGATCAGTTTGTGAAAGATCGAAACGTCTGACCTTTGGAAAAATTCATCAAGGGCAATTAAAACCACATCAGTTCAGTTCAGATGCTGTCAGAATGTAACAGTGGTGGTAAGAGTTTCCAATCAGGTATGAATCTTCTGCCATGGCCTTTCTTTGCTTCCATACATGTCACTTTAGCAGATTTAGCCAGCACATTTAACTGATTTCTATCCAAAAGTCTCTTCGGCTGGTGATGTCACTGAACAAGTTCTTAAATTCTGGAAAATCACCAGCTACATGGAATAAAAATCAAAGAGTTTCCGTCCCCATGGACCAGCCGACATCCGGCAGACCGTCCATGACCTCAATCCAACTCGTGATGTCGAATTGACAAACAGGCAAAAAACACACACATTTGATGAAACTCTGAAACAACACTGATTATACAATGGGTGAAGATCTGCTCGATCACTTTCAACGTCTCCATTGCAAACCTCGCAAAAGAATACACGACGTCGGCGAAGACACGTGTACGTCTTTTTTTCTGCTCGTTCATTTCCCAAAAAAAAAAATCTGCACCAGAGGTTCTTAAACTGCTCGAGGTCCGGGTGCAATGACCGGATCTTTTCCCCTACTTCCATCTGAGAGTTCAAATGAACCCTTCAGGGATCTAGAGCATAATTTAAGAACCGCTGGCGTTTGTGACGTTAACCGACAGACAGGAGACAGGTGCACACAGGTGAGCCGGTGGTCACCCACATGGAGGATCATGCATGTGTACATGAAAAGTTGTTGACAACAACTTGGAGCAACGGACAATAAAGGTTTCCATGTACACGAGGGACCACGGGTTATTGTTCTGTGAATATTTTAAAATGATATTCTTCAGGTTGGGGTCGGAGAGTGAGTTCATACACAAGTAAGCGGTCGCCTTGTCTTACAGTCTAGCATCGAGTCTTTCTTGTCATTCCGCCTTCACTGGTCGGGACTTGAGATTTTAATCTTGATAAGCACTTGAAGTAAACTGAAGATCTACGATTAATCTTGTTAAAGTAGCCGAGCGACGGGAGAAGTAGAGCAAAACAACAACTCGCCTCGATGCTTCCAGAGGCAGATAATGAGCCTGTGGGGAAAAAAAAAACGTGTTTTTCCAGCGAGAAAGGATTAACATGAAGACGGAAAGAAGAATTCCTCATAATAGTTCAGCAGAGGGGCGTCTCTGTGTTCGAGGCACTGATCATGAACTGCAGCGTGTCTTATCATATTCCATAATTGACTTTTTTCCATGAAATAAATCAATTTCAAAATGCACTACTGCTTCTAAGATCGGTGACTCAAGTCATCCAGTGGAGGAAAAAGTGTAATATTTGCCTCCAAAATGTAGGAATTCAAGTATAAAGTGGCAGTAAATGGAAAAACTCCAGTAAAGTACAAGTACCTCATAATGTTACAAACATGAAGGGAAGGTTAACGTGACACTATTTATCATTACTAGACAATAGAATTCCACCAAAAGATCATTAATCCACTCTGATAATAAAAAAGCTAGACTATAGAATGAGACTGATCGACTGTCTTGCTGGTATTGATCGAACTGGTGCTCGTATGGATCAGTTTCGCCGACCCCCGTGCTGAACATTTATTTCCTGAACTTTCACTTAACTTCTTCATGTGACAAACAGGTGGAAACAGTGCGTCACCTTCTTAATCCTTTCATGCCGGAGGAACGTTAACCTACGTTGATCTGAGCTCCACAGTTTGGGCTCATTTTACGAAACGTTACGGCTGCAGCCTCCTGAAGCTCTGCAGAAACACAACTTACTCAAAGAAACAGAACATAAACACTAAAGACGTTCTACACCATATAGTCTAGCTAGAGTTCATTAAAGGTTAAGGTAATCGAAGCCTTTTTTTTCTAGACCACCAACCGGTTGGACTGTTAATGTGGGGGTGAAGAATATCACTGAAAAATATTGTCGTGAAGCCAGGACTCAGTCCAGGCTTGACCGGGAGGGTGACAGGACGTCAAGAATGGAGGAACCACCAACCTGGTGAGTCAATTCAAGGGCCGCGGGCTGCTGCTGCTGTTTCCAAATGACCGAAAACTATCCAAACCAGAGGGACACACACACACTTGTACAAAAGTACACACACACCATCCGCACTCACATCCCGGTTTTGCGTCTTTCCTTTGAAGCGTTCGGCGTCCGGGGCTCTGCACTGCTCTTAATTTGTTATTTTTCACCTGAGATGTGACAGTTTAGAGTCGAGGCATTCCTGCTCTGCTTCTCTTCTCTTCAAGGTGTTCGGGCCTCCGGCCCCGACGTGTCAGACTATTCCACGCAGGAGGATATATACGACCCTGTTCGGAGGACTTTTGGAGAGGCAGCGAGGGCCCCCGTCGGGACATTAAAGGGGGGTCACAGGAGGTCAAACACTCTCCTGGAAGGAGAGAAAAGAAAGGTTCTCCTCCTCCCGCTGCCGATTTGATGGATTTTTACTGCACTGTCTTCTTCGGAGAAAATCCAGAGGCACAGATGAGCCGATTTTCTCCTCTGAAACCCCTGGAAAATAATGTGAAAGTCATATTTTGTCTTTCCGTTCCATCAGGAGAAAGGACGCAGGGAGGAAACTTGGCCACGTGCCATCTGGATTTTTTCCTTTTTTTTTTTTTTTTCTTTTTTGAAACCGGAGAGACGCAGACTACAGTAACTGATAGTAGAGTTTAAGCAAGGGCCCCTCCTGGTGTAAAAATAATCAAACTGCATCTGTCTGGGCCGACGTAACCCACAGATGATATTTACTCCAGCTGTGCGGCCTCACATGAGACGCAGCAGAGGCTAAAACACGTGATATTTTTCTTTCTTTTTCTTTATTATCTTTTCTTAAATATTGCTTTTTTTAATTTCATTTTAAGATAGATGACTGCCTATCATAAATCAATGCCACAAAAGAAGCACCAGCCTGCTGGGAGAGTGAGATAATTGAGCTTTTCTAGCTTCTTTCTTCGTGGTCTCCGTATCTCCGGCTCCAGGCCAGCTTCTATTGTCATCTCCCAGCTAAGTCACGGCTGTAAGCAAGTCACTACATAGCTAAAACCACTTCAGAAGCGCTACTGGATTGGTTAAACAAAAAAAAAGAAAGCTCCTTTCCACAAACTCAAACCAGATATTTGAAACTGAGACTCTTTTTTTCTCTCTCTTCAAGAGGAAATCTGGCAAATTCCTGAAGGAAAACTGGAATTACTGGAGCAAAAAGAGAGAAAATCATCAATCAGAGGTTAAACAGAGGCTGAAATCAGTTCAAACAAATCAATTCACAAACACACACATGTGCTTTCTCTATTTGGAGATTCTTTTATTCAGACTGAATGTTCAGAGAGAAGGCAGAGGTGGAGAGGAGTCAGATGTGTTGGAGATCAGGAGGAGGAGGAGGAGGAGGAGGAGGAGGGGGAGGCTTTACCTTGACCCTGGGCCTGAGAGGAGGACAGCAGCAGTGCCAGGAGGGCAGCCGCTGCCAGAGACAGCCAGCTCTTCATCTTCAGCCCCTCGAGATCAGCAGCGCATGAATGAAGCTGCGGCAGAAGGGAAGAGGAGGAGGAAGAGGAGGCGGGTTAGACCTTCACACAGCAGCCCCGCAGCAGCCTCAGGGCTTCACCAGACCTTCAAGCAACCTGAATGTGAATATCAGCCCCCCTCCGTCACCTGATCCGTACAGCTATTACCTTTTATAATCTAATACTATCTAATATCAATTAGTTTTAAAAAGTCATATTTCCATGATCCTCGCGCTCGTTAAAACTGCTCCTCAAACAGCCAAAAAAAAAAAAAAATGAAATGACAGATTTTATGTGCATGAATGGATAAAGTTAAATAACACAATGACACACAACTTAGCGACTTTCAACAACTAATAAAGCCAATTTGATCAAAAAACCCAATCTATTCTTTGCGTAAAATTCCGCTTCCTCTTCCTAAAGCAGCTTAAAATTGAGTGCAGTTACACTGCAGAAGGTCCAACTCAGTATCTCATCCCTCTGCTGATGAGGTGTGCCCTCTCTAACGGGGAGAAATTCTCTCCACAGATAAGAAAAACCGAGCATCGCCGCGCGCAATTACGCACCACAACGCAAAGAGCGTCCGCGCGTTTCTCGGAATATCCAGAATAAAAGAGGATGGAAATATTCGGAAATATTAAACCTGTAAAATCGCATGGAATTAACTGATCGACGCGTCATTTTATCACCTGGAGCTAAACTAAAAATGAAATGAAGAGCCATGCAGGACTGACCTAGAGAGGAGACTGTTGAATTTCTTTGGTTTGGTTCAAGAAATTAAAAATAAAAAAAAAATAAAAAAGGTTAAATTCTCTGTTGTAGACCCCCAACCTGAGAAAACGGAGAGTGAGGTGGTCCGGTGTTGAAGTCAGAGAGCTCCGCGGGCTTTTGCTTCCCAGACGCGTCGGCGAGCCTCTTTCCAAGTGGGAAGACTCTCCACACAGTCTGCTACTTAACAGGGGGGCTGCTCCCAGATCTGCCTGCCCCGCCGCGGAGCTCTTACGACATCCAGCCGGGCCAAGAAAGTGATGTGTAACCTCTCCAAGTGCTGGGAGACACACACACACACACACACACGCAGGGACGAACACACACACTCGGAAACTTTTACATAGTTTTCTGCATTCCTTTCCGGTGATGGAGGGCTTCTGTGCGTCTCGGCCGCAAGGAGACAGCAGCGCAGATCTGCTTTTCGGGAAGAGGGGGGTCAGCGCAGGGGAAACTGACAAGAGGCTTTTACCCCCTTTTTTCATTTCGTGAATCAATGGGAAAATATTACACAGTCTAGTAAACTAAGCCCCGGGTCAGTCTTTTCCCGTTTTAATGCATCGCCCCGGCTTTCAGGGACGGAACAGAGGTTTCTGGGTTCCTCAGGATTGTCTGATGAGGCAGCAACTGAAAATTAAAAAAAAACTCCCAATGAGGATAAATCCTCTGCCAAACTTTAACAGTACACATTCTGTACAGAGTCAAGTGAAAATACAAAAGTAAGGGAGATCAGAATGATGAGAAATCTGAATGATTTTGGATGATCTGCGTAACAAACCATCCATCCAGCCATCAGGTTACAAATCTGTTGAGTTGGGTTTTCAGCGTTTCTTTTGTCAGAATTCTACTCACTGTTGGCGCTAAACTAAGCTAATTCAGATTTTCTTAGCTGTCACAAAATCTAAACTTGCCCCCAAAACCTAAATTCAGCCCCCATGATACCTTGCGAGAATAATGGTCATGACTTCTAGCACCAACCGTCACTGAACTGGAACCGCCGTTTTCAATGGCAACAGTGTGCTAATCCTCGTTCCATACGGTGAGTCATTCATTCATGAAGATCTGGGTTAGTGACTTTATTGACGGAGTACTGCTAACATAATTTATTATGTAGCCCCTCAGCTGGCTTCTCTGAAGCCTTGACAGTGCCATCGGTTGTTGATGATACTTCGATACTTAGGTACCGAAGTATCACTGATACTATCACCTGATGGTTTCCCTAGTAACCTCCCCAGAAAACTTGTAGATAACTCCCAAAAAGACTTCCATTAGTCACTATTCAGATTTTCATCATTTTGCCCTGAAAAATGGATTGTTATGATGACAGAACTGGTTATAGCGCCCCCAGAGTCCCACACATGTCACTGCAGTCAACGGTTTTGTCGCATAAATCCTCAAATTTGGTACAAAATACAGCAAAATATGTAATGACTGTAATAATCCAAGATTTTGTTGAAGTCAATCAATGTGCAAGAACTCACTGAGCCTCACAGTCAAAACATTTTTTATGGAACCCCCAAATCTGGCACCACGCCCACCATGTTCCAGCAGCGACCGAGCGACCCCAAAAAGTGAACTCTTGTATTGTTGTCATCATCTTAAATGTTTTACAATATGTCAAAATGGCATGAATCGATGTAAAAATCTTAGCATTGTCATCGTCTTAAACTTTTAAAAGCAAGAGATTTCCCAAATTTGGACATTACCAACCCCCAACCTGGTTAATTGTTGTAAAAATTTACCAGAGCATCCCCAATATCTATTTAGCAGAATGTGTAATGAGGTAGTGATCATTTGTAAAAGTGGCTGAAGATTTTTGTTAATCGTCATAGTGTCCTTTAAATCTTAAACAGACAAAACAATTGTACTTCAAAATCTGCATAAAAATGACAGTTATGAGTCAAAAATGCTAAAAATGTGTAGTATCAATATTTGGACAGGCGCCCCCTGGTGGACAGGAGGCGCTCCAAAGCCCTTTAAGTCGCTCAAATCTCCGACCAACTGGTACTTAGGTACTGTTACTTAGTCGAACCTCACACGAGTGTTGACAAAACCATCAGGTGAGATTTTTCTGTCTCGTCCTGTTTTTCAGCACCGGCCCATCAGAGTGGCTTTTAGCTGACACAGCAGATTCCTGAGGGCTGATCAGACTTTATTTTGCGAGTCGACTGAGGAGCCGCGGCTCCTCTGGTGAGATTGGAGTGTTAAATGATGTGTATCGGGCGTGGACTGATAGCAGAACAGGCCCCGGGGCCGTCTCCTTCTACACTCTACACTCTGACTTAGATTCAAACAGACATCAGGCCTGATCCACCCCAGTTGTACAATAGATGAACATGAGGTGTGTGCCAAATTAAACATTTCCATTCTGGAGGCTTTATGTTTGTTTTCTGTACAGAAGCAGCAAAGTTCACGACATCATGTGATTATTTACATTAGGGAAAAGCAAGGTGTTAAAAGCATTAAACCCCTGAAGAGCAGTGGTGGAGATATCTTTCTGTGCGGCCGGCCCAGTTGATTTCTTTGCAAACATCGCCCTCTAGTGATGGAAACACTTGCATAAGACATGTTAACAGTGTTTTTGCTTTGTGGAAATGTGCAGTTATACACATTGGTAGAAAGAATCTGAAACATTAACTTGAAGTATTATTTAAAATATTCTTAGTCATGGTTTGGCAATAAATGTACATTGTGATAAAAGACTGAAAAATGTTGCATTCATGGCTAAATGTATGTCTAAAATGTCCTTCAACTCGCCCATAATGAGAATCCAGCCTCTACAGGGTTTCTGGAGAATACCCTCTGATATAAATGGGGTGGACAAAATAGTAGAAACACCTGTCAAACAATGCATACAGTTCAACAGCACAACAAGTTATCACCGGTGGAATGTAATTTCAAAATTTTGCTGTATTTCACTTGAGTATTTTCCATTTTATGCCACATTCTCCATCTACTCCACTTCTGAGGTAAATATTGTACTTGTTACTGAACTACATTTGTCTGACAGCAGGAGTTACAAGTTATTAAGCTAAGTTATTCTACAAGCTTAGAAAAATCATTACATTTTCTAAATCCTTCTCGGTTTGTGACAAAGCCTTCTTCTTTTATTCAAATATACTGCAAAGAACTGTTTATTTTTCGTGATTTTTGATTCTGGCAACCCCTGTGGGCAAGAGATGATGTCAGTGAGACAAAGTCAACTTTGTTTTACAGCTGTAACATCTGACTACAGAGCAGCTTTTCATCCTTAGCACACCACCACAAAGAATTACTGTAATTTTATGACTGAAGGCAGAATCTAGCCTGGAGACAGGCATCAGGAATAATTATCAAAAATGGTACATTTTCTCACTGATGTTCTTTACTTATGTAGGTCACACAGAGGTAACATCAGTGTTACATTTAGACTGTTTCACAACCAGCTTAAAACTCCTGGGTCAGAGGCAGGACTTCTCTCCAGGCAGCACCCTTGATCGAGAAACTGGCTAAGATCGGGAGTTGGTCCAGTTAGTTAGTGCCAGTTTCACCATGTTTTACACGTATGATATGTGACATGAATAATCTTCTCCTAGCTGGAGTAGTTTATGTCACACATCCAAGATTTTCTTCAGAATTTACTTAATATATTTAGAACTAAAACAAGTAAATTAGGGAAAACAAATTAGTAACAGCCCAACATAAAAGCCAAAATGAGCTCAACCGGCTTTCAGAAAAATACAGCTAAGGCATTAATATGTGTACATAAATAATATTAATGTTCATGTTTGTGACCTTCTTCCATGTAACAGTGTTTTAACTGTATTCAATGCTCAAAGTATGGAAACAAACAAAGTCATCGGTAAGATTTGGTCATGAGAGCCATTTTTTTTTATTGATCCTCAGGTCACCAGAGAGAGTACAAGAAATAAATATTGATCCCATGAACATGAAACAAAATCCCACCACGACAGGACACGAGTCCCCCGGTACACAGGGAGGTTCATCATCTTTTATACAATATAGAGAGCTGCTGGCCGGTTTTTAAATGGAAGGAAACACAGCTGGAGCAGTCGGGAGTTAGGCTTTCTTCTGAGGGAACGCCGCCTTCACCAGCTCATACACAACATATCCAGTACCTGAGAGGACAAACAAGACCAATTAGTGGGATGTGATAATCAACAGTTTGATTAAAAATTATACAAACAGTCTGTGCGACTGTTTTTCTAACACACTTGTTGAAAGAAACAGTCACATACAACTTTTATTTTAACTGTCCTGTTTCCTCCTCTTGAGCTTCACTTTTAGAGAAATTACGAGTGAACAACTCTTCAGTAAAAGACGGATTAAAAAGGAGAAGGATTTTCTCACCGATGACGGTGAGGGCCATCGTCGTTCTGTACAGGATAGCATCGACGCTGCCTCCTTTCAAATGAACCGGCATCCCGTTATCCTCCTGCAGGAGAGAAACATGGAGAACTTCAACAAACATACCGAAGTTTGCTTTGACTCGATCATGCACTTTCACTGAAAATAGTCCCCAACAAATGCACTGTTTCCTCGTGTTCAGGTAACAGTGGAGTAAAGCAGAAACGGACTATTCAGCTTCTGATTATTAGGAAAACCAGGTCAAAATTTTCTGATTATCAGTGTTGGTGATTTTTCTGTTAGATTGTGGATAAAACAAAATAATTATTTTTATTTTTACTGCAAGCGTATGACAGCATCGGCCCTGAAAAAGACATATCGGTTGAACCCTGTTCCTGAAGGCAATCTTAACATAACACTGATCAATATTCTGTTATTGAATGCACATCTACTCTAACATATTAGTATTAAAGCCAAAATCCATTTGAAAACAACACCACAGATCTTTTTGTATCCTTGGTCAACATTTAGCCGCAGCGCTGTCGCCATTAGAGATTTATAAGGGGATGTTTTATTGATGCGGAACTCCCGTCTGAGTCACTTTCAGGGTGAGCTGACCAGCAGGAAAACCTCCAAGAAGCCTGTGAAGTTCTTAGTTGCTTCCGTTCATCATGCATGCTGGACCCAATCACTCGGGTTATAAAGCATATTCCAGCAGTCACACCAGGACACATCAGCCATAAAACTAGTTTGTTTAGTCTACAAGACACCTCGCCAGCTGGTTGCATCATCTATCAGTTGTTCCTCTTAACACCAGTGGTGATGACATCAGGCAGCATTAGAAACAATTGTGTGATCCACTGAACGCTCAATAAATACCGTATTTGGGTATTTAAGCCACTGCAGGTCAAACAGTCGGTGCAACATACATCATTAGTGCTCCACTCGGTTAGACTGCTTCACAAACTGGCTACTCACTTTGGAGCCAAGGCGACAGAAACGTTCTGTCGAGGCTTCAGGGCTTCATGAGAAGAACCGCTGCTCAAGACACGAAAACATGCGACAATCAGCATGTGGAATATTCATGTACACGTCTGCAGTTCTTGGACCCTGCGGCTTCTCGCTGCCGCCGGGCGCTTTTATGGCGTTCCAACCACTTCCTGTCTGGAGAACAGCGCTGTGAAGGAGCCGCTGCATTAAAAACTGTTGTTGTTCTCTCAGTGTAAGATTTTCAAGGTCCGATCTCTCCAAATTTGCTACCAAACAAGGAGGAAGTATTCACCACTTGACTTCGTCGAAGGAAAAAGTCATTAACCATGTCTGTGTTTAGCCTGTCAAGATTCTTTGTTTGTGTTCTTATTTATTCAGTGTGTCTCTGGAGAGGCATCTTTGAGGTCCTTTATTTGGATTTTCAGGGGCAACTAAGTGGCAGGGCTTAGTCATGGCAGCGTCAGTTTCTGAAGGCCGGTCCTGAAAAAAACGTGGGCTCTAAATTATTTGGTGAATCCGACACTGCACGGAAAAAGCAGAACCACCACAGTGCAGATTGTGCTCCCACATGTGCAGTCCTGTAGACAGCAAGTGCTCAAAAACCTGTTTCATGACCTCAGCACTCTGTTCCTGTTGTGTAATTGTGTTTCTTTTTAACCGAGTTCCTCAACAAACCTCAGGGTAGATATTTTCTATGATCTCAATGACTGTCTACTGTCTGAACGATACAGAAATGTTTGCCTGTGTGAGCCCGTTTTTACATTGCTTGCTTATCTCGGACGGATCTAGCTGTGAGTGGTGTAGTGGTAAGAAAATTCAAATTTAAACACCGGCTTCATTCAGAGCAGACAGGAGACACGTTTGAGGATGTAACCTGCTGCTGGACAACCGGTTAAAATTATATTTGCTGGCAGCATTAACAATGTGATTACATTATGGTCTCGTCTACACGTACACAGGTATTTTTTTGTGTTTTAGCACCATATCAGAAACGCAGATTGTAGAGTCTATGGTTGGTTGCTTAGTTACAAAAAAAATCTAGTTTACTTACCTACTTCTACTTTCGATTATATATATGTTAGAGATACTGGTGCTTGTACTGAGGCAACAGGTAATTATTCCCTGAAACAGGACAAAAATTATAAGAGGGATACTTGACGGCTCTTCACTGAATCCTCCTAATAAACACAATACAACATCCGTTCCTTCAATTTAGAATTTTGAGTTCACATTTGCCAATGATGCTACGTACACTGACAACACCCAATCTTACCCACTCGGGAAGCAAACACTGTCTGTGTGTCTGCGTCACGGTTTCCAAAAAATCTTTGTTTCTGCCCATCCAGACGTAAACACTGAAAACTGAGCGTCTGGATAATATCCTCACCAAGGGCCACTTTCAGCAACTTAAAATGCAGTTTACATGTGTACA
Organism: Lagodon rhomboides; assembly: GCA_039737535.1. Classification (NCBI taxonomy): domain Eukaryota; kingdom Metazoa; phylum Chordata; class Actinopteri; order Spariformes; family Sparidae; genus Lagodon; species Lagodon rhomboides. The sequence continues at coordinate 6,905,981 of CM077798.1, read as the reverse complement.
ATAGGCAAACATGCAAAGAAAAAGGCTATCATTTAAGAAATACTTGAATAACATGTGGACAGGTCACATGTGTGAGGATATCTTCCCACGTCGGTATTCATCATGATGTGGCAAATGCATTCAAATAGATCGCATATAAAACGACCAAACTGAGACCTTACATGAGACCAAACCTTGAAGATGTTTCAGAAAAATAACAACTTCATATCATTAAAATACAATCTGAGATATCAATGACAACACTGAATTGTCACTGTTCATAAACAGGGCTCTGGACTTCACAGAAAATTACCAGCTGTCATTTATATCAATGTCAACTCATTACTGATGACGACACAGATGAGTCAAAAAGGGATTGCAATGCACTCGAATAGAAAAAAAGTCTGGACATTTGACAGTTATGTCAGTTAGATGATTACACGTCAACAACACAGCTGTGTTGTCTATTCATGCAGTTTTACCTGAAAATGCTTCTGTTTATTTGGGACCTTGTTCTCAACCTGCCGGCGGACGGAGCTGGTGATGGTCCGCCGCGCCACCTGCTGGAGCGCCTGGAAAGCAGCAAGAAACCACTAAAGTCATCCCACACGGCAGGACACGGAAGTCATGTCAAACCCGCCTTGATTAAACAAAATGTTTGTTCATATCTACGGATAATATAACCGCCCGGAGGCGGCAAAATGCTCGTAAGATTAGCTACGAGGCTAAGCTAATGCTAACCGTTCAGGCGGCATCCTAACGTTACCTGGCTTTGACCCCTAGCTAACAGTTCGTAGCTAAATCTAGTCCAGTGTTGTCGTTTCGCCGAAGATTTTCAGACCACATACTGGCCTGCTTGGTTAAATAACATTTCTACAAGGCAAACGCAACGATTAAGGAATAAATACACTTACAAATATGTGTCTGTTCATCTTTAGAGTCGGTCTACACTCGCCTCAGTCACACAAGGACACCGGAAAACTCTACTTCCGTTTTCAGGTTCTTCTTCGTGGAGTTTTACGGCAGACTTTAGTCCTCCTGCTCGCTCTGCTGCCCCCTACCCTCTAGAGTCTGGAGAGGGTAAATCACACGACCGACTGAAGACGACATAGCAGCAAGACGCTGCTTCAACTTGTGTCGAAAGTGCGGACTTCAAACTACATACCAGTTTTTAAATTGTGTTGATAGGAGCAGGTGCACCACAGGAGTGACACACCCTGGAAGTGCCAGGCCTGCGATGTGCCTCTGTCTCGTGGTGGACAGGAACTGTTTCCTGGAGTGGCACAAATAATTTGTGTGGCATCTTCTTGTGACACCTGATTGTTTTGTAAATAGTTGTACAAAGAACGCCCCAGGCATTGCCTGCAATTTAATGCAAACAGCTGTATATAACTTTGTTGTGTGCTAAATTTGTACATAAGTTTTTGAAATTTACGATTTGGAAAGTCAGACAAACTAAGTAATGGAAGCCATGGCTCATGGGTAGAGCCAGTGTCTTGTTATTGGAAGATTGCTGGTTCGATGCCATAAATGTAAATTTGCATTCTAAAATGGTTCGTTAAACATGTTTGTGGTTTTCACAATAAAAATCCAACTTTTCTTACTCGGATTTGATGTTTTTTTCGTGTGATTTTAGGTCCAATGTGTTAATACAGTATGTCAAAATTAAAAAAACAACTGTAATGTCACACATGTGGGGTTGTGCTGAAGAACAATAAAAACACATCACTCTTCAAATTCAGTGACAAATTTATTCTTTTTTCAAGCAACAATACAACACGGATGAAGTGTAAGAAAAGTCAGATGTAGTGAATCTCAAAATTGCAGTTAACAATGTATCTGGATGAAATGTATTAAAATAAAATCAATTTGTAGTCATCACATTTCATCATGCAGCAGTATACTCTTTTTCATCTAGGCTGCTAAAGAAAAAAGGCAGGATTTGCGTGTAAACTGGTGTTAGATTCACTCTTAGTATGGTAAATGCTGACAAACACAAACATTGAATCACATGTATTGAATCAGACTGTGTTACTCTTCTATCATGCTGTGTTACTGTTATTGCATGGAAACGACAACGAACGAAGCTACAACACAGTGTCGACGTGTATCGTTATGGATCAGATCTACACACTCGCAGCAACCTCCAACCCTTCAGACTCAAAACCCCTGAGGTCCGACGTGCAAATACTGCCTCTCCAAACTCTTAAAACTCTAAAATTAAATACGTAAAAACGAAACATGTAACTGTACAGCTCCCAAAGTCCGAACGTTTTGTGTTCCCTCCGACGTGGAACTTGCTCAGCAAGTTTTAAGTGCAATGACTCGGTAAAAGCTGATTTTAGTCTGAAGGTGGGTTTGATGTCGCGGACGAAACGAGGCACAAAGACGAGCCGCTCGAGCAGCTCGAGAATCACATTAACGTCTCCGCTAACCAGCATGCAACTGAGGACTGAAAGCAACAACGTTCCAGCTCACCTGACGTGCACCAGCTTTAAGTTAAGAGATCCTACGGGGGAGTTTGGAAAGTTACCCAAACTTTCCAGACTCATTCTGGTGGTTTATTTTATTGAATCTCATTTACTTTTCCAGACCTGAACAGGAACTTTTGGATTCTAGCTGATCATGTGACACATCAGTCTGACACCCTCCTCATGTTACCAGGAAGAAAATCTGTTAAAAGCTGTTAGACGTTGACTGTGGCTGAAGTTTTTTGGCTATTCTTATATCAATTTTGGCAAATAATCAGCCACCGTCAGGCGGTTTTAAACCCATGATTGACTGCTGAAGAAGTTGATGTGGATGTGACATATTTGGCCTCTGGATGAGCGTGGACAGACGTGTCACAGGATCGCTGTTCCGTGCGGCGGAGGCGAGCTGGAGGGCGGCTGCCGCCTCAGTTCGAAATGTCGGCGCTGTTGCTGCGGTTGCCGCACTTGTGGTGGATGATGAGCAGGACGACGCCCAGGAAGAAGCAGACGGAGCCCACGGTGATGTAGGCGATGCCCAGGAACGGGTTCTTGCCTCCCATCCAGGAGATGGTGCTCAGGATCATCCGCTTCCTGCCCTCGAAGCTGCGGACGGGATAATCTGGGTTCAGCTGGTTAAGGACGGTACCGGGACACAGGTCCGTGTTCGTGTCAAAACGACCCCAGGGAATTACAAATGTACGACTCTGAACTGGAGACAGCTGATCAAATTCTTCTTCTCATTTTTCCCCCCAGATTTTGTTTTCTCAGACTTTTTTCTCAGAACTAAATGAACTTTTCATTTCTGATTCAATTCACTGGACAGATGTACAGCTTTGACTTTTGGGCTAGGTTGTAACAACACAGAATAGAGGAGATGCTAAAATGCTTATTTAATCCGAGTAAATATCTGTGTTTTATAGCACAAAGCAAAATGTCTTTCTTTAAGAAGAATCTAGTTTTGTTTTTGAAGTCCGATCCCAGTTTGACGCTTTTTATTCTCATTCATAAACTTAAGTCCTCCTCGCTCTTTAAATGATTTGCTGCAGCGTGCACAATAATTGAGTTTCACATAAAGGATACTGTAGACGACCTCCAGCGTGTAGTTTCCTCGGGGCAGAGTGGGAACCATGTTGCTGGTCTTGTTGATGATGCGGTAGAGTTTGCGGAAGGTCGGCAGGGCGGCGGTTCTCATCCACACGATGAAGTCCTCGTTGATGAAGCCGTTGTTCTCCGGAGAGGAGTCCAGCTCGTAGACGGGCCGCCGCCAGTTCACCGGCTTCGTTGTGCCTGAATCAGAGGGAAGAAACGGCAGTGATTAAGTAACACATTTAAAATTGGAAGCCCTATGCTAAAATCTCAGATGTGACGTATAGCTCTCACGTTATCTCAGACTTTCTTTGTGGTGCTAAATCAATTCATCACCTCCAACATATTGATGAGTGATGAAACTCCATGTTAGTGCTGAAGGGTTAATGACCCCAAAGGCAAGTACACAAAAAGCTGCTTCTGCTGTTACCTTGGAAAGCGGCTGTGAGGTTCGGGTTGTTCAAACCCGGGTTCCTGAACTTCACGTGCTTGTCGGTCCACCAGGCGATGCCTGTGTTCGACAGAGGAATCTGAACCTTCGTGCCGTTGGGATCGTTGTAAAACAGCTCCAATGTGTCTGCCAGAAAGAGAAAGATTGTTGATTGAAGTAATGATTTAAATCACGTGTGTGTCGGGTCAACAGGGGAAGAAGCTGGCTCACCGTTGAACATGCTGTTGGCGATGGCCCCACAAGGTGCAATCGGCTTGTTTTCATTCGTAGCGTATGGCTCACACTCCTTACTGGGCTTCTGTGGACGAGAAGAAGACAAATAGCATCACATTCTGGCAGCATTAAGAGCTCTTCCTTTATGCCTTTTATCCACCTAGATTGCTTTGGCGTGAGCTGTAGAGTTTGGGAGATATCGGCCACAGAGATGTCTGCCTTTTCTTGAATTTCATGGAACTAGATGGCACGTAGCTTGTTGAGGTCAAAGCACCAAAAAATACATTTAGGAAAACTCAACAACAATGGCTCTTTCCAGAAACCATCAGATTGTTACTCATGATAATCCACAGACCTTGTAGGAACTATTTTTACACCTGGCAAAGGTATCATCGCGCAGAGGGAAGCGTGCAACTACCCATGACCGAGACTTTTGCCTGTAATTGTGGGATTTATCTTTAAAAGCATCCTCCTCGTTTAACTTTACCCAGCGTAGTTAACTAGCCTCTGGTCCGTGGGTAGATGCACACTTCCCTCTGTGCCGTGACACTGAAAGAAGAGTTCCTACAAGGTCTGTGGATTATCTTAAGTCACCAGTAAAGAGAGAATGCTGTTGAGTTTTCTTTTAAATCCATCTTATTGGAGAGAAGGCAGACATCTCTATAGCCGATATCTCCAAAACTCTGCAACTCACACCAAAACAATCTAGATTGACAAATAACACCACAGGTACAAAGAAAAAGATGTATCCAGTTTTGGGGGGTGTACTGTCCCTTTAAATGCTGCAACATGCAGGTTACTGTACAAAAATGTTCATAACAGGTTTGTAAAAAATATAACTGTGCTGTCGTCAATTTGTGCCAAGTCAGTAATGTCATGGTGGCTTGTTTCTTTATGTGTACGGTCGCATTAGAAAGGGGAGAGTTAAAACGTACAGAAGACGGCTACTTTGCAACGGACCAAAGATTTAAAGTGGATGCAGGATGCATTAGTTAATTTGATACGATGCATCAGATTCACTCTGACTGTATTAAGGTGAGTGTCTTCCAACCAGCACTGGGTGAATGTTTCCTCCAGACAGAGACAGTCGTCTCACTTACATTACATCGATCGTCAATTTGAGGCATTTGGCAACCTCTGAATGAAGAGAATCAGACTCACAGACTGGTTAGCAACACTGTGCTGTATGGACTCAAGTGTAACTAATAAACCATCTCAGCAGGATTTATGGCTCCTGAAGTGAATATTTCATGTTCTCGTGCAGTGTTGGCTGGTGCAGCTTTGACCGTGTGATAATGCGTTTTCAACGGCACCGCGTGACCTTTGTCATGTGATATGGAAGAGTCCTGATGAAGTTACCATGAGGGACTCCATGTCTCCATTCAGCTGGCTGTCGTCTCTTGACTTGACGTAGCGACGGTGATTCTGGTAGAAGTTGGAGAGGCCGTAGTACATGAAGACGCTGCTCTGTTGATTCAAATAAAAGTATGAAAGACAAATTGTTCAGCCTAGTCGTGTGAATACTTACGGAGAGTACTTTAAGGTGTTAACGAGATTTTCTCACTTCATACGCTTGCTCCAGGTAGAAATGTATGGTGCAGGTACATGGCCTCGTGCTGTTCCAGCTGAAGTTCTGGGAGCAGTTGAAGCAGGGACTGGACATGTCCACTCCTGTATAATCAACCTGTGGGCAAGCAATAGCAACAAGCCGAAGATAAAATACAAATGGCAGTAAAAATGGCTGGCAATGCTGCCAGAAGCCATTAATGAGATGAGATACTCGGTCAAAGATCTGATGTATTAAGGGCAACAGTGCAGCGTATTCCCAAATGAACTGTTGCATCCTGTAAAAGGGCACCACGCCAAACTCCATTTGAAAATCGCCCATTTTAGTGCTCCTATACGTGGTATTTTCTGTAAAACTCCTACCAGCCGTACACTATTTTTTCTATAGCTTTCAACGTCTGTAAAAGCTTAACATGCTTCACAAGTTAGTCACGTATTTTGGAGGAAGATTAATAGCAAACTGACTTAACAAGGGCAATTAGATGTTGTTTTTGATATCGAAACAGAAGCTGATCTTATTTAAAATATTTGCCGAATACATCGGTGGGTAGTAACGTTTCAGATCATGTTCATCTGACGTTTGATGTTTCCGACAAGAAACGTTAAACTAAAGTTGACAGTTTTTGAGTGGAGTTTGGCGTGATTGGTCTAAGTACATACGCCAGCTCTACAGGTCATATTACGTTATTGTGTCGCAGTGCCGTTATACAGAAATCTTTGCATTGTATCCAGATGTCATAATGTTCCTGTCATGTAACGTCTCGTTAACGTTACCTCAAACTCCTTGATGTTGTTGGACGTTACATACAGGCCGATGCCGATGGGGATGAATATGAGTCCGATGATGAAGAAGGCAGGGAGCACGGTGCCTGCGGTGAGGATGGGCTGCCAGGCGGGCAGTCTCTGCTGTTTAAACGCAGTGTTCTCGGGCTTCTTGCTCCGCAGCGGGACGCCGCCAGGCCCCGACACGGTGATATGTCCATCCTCGTTGTAACTAGACGCCATCATCGCTCCTATCATCGCTGGTCGAAACTACAAACTTGTTAGCGTTAGCCACCAGGCACAGTTAGCTCCGCGCGGTCACTAACTTGGTGACAGACCGGATTTAAGGCCCCACTCGGTCGCTCACATATGACGACTTATAGCTTCAGTTATGCTGTCATTTCTTTTTGGTATTTTAATCCATTACCTAAACGGGCAAATGGCTAGCTAGAACGCTAGCATAGGCTGCTCCTTCAGGAAGTTTACAAACAAGGTGACCGTAACTAAACGTAACGCGCGATGACGTCACTAATGTAGTTACCACGGATACTGTACAGTGGCTGCTGCCTTCAAATGCCGTCGGAGATAATTACTACTGGTGACATGTTTATATTTTGAAATTATGTGATAAACTGTGCTCCGACACATCTCTTATTGTTGATAATATCCACCATACATTTATGATGCGTTAATTTACGGGATTGTCTACTTTTCAGCCTGCTATTAGCAACAGAGTATTTTTTTTTTATTGTTATTATTTCTAACAAGAATTACATTGCAAGCTTTTTAAGATTCTTTTTTACGCAGTGATGGCAGAGGATTTGTCATTAACATATTGATAAAAAAAAAATAGAAGAAGCACTAAAATCAAATAAAAACAGGTGTGTCTCATTCAACTAGTAAATGAAGACATTTCGGCATTAATTATGAGTAAATGGGATGCGAGACCTGGAACCTGTTGACAGAAATGCTGATTTCATTAAAAATATGAATAAAAAACAAACAAAACAAGCATTAAAACCCAATAATAAGAAGTGGTTATCATTCAACCAGTATAGGAAAATATTTTGGCACTGATTTTGAGTCAATGGGTCACATGACCTGGAAGCTACTGAAAAAAAAAATACCTCCTGATAGTACATGGAACCTGTTGGAGAAAATGCTAATGCAAAGAAAATCTCAATGAACAACAGAAAAAGCACTTAGATCCAAAAGGGAAACAATGAAGACACTGATTCACATGACCAGGCTAAAGTAGTCTTTATTGTCAGTGTTTATTTTTTTATCAGACAAATCCAGTGTTGGACAGTCAAAGCACATGTGGTCACCATTTATTCGGCGCCTGCTTCCGTCACCAAGAAGAGGTCGTTCATTACACATCATCAAGTCTGTGTCACAGATAATCACACAGACTTAAAAAGTGCATCATGTGAATTTGAAAACCACATTATAGAAGGAAACAAAGCAGAAAACTCCAAATTCACAAGCACTGTGTGTGTGTGTTATTCGACAACACATATGATATATTATTATGTTTATTATACCTTCAAATACACTTTAAACCAACACGACACTGATTCTTACCTGACACCGTACATTCAGCCACTTTCAAATGCAACTTTTGAAAACCTGTTTTCCTCTCCATACAGTCTTTCCAGGATCAAATCGAAACAAAACACAGGCTCAAATTTCATGCCAGAATAACACAATTTCCTTTAAAATTTCCCAATACAGATACTTTAAAATTGCTCTAAGCTACAGCCTTTTTTAGTACTGCATCATGTTGTCCCCACTCGAAGGGAACCTTAGACGGCAGTTGACATTTTTTTTTAAACACATCCTGGTAAATCCTACATTTCAGATCATGCCTGGATTCCAAACTGCATAGCACACAGATAACATTCCATTTGTATATGGCTCTTCATTTCAAAACGCAGCCTCGGTTCTATCTTATCATGTCTCGTTAGCAAGATCTAAGAGGAGCTGTAATTGGCTGTAATTGTGTTGGTGAAAAGTCTCGGGGCTTTAACCCGGAACGTCCACCATCGGACACCTTTCCGATTTCTTCTCGTGACGTCAGAGATCTCAGCTCAGCAGCGGCTTCCTGAGATGATATCCATCAGCAGACCTGTGGTGGGAAATTACAACAAATATGTGTCCTTGAAAGCCACATTAAAGTCTCGATTTGGTCAGATTTATTTTCTTCCTATTAAACAACTGCCTAAAGACTATTTTAGCACCGGTCTGGTTAGGTTTAGGCACAAAAATCACTTGGTCGGGGTTAGGAAAACATCATGTTTTGGCTTAAAATACCTGCTTCTCTTTCAAAATATCATTATTTTGTTGCCGTAAAAACAAATAACATAAACATGTAATGTGATTATGATACACACATTGTATGAATGTCAATATGGTACGTTTGACAGAAATTTAAGATATGTTAAGTGCCGATATTTTATTCCTGCCACTTGACGGGTTGCTCTTGGCGTTTTTCAGGACCCTGTGGACTTAATGATGAATTAGGTAATTGCAGAACTAATCCACAGATGACTCGATAACGACAAGAATCATCGTCATCATGCAGCCCCACGGTTTCATATCGTGGTGTAGATACTCAGCAGGCCCCACTGCAGAAGAGCTTAATGCCCTCGCCCTGCACCTTTTTGTTCCGACCAGTGTTCTCAGAGAGTCAGAGGGAATGGCACGACTGCATACAAGAAGATAACGCTCAGATGTGATTTTAATAATCCTGCTCAGCCTCTGATGTTTTTCCAAGGGAGAACATTTGATCCACCTAAATCTCTGTGCGCCAGCCTCGGGGGGGAGTCACGGCCAACACACTGCAGCTGAAACAGACACACTCAGCGCGTTGTGAATCAGTGTGTTCACTCTCTACATGTTTACCCTCCTGCTTTCTTGCAGCTCTCAGTCCTCGCTGCATCGTTTAATACGCCTGTCTCTCCCCATTGTTCGCTCACATCAGCGTTATCTCCGGCTCTCTCATCCTCTGGGCTGTTTGATTATTAGAAGCTAATTAAGGCAGCAGAGTTTGTGGAGATCAGATCCTTTTGTTTTGGTCCCGGGTTCCCTTTTAGAAAACATGAAAGCCTGCACATAATTGTGCTTCATTGATTTGTTTTCAATCAGAGACTGTGGCGAGAGAACCTTTAGAGGATGTGTGAGGTTTGGAGCGCACGTTTAGAGATGTCAGGTTTTAATATCAGTTTCTTCCTGATGTGAACAGAGTCCTTAGTCACTTCTGTAGTTTTGTACTGGTCCGTAAGAGGGCGCTAGATGCTAACTGAGTCTGCTGTGTAATGCTGAAAAGATCAATCATGATATACAGAAACATGGAATGTAGCCACGGATATTTGACATTGTCGTGCAGTGTTGTAAACTGACTAATCTTCCTTGTTTTTGCACGTCTTACATGTTATTGGCACGCGTGGACATTGTCCAAAATGTCCAAAACATCAAATCAAATCACATCTGTATCTGTTGGCTGAAGTTCAAACTCTTTAAATCAATGTATTTCATGTTAGTTTCATTATGTATTTAAATGTTTAAAATGTAATAACTATCCATCCATGCTGATTGTTTTTGGTTTTATCTGTCCAGGGTTTAAGATGTCTGCATCTGTGATCCATTTATTTATCCATCAGTATTTTTCCCCTCTGTTTGGACAGCTTACATGCAGTGCAGATATACAGACAAAATATGCAGAGACTGAAGATGCAACAAAGGTCTCCAGTTGGCATCAAATCAGGGACGTTGCAGCTGTACAGTGTGCATATTAACCACAAAGTCACAGCATGCCCGTCGCTGTGATTTCTACTTCCACTCCAATATCACAAAGGCAAACTGAGTTTGTTTTTTAGAGCTTACAGCACGAGAAAATACAGGAAAAATATGCCACTAATTGGTGTAGAGATGTAAAGTATCACTGGATGATTTTGATCTTGAAGTAAACTTAAAAACGTATGATTTTCAAGCTAATTCTTGAGTTACGTAGCATCTTTTGTTTTGTATAATTTCGAATTATGGAATTTATTCATGATGAAGTGTAAATCATCCTGAAGTCACACTAAATCTAAAAATAAATGTATCATCTCTGCATGTTTAGAAATTGCTGGGTTATGACTCCAAGAAGGAGTAATAATTTTATCTCCACCTCTGTGGATGCTAAAAAATCTTTATAGCCTGGCTTTTACCAATATGTCTTTAAACGTATTTTATTGCCTTAGTTCTTCAGTCTTAGTCATGGATTTCCCTTCTGTCCAGTGCTGCAGCTGTGTATTCCCCCTCTGTCTGAAACGCTGTGTTTTTAGCAGCTGTCTCTTTAAGACCCCCCTCCTGAATTCCCAGTCTGCTCTGATTGGTCAGCTCAAGCACGCCTGACCCAGCACCACTGACAACAACAAAGCAGCTGGGTAAATGAATTACTACGTGCCAAACGAGCCGCAAGACATTTATAATGAAAATGTGTGACATGGTGATGTACTGTGATGTCACAAAGTCACAGAATTAAAGGCGGGGCTACTGACGAGGCATTTCAGGAGCAGTGTTTTCTGTGGAATAGAGGAGCTTCTGTTAGTGTGGACCTTTTAACTTTCAAGTCCCTATATAACACTGAAGGAATGGGAAAAAAAAAAGTTTAACCAAAAACTTAAAAATCAAAAATATAGTCCAGACAACATATGTATTAAAACTCTGTGTAAAAATCCAATGCTGGACACTTTACACTTTGTTTTTAATTGAAATACGTTTCTCTATGTCAAACACGTGAGCTATAATATTTGAACAGGCCATGGAACCATCATGAAACATATCTGAACATTGTAAGACCTGAAAATTAGTTTTCATGGCTGTTTAGCAGCATTTATTAATAGTCACACGAAGCTCACACACACCATGAACAAATGAAGGCTACGAAGCAGAGATAAATAGCTTTTATTTTTGTGCCTGTCACAAACGATGAGAACTCATACTGTCACAAACAATTCACAGTGCTTCAGTGACTGGAAACCTCCAGAAGCGGTGGTGATATGAACACATGCTATGGAAAATGTAAATGATGAGAAGAAGTCGAGAGCTACTGCCAAATATCACCAAGATGAAGTTAATCGATGAAATGCAAAAGAGGGCATGCAAAGACCTGCGTCATGATGGTGGAAAATCAAAATAACATACATATAAAAAAAACAAAAACTGAAGGTCTGGATGAAAAGCAAAGCGGTTGTAAGAGGCGACATCACACACAGAGTCCCATTTGTGCATGTACTGATGAGGCCTGTAACTAATATTTGGCAGCAGATTTGGCCACAAACTCAATCACTGAATCGTTGCCATGGCAGCGTACGTATCTAGCCCTCAGTTCTTGCCCCCTGCTGTGGAGGCAGAGGCACAAATCGTTGACTTCCTCAGCTCGATTTTCATCGACTGGCTCTCGGCCCGCGACTCTAACCTCGTCACCGTCGACACGCCCAGAACTGCCTTGCTGCACGGTTTCATACCTTTTGACATAGGGATCCGTGTGGCCGCGCTCCGAGCTGACTGCACATCCGAACTGGGCTGGAAAAAACAACAACAAAACAACATGCGGAGAAGATTTGAATCATAGAAACACAAAAACACAGAGTTGATCTTTTGTTAAATGTGTTGACAAGTGAGCTCCCCAGTAAGCATGGTTTTGGTCAGCCCTTTTCCAGGATCAAACGTAACTCTGACATCTCACTGTGTGTCTCATAAACTCTGTTACAGGAAGAGTGTTGAAAGTACGAACAAACATGATGGTAGGCAATCATCTTAGCGACTTTTAAGATGTGAAAAACGATGCCAGACAGGTTCACGACTTACTCAAAGAAACTCTCTTCACTCTTTGATTTAAGTTAATAAAAAACATGTAAAATCATGAATGCTGCACGACGGTAAACCAACATGTGACAACACCCAGTGGTTTGTGGACTACGGTTTAGAGCCTCAAGTTTGGCATCACGATCTTGGCTTTTTTGGAGCCAGAAGTGAACATATTTTAGGCAAGATGATGGTGCTTTATAGGATATCCTGATTGGATCCAACTGAGAACTCAAGGACACACTGTGGTAGTGGCTTGTCAATCACACTAAAGCATACCCTGCTTTATCATCTATTTTACTCTAAACATCGTGCTGTTTTGACGAAGACTTGAAACTAGAGATTGAGACCATAAACTCATTCGGAAACTGTTCACTGAGGTAATAAATCAAGTGAGAATTAGGGTCATTTTTTCTCGTAAGCTTACGTACAATCAGACTTCTATTTGAAGCTAGTGGTCTCGCCCTCTGCTGGCCATTAGAAAGAACGTAGGTTAAGACACTTCAGCATTAGCTTCACTTCGCAGACCAGAAAGCAAGACAGAAAGAAACCCATGTGCAAACTGTAATTCGTCTGGAACCTCTAAGTTCTCTTTTGGTTTTCAAGTGGCATTATCATCGGGCCAAAATGTCTCCAGACGCAACTGGATAGACCTATCACCAACCAACCAAAAAAACATGTGATGTGGCTTTGAGCTAGCTAACATGGCAGCAGAAACCTGAGAAACCTGAACCTTGCGTGCGTCTTTGTTGGAAAGCCGCGCCACCAGCATACGTAGTGACTGATGCCTACATCGATACCACAGCAACATTGAGAGTCTTAAAAATGTGATTTGAGAAACAAATCTGATTTGCCTGTAATCTGAACAAAGCCCAAGTGGCCGAAATGTCCAAGTTACTTATGGTCCTGAATCAGGGCTGGAAACTTTTGATTTGGTGACCTGAAAACCATCAAATCAAAGCTTACTTTCACATGCCATTCACATGTTGGGTGATATTATAGTTTGAGAGTTTGACCAAGGCTTCTTATCTATACGTTTAACTTTCAAGTCGAAATTCGAGACTTGTTGCCAGTGTTTGGTTAAAAGGGGTGAATTTGTCAGTTGGTAAATTTGTGTCCGTCTATACAAGAGCCTTCAAAAGGCCTCTCTGTGATGTGGAATCTGAAGTATGTCAGATCATTCCAGTGTTAGTTCATACCAGTGAGAACATGTGTTTATAAATCCACTGTTTTATACCTGGAGAGAGTGCTAGAAAGATCTAGGGAGCACACACCACCTGATTTCATTTTGAAACATTTCAGAAGCAACTGCAATGTAAAAGATTAGACACGATTCAGATATTCCATTCGACATGTTCAGAAAGAACTAAAGACAGAAGATGTTAAAAATCTCCAGAGCTCTCACCACTGACTGTGTCGGCCTGGACGATGCAGAGGTGATGGGTGTGATCGTTATGCTGCTTGTCATTTTGCTCAGAGTCGTCTTTCCCGTTGATGGTGTTCGTGGGGAGCGGAGCACCGTTCCTGTTGACATTTCCTTGCTGCCTTCTGAGCCAAGACCGAGCGTCATCACTGGACTACTGCAGCCCTCAGAGGGCCTCTTAAACTGTGAACCCAGGTGGATGTGGATCTTGTTGTCCTCTGTTGTGATGATGTTGCTCTTGCCATTGTATTTCCTGTAAGGTGCTATCCCAGGTTGCTTCTCTGGGGTCATCTTGATCACTGTGCGGCCTGTGGTGATGTTGTGAGGTTCAGGTGAAGCACACGCCTCAGCCACGGGAGTGGTGCTGACAGTGATGATGGACACAGGCGACTGAAGGTTGTCAGAGCTGCAGCTGTTGGTCTTCTCTGGACTCTTGGCCCTGGAGATGGTGGTTATCTTGACCGGAGATTTGGCTCGATCAAGATCACAGGCTTTGCTCTTGGAGCTCACGGTTGTGGACTTTGGGACGATTGTGATGCGAGGTTTCTGGAGGCCGAGAGTTGGGATGATAGTGGTGCTGGAGAAGAAATCCTCAGCTCGAGGGCTGGTGATCTCCAAGGTGGCAGTGCTGTTCTCGGGATCCGGAGTCACTCTGATGCGGAGTGGCTGTCCTGGCTTTGGGGACATGGTCATCTCAGGTGGATGGAGCAACGATGCCCCGTTCGTCTTCTCAGGAGTCGTCTGTGTAAGAGTGATGGCTTCCTTTTTCTTCATCCAGGGTATCCAGGATTTTCCTGCACCGAATTCTGCTGATGCTGGAGGGTATCGCTCAAGAACTGCTGCTGGCTTTCTTAGTCCCTGTTGTCTGAGGTTGCTCATTAAGTGGTTCTCCTCGAGGACTGATTTCCGGATAAAGCCTGCCGCCGTGTCATCCTCAGCTGGCCCACTTGCCATCACATCTGTCTGCACTGCTGTGGAGGTAACCGGGACATTAACCATCCTGCTGCCGTTCATACTCGGCCTCAAGGCGCGACTGTATCTCTTGGTGGCTTCCAGCTCCTTGGTAAGGTTTGCAACTTCATGGCTCATGCTCTTCTTTTTCTCCTCCTCTTCCATGAACCTCTGCTGGAGGACAGAATAATCCACCTGCAGCTGGGAGAGCTGGTCCTCCTTGTTCATCAGTTCATGGATTTTCTCCTTCAGGGCGTGAACGTCCACCTGCAGCTCTCTGGTTTTAGCCTCTTCCATCTTGCAGCGAATTCTGAGCTCAGCCTCCGGACACATGACCTCGCCTTTCTCGATGGCCTTGTTTCTTGCGATCTGACCTTTCATGTCTTCCAGCTGCTTAGAGAGGGCGTTTGCTTTGTCCTGCTCTGTTCTGAATTTCTTCTCCAGCAGATCATACTCATCCTCTGTTTTCATTAAATCTCCTTCTACCACCTCAAGTTGTTTGAGCCTGCTCTTCAGTCTTTCGATTTCCAGCGTGAGATCTTTTATTTTGTTGTCTTCATCTGGATTTCTGCTAATATCCTTGTTGGCCCACTTTCTCTGCATTTCCTTCTCCGTCTCCTCAAGCCCGTCCATTCTTATTTTCATGCCGCTCAACTTGGTATTCAGCTCCCGACACTTTTCCTCTTCACTTGCAAGTTTAGTTTTTAACTCGTCCTTCTCTTTGATGAGAGTTGTCACTTTAAATTCCATTTCTGATTTGAATTTGAGAAGTTTTTTGCTCTCCTCGATCAGCTTCTCTGTGACCTCCGTGACCTTGCCCTGCTCTGCTTTGAACATCTTACTCAAATCGTCACTTTTCTGTTCTTCCTGTTTAAGTCTCTCCGCCATGTTTTTTCTTTCATCCACCAGTATAACTGTGAAGGACTTCAACTTCATGAGATCGTCTTTGAGGACCATTTCTGCTTTCTCAAACTTCGACTCTGAGCTCTCTAGTTCTTTCATCTTTGTTTTCACTGTCTCCAGCTCACCAGCCAGATCCTTCACAACTCGTTTCTCTTTTTCCAGATTTATATGAAGCTGGGAGCACTCCGTTTTGCTCCGGTTGAAAGCCCCCTCTAGTTTTTCCAGCTCAACCATCCGCTTCTGCAGTTTGTTCACCTCCAACCTCAGCTCCTTGCTGTGGTTCTCCTCATCCTGCAGCTTCTTCTTCAGCTCCTTGCACTGAGTCTCTGTCTTTATTATCTCCTCGTCCTTGCCCTCCATCTCCAGCACTCTCTTCCGCAGGTTCTCTAGCTCGGCCATGAGAGACGAATTCCCGCACTCCCCTTTGCTGATCTTCTCCCTCAGCTCCTGCAGATCCTCCTCTGATTTATGCAGGACCTTGTTGCTCTCCTCCAGCTCTTCAATCTTTTGCGCCAGTCCAGACAGCTTCAGTCTCAGCTGTCGGCTCTGGGACTCTTCGTTGGCAAACTTGGCGGTCATCTCCTCGTGTTCCTGTGCAAACTTTGCTGCTTTATGCTCCAGCTCGGCCTCCAGCTTCAGGACCTTCTGGCCGTCCTCCTTGGCGGCGTCGCTGACCGCCGCCAAACGCTGCTCTTTCTCCTGCAGCTTCTGAGTCAGGTCCTGGACCTTCTGGCTTTGTTGGTCGATCTGCTCGATATGCAGCTGCCGCTCGTCTACCAACATCAGGGCAAAGGACTTTAGCTTCACCAGCTCCGCTCTGACCTTCTCCAGCCTCCTGCTGTGGTCCTTGTCCTTACGAGCCTGGTAGGCCTTTTCCTGCTCCAACAGCCTTTTGAGTCTGGGAAACAAACAGAAGAAATAAAATAAAAAATGAGTTGGTGTTAATATCAAGCATGTTTTTTTAACAGAATAGGACTGGGTTTAAGAAATACATTTTCTGATTCAAATCAATTTGCGTTGAATGATCCGATATTGAGTCCTGAGATTTAGCTTTTAATATAGGCTATGCCGTTTCCCTTGGTTGCGTTTTACAGCATACAACTTGTGTTTGTTCAGGTGCTCTGGTGGAATGAGGTCACAGCATCACGTCAGAAGTCTGGGTATGCATACGCATGCATAATGTAAGTGTAACCTATGGGAAAAACACCCTTTTAAGCATTTTTTATTAGATTTGACTAGTGATTCGGTAGTTTTTATGCTAGCCTGAAATAACTACTCAGGGGCATAACCAAGATCACTCCCAAGATGCCTGAAAGGTGCACTTCTTAAACTCTGAAATTCGACATCAATTTGTACGGTAAAGAGAGTGGACACCAACAGGGACTTCATGATGCATTCGAGTGCATCTTGGAAACACAGAAATCTATTCTTGAATGGCCACAAAGGTTGTTTAAAACAGGAAAGATTCCTTTTTTTGGAAGTACTTCTGCCATTACTTTCCTGCTTTTTCACAACATCATTTTAATTAGATGCTAAAATCATAACAATATGCCAATAGGAAGATTTCAATCACAGATCTCCAAAAACATTCAAATAATTTCTCAATGTAAACACTGATATTTTCAATGATGCATTATGTTAGATGGTTCCCTATATATTACAGAATCTATAGTCAATTCGGGAAATCAGCATCATTGATTTATGTAGATTATAATCCTGACTTAATTTTACACCAGAATGTTTGGAAATGCAAACACGAAGAGCTGGACCCAGAAAATGAACAGTAAAGCACGTCCGTATCCTCCCGTGACTCCAGCTGACAGTACGTGGTAACCTAACCTTGGGTAACCTTAAAAGATGGTGCACATCTCTGAAGCGGCCAGCCCAGCCTCAGAAAGAGAGCTTTAACCACCTGATCCTGGATGTGGAGGCAGGCAAGCAGAATAAAAGGCAGCAGCAGGATAAGCGAGGGAACAAAGGGAATAAAAGAAAAGAGGCAGATAAGGGCTTGAACTCGAGTAATTCTCTCTGACGGGGCTTATCCTGTCCTGTCTAGAGTTCAGTAAAGGGAAGAATTATGGCTGCAGGTCAGGAACTCCAATGAAACGCAGGCGTGTTGAGTTGGGTGCTTTTGGGCTTTAGTGGTCCGAACGTACTGATAGAATTTCATTTATATGGGTGTCAGTGGGCTCTATGATGGTCAAAAGTTGATTCAGAGGCTGTGAAAAGTAAAATTGTTGATCTAACATTGCATATATCCTATTAAGTAGGAAGAGTTTTCGGAGCACCAAAAATACTGATCACCAGTGATAAAACAACTCTGCAATGTGTAGACTCGGACAAAAACTGAACATCTAGAATGTGTTTCTGTATCAAATTGGCACACTTTCAGGAAGAGCAAAAAGCTGACAGACAAAGAGAGTATGGGGAATTATTGAATGCTACAAATCAGTCGCTCCTCTAAAGAATCATGTTGCTGACCTAGTTGTACATTAAAAGTGATGGGAGTAGTCAAGAATGAAGAAAGAGAGCTTGAGAGGTAAGTTCAAATGCTGACTACGTTCTCACCTACAGACACCTGGTTAATCACTGCACGAAGAAAGTGCGAATGTCAGGTTGTCAGTTTCCGGAAAGTTACGAAATATGTCCCAATTCAAACATCAGACAGGTGTGGGGACAGTTCACCTGCCATGTCATCACACATACAGGTATTTGGGGGCGGTGACCAGCCCAAACATGTTGTCAGGGGTAAAAGAGGTCATCGGCGATGGGATTGGACTGTCACTCTGAAACGTTTCTTTTTTTGCCGCTGCCAGTGACAACCACAGTGAGGAGGTTTGAGGCTGTGCAGGGGCCTGCAGCCACCATCCTCTAATGAAAAATGACAGGAGCTCCAAATATGCATTTTTTAATTTCCTGAGCCATGAAAAAGAGCCCTGGGAGAAGAGCAATGTGGAGATGGATCGCTCTGTAGGGACAATCTAGTTTCAAGTTTTCAAAGTGTTCGTTTATAGTGTGGCGGACCACTTGGCCGGAGCACAGAGATGTAATGACATGACATGAACATGTTCGGAATAAAAGAGATAAATATTAACCATCCACATCCATGATACATATGGATATGGATCTCCTGTGGTGTTTGTTTGCACCTCAAACAGATGAAACTACAGATGGAAAATAGCATGTATTACCATGTTTTATTAATTTGCACCGTCCCTTCTCAAATAAACTAAACTCAAAAGTATAAATTGTGCAAAAATGTTGATGGATTTGTCATTTCGTATCTTATTATTAAAGAGTAACTTAACCCTACGCTGAAAAGCAGTATTTTCCTGCCCTCTCTGGTTAAGGGTTTAAAGTCCGTCAGAACTGCGGCTGAGTGTGGTCACGAGCGTCCTCGGTTACACCTGTAAACCCACCCAACAGTGATGTCAAGTTAAACCACCAGAGGTCAGCAAAAACAAGATTTTCAAGAAGTGTTAAGTTGGTCTTTAAAGGTCGAACAAATCCTGCCTCATGCTGATTTGCCAAACATCCGATGTCCTGGTCCATTGACTTAATGGACTAGGCGTAAGCTAGATAGCAACATGTGTGGAGTGTGCATGCGTACAACTCAAACTGACTGATCTCAGGACTGTTATTTCCCTCTAGTCTCTCTGTGAGTTT
This sequence comes from Lagodon rhomboides, assembly GCA_039737535.1. Classification (NCBI taxonomy): domain Eukaryota; kingdom Metazoa; phylum Chordata; class Actinopteri; order Spariformes; family Sparidae; genus Lagodon; species Lagodon rhomboides. The sequence goes on along the minus strand of CM077798.1, from coordinate 6,886,657 downwards.
ATGAACTCATTCAGGAAGTGTACATTTTTCACTCAAATTTAAACTCATGCAGATGTGTCCTTGCCTCGCTTTGCATCAGCTTGAGTGAAATTTACCACCAATTACATCCAGCCTCGTCTTTCCGCTGACTTTACAAGCAATTGTGCCACATCCAAAAAGCAAATCCAGTGTTTCAGACAGCTCACCACTGTACCTGCTTAAGTGAGGAGCTTCAGATTTAAACCTGCATCAGCCGACCAAACTTCTGTGATAAAGTGACAGCGTGAGGCACTGCAGAGCTGCCAGCACAGTCCTGAGAATTCAACCTGCCACGGTTCATGTCCTGTTGATGTTTAACTAATCTCTGTGGGAGTCTGCGAGAGAGAGTCTGCTGCAGTTTCTCCTCCATGTGGGTCACGCTCGGTCCCATCAGACGCTCAAACACACAACTCAGGTCTCAGCACTTGCACAACAAGTGTCCTTTAAAGTTTGAATCAAAAAAACAAGTCCCACAGTTCAGCTCAAAACGTTCAGCTCACTCGAAAACTCCACTGCTCAACTTACCAACCAGTTGGGATGCAGGGCAGGTTGATCCATATCTGACAGTGTTTTTTTTAAAGCTGAGCAGGAGCCAAGCTGCTGCTGCTGCTGCTGCTGCTGCTGCTGCTGCTGCTGCTGAGACTCAGGGTCAGAGAGGGAAGGAGGGAAGGAGGGGCTCGACTCCGCGGGGAATTAGCCATCACATTCCTAACATGTCATCAGCGGACAATGAGAAAAAGGTGAAAGTTGTGCTAAGACGGCACCGCTCCGCCGGCCGCTGATGTCATCCACTCCTCCATATATGGCCGAAGAGGCCCTGCCCTTGTTTGGACACCGAGGAGGAGGGGTCCAAACCACAGGGGGGAGGCTTTCAACAAGTTCTCCCTCTTGTTTCTCCCTGTTCTGGTCTCCCTCCGGGGAGGAGGGACGACCGGGCAGCAGGTGACATAACACATGAAGCCACTTTAAATCTCTCTCTCTTTTTGTTGTTTGTTTCCTTTTCCTAAAAATGCTGCTCCACTTCGACCTAGCTGTCTCCTGTCCGTCTCGCGGCCCGCGGTGTTCCCATAGAAACGAGGCAACAATGCAAAGCGAGAGTTTTTTTGTTTTGGAGAGGACAATGCCAGACTCGCACAGCCTTTCTCATTATAATCCCCCTGTATCGTGCGAAGGGAGAAGACATGGATATAAATTCTCCATAGCGGCCGGATTGTATGTGTGTGAGATCATAGCTTCAGACAGCAGAGGAGGCCTGTGGTTAACATCGCAGAGGCTCCTAAATGAGCCAAATGTGAGCAGTGCAAAGAGCTTACAGCTGCAGAGGCTGCACTGCTCTCCAATACTGCAAAGACATGTTACACATGAATATAACCCGGACGTGTGAGCACTTTACATTAATGTTCTGTGGCTTACATACTTGCACTCATGTTGGCTGCCTGTAATCCTGTAAATGTGATGTCGATTGGAATCCACATTTCAACTCTTAGTTAAAGCTTAAAAAGCACTGATCCCCAGGAGAACATCTTCTCCAGTCATCTGCAATCTATTAAATAATAGAACTTTTGCAGGTAGATTTAATTTTCATTTATAAACCCTCCTCTACGTAAATCTTGTTATCGACCACTTTGGTCGACTACAGACTTAATATCTCAACAACTACTGGGCTGATTGCCACAAAATGTTGGACACACTGTAAAGGTGTCCAGAGGATGAAGTCAACTGACTTTGTCGATCCCTTAGTGCTTCATCTAGCGCTATCATCATGTCACTTATCGTCATACTTGTGTCGAATATCTGCAAAACTAATGAAAATCCCGTCACACTCTGCTGTAATTTGTTTTTAGTGCTCTCATGGATGCATCAATAAAGCCTGGATACAGTGCCACCGCTCAGCTTTCAATTTTCCCTGGTGGTCACTCACAGTATTGCAGCCCCAAAACTGTTTTCCCTATAGAGCGCCATTATAAAAGAGACGTCTGTAAAACTGTTGATAGGACACCTCTAACTGCACTCCAACTGCACACTTTGAGACTCTTTTTTGTTTGCAATATTTCCACAAGCCAAGAAAAGTAATTTAAGTACGGGCCAAGGGGGAATTTGCAGGCGGAGGCAGCAAAAGAAACAATAATGCGCATATTAAGTGGGCCACGAAACCAGGAAGTGAACCTGAACATCCCGAAAACTGGTCAACAGATGAGCAGTTCTCGCTGGAGTAGATGGTGCGATGTTTGGGTCCAGTATCCAGGTCTTAGTACACATCCATAAGAGCTTATTAGCTAAAATTAGCATGCTAAGATACTAAACTAATACTTAAGTGTACATTAACATCTGCATGTTATTGTCAAGTTATCATGTTGACATGAGCTCGAAAGCGCCAATGTACCTTATTACCTGGCTCACTACCCAGTTCTGCATGCTAGCTTGGCAAACAAAATTGGCAAAAAGATTGACTGACCGACATCAGTATCCACTTGCGTTGATAGCATGGGTAAAGTCGATAGCGGACACACATTTAGGATCAACTCTGTCTCTTCAGGTCTTTGGAGAGTATCTCATTAGCTACGGTTTGATCAGCTATGACCAGCACTTCTGACTTTTCCAACCTTTGACTTTCTCCCGACTGAGGTTATCTTAGCGAGGTAGAAGCCTTCCTGACGTTAAAGGAGCCATTTGTAAGAAAAACTTATTTTTGAGTCTCACTCCCAACTTATCGGAAACGCTTTGGGATGGCTGGTGACCCTGCCTACAATCCCAAAGCTAGACAAGTGGAATGAGACTGGAATCAACTTTTCTTACAAAAAGGACCTTTAAACCTCCGTTTTAGCAGCCCGTTCTCACTCTCAATGCGTCAAATACTGCAGCTTTGCTAGAAAACATGACACCATAAGTACCCTTCAAGCGTCATTTCTATGCTGGGCCCTCTAGCTTAGCGGCGTAAAGAGCTAGAAAAGTCCACGTCGGGAGGAGTTTGGGGTGGTTAGACTCAGGATTTCACCCAGGAGAGAAACCAAAATGTCAGTTCCATAACCATGTGTACTTATTTTAACTCGAACCATGAGCTTTTCTTCTTCCTAGTTTTAAATGTAGTTTCGGTGGCTAAACCGAATCAAACTGCGACTGTTTCACGCCGTTAACAGTCTAAAATTCATATGTGAAATATTACTCAGCAAGTTTTGAATATTTTGAAAGCGTGAGCCCGACATTGCTTCTTTATTCATGCTAACTTGACCACCGAGCGCGTTTGAAGCTGACGCTAGAGGTGTTAGCAAGCGTCGTAAGGCTTGAACCGACGACCAGAGCTGCAGCAAATGACAAGTTGGGAGCGAGAACATATTTTCAACACCAGTGAGTGGGGTTTTTGATTTAAAAACCTTGCAAAGTGTCTTAAGTGTTAAATGTATGTTAATCCTCACTCACTTTCCTCAGACATACAGCTGATGTCCCTCCCCCTCGCACTCAGCACGCTCGGCGTATGTCATTATAACCTCGCTGGCGGATGATGGCTTCGCAGAAAGCCTCTCTGTGCTCGGGTCTATTCATAGCCCCGGCGCTGACAGAGGCCTGTCAGAGAGGGAGAAGAGAGCCCCAAACACTCATAAAACTGAGCCGGGCCGAACCCACAGCAAACGCGCCAGAGCAGGAGATGCTGATCTGCAGCTAATTATAGTCGCAATAATTAGCATCCTTATTAACATTCTGAACAGACGAGTTTGCTTTGACACCGCGGAGGCACATTTGTTGTCGGGAGGGGGGATAAAAACAGGATTTTCTTTTGAGGCCGCGTTTTAACATGAATCAGAATGATCCACCGCCGTGAAATTACAGAGAAACAAACCTACACTTTTCCCGAAGACAGACATGGTTTACTGGGTAAAGTCGTAGCTTCTCGAACCGCACAAACCCCTGCCAGACTGGGATCAAGCGCTTAGAAAGTCACCATCCCTGAAGAAAAAGCTCCAAAACTCGAGTCGAGGATACTGTTGTGTGTCCTCGTGCAACCTAAAAGAAGTTTAAATGCCGCTAATTGAAGCCGGAAATGCGTTTAGAGAGAAGCATAATTTCAGAGGAAGCATTCCGAGTAGAACAAAATGTAATTGAGTAGGATTCGGAGGTGCAGCAGGATCGGGAGTTCATGAAAGCAGTCCTCTGGCGTATTTGTCCCTGGCAGCTGTTTTGCAAACAGAGCGTCTAATCGTGCGGCGGGATCTGGGCCGGGAGTGACATCACCCCGCGTGTGTGTGTGTGTGTGTGTGTGTTCAGGGTCGACTCGTTCGCTCGTGATATCACCTGCAGCGAATCTGCGCGCTGACTGCAGCCGACAGGAATGTGTTATCAGAGCGGCCGAGAGCCCGAGAGCAGGGCTGGACCACAACAAAAGACGGGAGGAGCTGGACGTGGACTCCCAACGTCTCCACAGACTCTAAACTGACCCTGAAGTCGAATAGAAAAACCTCTCCAAACTGAAAGATCTACCAAGAACCGAACATTAGAACAGTTTTAACAGAGACTTCTCACTAACTAACTGTTAAATACTTACTGAAAATCTACATCCCTTCTTCACGACTACACGCAATTTACACAAGGAATGTCTAATGATCCTGCGGCTCAGAAACCTGTAGGGTTCTACTGAGTCGTGGCGGTGCTTTGTGCGTACCCGATGGTCTGATACGACACCATTCATCACCCTCCCCGTCATCCAAAACCGCCACGCTCTGGGTCTTATCTGAGCGTTCGACCAACACGAAAATAAACACGCGTCGTCTAATGGTTTTCGAGGGGCATGGAGTTTTCATCGTACATGAGGGTTTCTCAACAACAGTCCAAGAATCTGAGCGTCACGTTCATCGCATACGATGGAAGATGGCAACGCTGTGTTTTCGTGACAGCAGTGTGATCTCAGCGGATCTGTGCTAACTTGCCTCCACCAGGCTCAGATTGGCATCTTGCGTCCACCTCTGCTGTAGATGCATCGCACTGGTTTTGAAGTTTATGAGTCTGTTCATCACGTTCTCTCTTTCACTCTTTTGGCTACCGAAACAACCAGTAAATGTGACTTGTTATTAGCAAATGTGGAGCAACTTAAGCAATCGAATCCAACAGTCATTCTCCTTTTAGCTCCTGGGACCAACATCTTGCTCTTTAGCTGCTGATCGCTCCCTTATGTTCACCAGCGAGCCTCCGACTGTGTCTGTCTGCTGTTTGCTGCTGAGCAGGTGGTGTGCACTGGGTTTATCACTGAAATCAGCCTCCTGAGGCAGCTGGAAATGAAAGGCTGAAAAAAGTAAAGTTGTGGCTGTAAAACCAAAACTATGAGCTCTGTGGGTTTGAGGGGAACCGGAGATTCTGATGCTAATCAATCATGCTCAACACATCATGTCATTTGATCCGTTGTTGATATAAAAACAGATGATGGTTTTAACCTTTGTCTCCGAAGAAATACGTCAGCGTTTAACACATTTTCGATTGAAGGTAATGATAACCTTTCCTCCTGCAGCAAGCCTTCACCAAGGAAAAGACTGAACCTTTTTAAAAGTTCGTAAGATGTTTCTAAAGATTTACTTTCTTTGCACGAACCAATCGGCGATAGGAGCCGAGAGTAAATGACAAGGAAGCCAGAAAATACTGAGTGATGGATTGTCGGATGTTGGTAAGCAGTCCCAGTTGGGTAAATTTGTACGTTTTATACATATCACATCAACAGCTCTACAATACACGTCATATCATCTTTAGATTCAATGTATGTGAGCTGACTTTCATTACAGGACGGGGTGGTGGTGACCAAACAGATCGCTGTTCAAGATGACGTTACAAATGAAACCACTGGATATTTTTAATGACACATTAGCCCCTTTTAGATAGAAAAGGTGGCACATTTGCAGCAAGGTAAAGGCTGCAATGTGCCGCCTTTTCTATCTAAAACGGAGGTGTAATATTCCACCTTTTCAAATAAGCCACCACATTTCCACCTCTGGGGTAGGCGTAAACATGTGACGTGACGTGAAGCACGAAGTTGGGCACGAAGAAGAGCAGGTCGAATTTGTCTTCAAAATAAGAGCTTTACATTGCACCCCATCGGAGTTTAGAACTGGGTTCTTAGCGGGGGGCTTTTAATTTGAAAGTAGCGACCGCTATTAGCTTGCCGCTACTAGCTTGCCGCTACAACAACAAGCGGACGACAAAGACAGCTACAGAGACCGAGGAGACGCTAGCATGCATCTCCCGGATCTCAGCTGCTTTCCAGCTGCTCATCTTCGTGGATGAAGTGACGAACTGACTGCTGTGATCAGCTGTTTACTGGTTTTAAAACTCCCAGGCTGTGGGTGCGCAGCAGCGCACGTCATCGACACCTCCGCCCACCTCAGGATATGCCACCACATTGCCGCCTCGGTTTTAGACTGCAGCGGAGGCGCAAATAAGTGTACCCTCCGAGGCGCAAAATTGGTGGAACAAAACAGACCACCAATTTGCCGCCTCCTGTCTAAATCCGCGGAGCGAGCCACCAAAAAGGTGGCAAATTGGTGGCTTATTGCCCAGTATAAAAACGGCTATTGAGATATTGTCCAGCTGAGTTTGTGGACACAGAACCAGGTATTTTAAGACAAAACAGGATGTCTTCCTAAGTCCAACCAAGTGGTCTTTGTGCCTAAACCTAACCAGAGCATAAGCACATCACTGCCACAACATAAAACTGAAAATCGACCCTGAAGAAACGTAAAGTTCCAACATATTCGTTGTCCGCAGAGATGGAGATTGCTAACATTTACCGTGCAGATTGTTTTGTGGCGTGGATCTTTTCGTGACAGTAAGAAACATACTCAATGATTTCAGCCTCACTTCTGAACTTTTGAGAACTTATTTTGTTGAATAAAAAAAGAAGTTTTGATACGATAATTGGAAAGTTTCAGATGACGTCCAGTCCTAATCCTCAACATGATCAAACCCAGAAATGATGAGACCCATGACTGGTACCAAAGTGAGCATGGAAACACACTCTAACACACACACACACACACATAGAGAGAGACTGTGGCCTCACCTCTCCCTCTCCTGCTCCAGCAGGTTGGTGAAGTCGTCGCTCTTGTTCATGAAGTCGGTGTGCTTGCGCTTCTCGTTGTCCAGCTCCATGACGGTGCGGCGGTGACATTTCTCGGCCAGCAGCAGCTGCTCCAGCATCCGTCGGTACGTCTCCTTCTGTTTGTCCTCCAGGCGGTCCAACTGACGGGAAACACGTCAACACTCATTATGAACGACAACTCGCACTCTGACACCGCATCTGCCGGCCCATTAGCCACGCTCATGGTGATGTGGGGTTTGCGGGGTAACAATGAGCAGAGAGACTCTCTCCACACAATCATGAGCTTCATTCACACTGTCCCCGGCCTGCAGACCTCACCGAGCATAGATAATCATATTTTCAGCAAGAAACCACAACAAAAGACATGATTATAAGCTCTGATTTCACTCCTCACTCACATAAACTGCTCTCTAAACTCTGAAATCAGTTTGAACAAGTTTTTATTTATTCATTTATTTAATTAATAACTTTTTTGATGTACAGTATATTTAACCACTGGAGTATTTAAACACTAATAATCGGTAATTGTCAAATTTAGCTACTTGCTGGATGCTCCTGTGTAGAAGAAGAAGAAGATGAAGATGATGAAGACACTGAGGTCATTCATTAGAAAATAAATAAATAATGAATCAATATGGCATTTAATGCACTACAAATTATAAAAACAAATAGGCATTAATTAACATAAAACATACATTCATGATATAAATTGACATTTCTGTTTTTAATTGGCTTCATTAGTCTTTTTATTCATTCCCCTTTTATTGCCCATTTTATTTAGCATTTTTGCATTGATTTAAATTTATTTATTTATTTAAATATTGATTTATGTCACATTCCACAAATTAAAGGATGCTTCAATTTATTTTCTATATTTTTTATTTTGGCAGTGTTTAAATATCATTTATTACTATATATAATATATAATTATTATTATTATTATTATTATTATTATATATGTTTGTTTTTATGTTATTTTTAGCACATTAGATGGCATATTAATTAATTTATTATTTATTTATTTTGATTTTTGCACTTTAAGTCTTTGATACTTTACAGTGTATGATTAAAAACTTTTAGACTGCTTCTGGTATTTTTTCGATGCACTATTTTTGTACCAGTGTTAAAACAGCATTTGTTACTTTAATGTGAAGTACTTGTCCCTCACCTGAGTATTTCCATGTTATGCCACTTGCTGCCTTTACTCCACTCCATCTCAGAGCAAATATTGTACTTTTCACTGCATTATATTTATCTGACAGCTTTTGTTTGCCAGTTACTTTCATACATTTCAAATACAAAACATGACACTGATGCAGCATGTTTTCTACGTCAGCATATATTAACCAACCAAACAGTGTATACATTTTTTAAATGAGCTCCAACTCGACCAAAACATATTAAAATATGGTTGAAGGGTAAACTGACTCCCAGCTGACACCCTGCTGTATATTCTCCTGGCCTCACCTCGGCCATGGGTTTCTCGTACACGTCCTCGGTGCTTTTGTTGCTGACGGTGAACAGAGCGTCTCTCTGCAGGGCCTGCAGGGGTTTGGTGGGGACGGAGGAGCCGTAGTGAGCCTCCAGAGTCTCCGGTCTGGTTTTGTCCGTCTTCAGCAGGCTGATGATGTCCTCTCTGGCCTGAGGAGACACGACAGAGGGTTTGATGCTGTGTATATACGTCTGTAACTGGGGAACATTAATGTCACGTTGTGAACAGTTTTGTGTGGAATGTAGTTTAGTGTCGTTTGTTACCTTGTTGATGAGGATGTTTTTTTACGGATGAATACGGTGAATAATTGAGCCTTTGATGAAACCACCTCAACAACTGAAATTATTATTTATTGTATTATTTACTCTTTATCACATATTATACATCTTTATTATCATTCATGTATTACCAGAAATGAGTTTTGGCCCAGTTTCTTTCTTAAAAACAAAACCAAAAGAGAAGAAAAGAGACTTTTCATGATATTGATGGTTGTTTGTCCATTTAAGTTATATGAAGAAGAAGATGATGACGATGATGATGATGAAGGTGAAGAAGAAGAAGATGATGATGATGATGATGATGATGATGATGATGATGATGATGAAGATTAAGATAGAGATGATGAAGAAGAAGATGTTGATGATGATGATGATGATGATGATGAAGAAGATGATGATGATGATGATGATGATGAAGGTGAAGAAGAAGATGATGATGATGGTGATGATGATGATGATGATGATGATGAAGATTAAGGTAGAGATGATGAAGAAGATGATGATGATGTTGATGATGATGATGATGATGATGATGATGATGATGAAGGAGGAAGAAGAAGATTGATGATGATGATGATGATGATTTTGAAGAAGAAGAAGAAGATGATGAAGAAGAAGATGTTGATGTTGATGATGATGATGATGAGTGATGATGAAGAAGAAGAAGATGATGATGATGATGATGATGATGATGATGATGATGATGATGATGTTGAAGAAGAAGAAGAAGAAGATGATGATGATGATGATGATGATGATGATGATGAAGAAGAAGAAGATGAAGATGATGATGATGATGAAGAAGATGATGATGATGAAGAAGATGAAGATGATGATGATGAAGAAGAAGATGAACAGTGCTTTTCAAATAAAACTTTATTTAAAAAGCACTTTCACATTAAAAAAAAACACAAACCAAGAGGTTAAAAACAAGCAATAATAGAATCTAATGGTTAAATATAATCAATACAAAAAGATCAGCTTCAGGACCAGCACGAAAAGCAAAATCCATTAAGATTAAAAATTAAAATAAAAAGATAACTCAAGATCAAGAAGAAATACTGTAGGCTGTCCAATAAATGTCAACACTTTTCTTTGATTTGTTTGTCCTGGAAAAGCATGAACACAAATAAATAAAGATGAGCGGCTGCCAGTGGCTCCAGTCCTCAAATATAGATATTTTAAAATCCATATCAAAGGTCACAAACAGCACGTTAGCGATTGACCCTGACAGGATTTGCTGAGACAAACAGGATCCACAGATTGTGTTGAATGTGGACTTTGACTCTGTGGATATTTTCACAGCGATGCTCAGACATCAGCTGACTGAAGGAATGTGATGCTGTTCCCATGTGCATCCTGATATCAACTCCTCACCTCATCGCTGACATCACATGACTGAATGTGGCAGGCCGGTTAACACCAGCAGAGGGAGCTGTTTCCCTCGGTCTGCTCTGAACTGAGTCTGCTCTCACACAACGAGGCTGTGACACACATTCCTGCACAGAGGCAGAAAACATCAGCAAGCCTCTGTACAGTTATACAAAGACACAAAAGGCAGCTATGAGCTATGAGAGGGTCTGCTTCACGCTAACAGGAAGCCATCTTGTGGGCTCCAATATCACATTTAGCTAAATACCTTCACCAGAGAGTGTCCAATCAGTCCTCTGTATCTGCTCCCTGAATCTACATGCATCTGAGAAAATAATTTTTTTATGCACAGTCTATATGCACGTGATATGATGCACAACACGGGTCAAAATAGAATAATCATTTCTTATGTTTTGGCAGGAAATGTGGACCCAGATGCAGGAGATGGCAGGCGGGCAGATCTGAGGATAAGCAGTTATTCAAGATAAAGGCCGGACTAATAACTAGACTTAAATTCATCCTTAATTAACAAGGGATGAGGTGCAGGTGGGGAGAGTGGAGAAGCACAGGTGTGGAGAATGAGTGGAGGAAACGAGCGGGCAGGGAAGGAGCTGATAAGCAGGGCTAACGAGGCTGATGTGAGACAGGTGTGGAGGGATGATCAGGCTGTGGGGGAGCACAGGAAAACAAGAACACGGAGGGGAGCCTACAAAATAAGACGGAACCTACAGAATAACTGGACTAAAAACCCAAACCACGACTGCGTTGGTCCGTCTCTCAGTATTTTCTGATTTCCTGTCAGTGTCTCTCAGCTCCAAGCCCAAGGTAAATCTTTAAAAACAACTCACAAATAGATAAAATAGACAAAAATAGATCATTAACTGTTAGTCTTTTTGGCGGATTTGTTTGCAATAAGAGCGTTTACAAAAAACGTTCTTAACATTTGTTATATCTGAAAGTCATCGGCTGAAATAAAGCAGGACAAAAGCATCTCCATGTTTCGTGTTTGCCTGTCCCGTCGCTACTGGAAAATATTTCACACGCCCAAACAGATGGAAACAGATGGAAACCGAGGGTGAGGCAGCAGCATCCTGCCTCTCCGGAGAGAGGGCTTTATAAATGTGCCTCCATTTGAAAATCATTATCAGCCTGGAACCCCCGCAGCAGCCGGTGGGCTGTTTCCTCACCGGCAAAGATTATTTTCAAAAATCCATCACAACACTCAACATGAGAAAGCGTGTCTCTGCAAAGCCATGACAAACTCCTCTGTTTTTATATTTTTTATAATCTGCTTGAAGGTGAAAGAGGAAGACGATCGCCTGGATTTTTCTGGTAAAGACAAAATGACTTCAGACGGCACAACAACAACATTTCCCTCCATCGTCAGCTGGCGTGGTAACCAAGCCGCTGAATGAAGTCCTTCATCATTTTCCGTCACGAGCCCTCCCTGAAGCTGTTTATTGAGCTATCGATCAGGTTCAGTGACTCAGCATGTACCCTGCCAGCTTCTGTAATTCTCTCTTTAAGTTTTAGAAACTCACTTCTGGCCATTGGAGAGTTAAGAATCTCAATCTACCCGCCGCAACGTATCTGAAACTGCTCATTGATGAATTCCATCATTTGAGACGATGTGAACTGACCAACAGTCGACCAGGTGCAGCAGAGATGGCTCTGTTGGTATAGAACTTTAAAATAAGAGGAATTATTTCAGGTGTCTACCGTCTTATGTTAGGTAATTAAACAAGTCTCTGACGGACATAAATTGTGGTTAAATCGTCAGAACGAAAGGTGAATGACTGGATTAGAAAACGTGTGGTTCTTTCATAAGAAGGCAGTTGTGTCTGGAAGGCATCATGGAGGAGCTAATGAGTGCACATGATATCATCATTCATGCTCTTGGTTAAATACAGTATAATACATTCATTTCATCCTTTCTGGCAGCGCATGCAGATGCAGCGACCAGTAGCGCCTCCAGATGAGGCTACATTTTGTGTTTTTAGCTGTAATTTTTCCGGCTTTGTTGCTGAAACGCATTCAGAAATACTGTCATCATCGTTGGAGAAGAAAGCGGGTGTTTTGGATTAAGAACAGCGAACTTTGGGATCATCACGGCCCACAAGATCTTTCGACCGTCCAACCTGCCCGTTCGGACCGCCCCAGGGAGGAAGACAGTTGGAAAAAGAGCCATGCTAATCCAGCTCGGTTTAAGGCTGCTCCTGGCTAATGTCCAGTCACAGGAAAGGGAAATGGACGAAATGGGACTATGGCAAAACAGCATCAAATCAGAGACTGCTGGGCCCTCGGAGACCTGTCTCCACCACAACATCTCGGATCGGACTGTGTTCTGAGCCGACAGAGTGCAGGACTACAGCTGTTGAGGAGAGGTGGACTATGTGTCGTGCGACTCTGTGCTGTGTACAGATGAATAAATCCCTTTGAACGTAACATTATTAGCTGATACATTTTGAGGTTTCTCCACCAAAACCAGAGAAAAACAACCCAATCGCCAGACTAAAGGTTGGCAACAAACATTTCTGCAAACCATGGATACGTTGCAACTTTATATTTCTTTAGGATACATTTTCAATTTTATGTTGTGACAACGGTGTGTTTAGGGTCTAGTTAGGATTAGACACAAAAAAACCACTTGGTTAGGGTTAGGAAAACATCATGTTTTAGTTTAAAATACCTGGTTCTCTCACCATAAACATGGCTGGAAAATGTCCCGACAGGTCATTAAAAAAATCCAGTTGCCCAGTTTTCATGCCATCCCCACTTTATGACACATTTTGTTGAAATGTTAATATGATACATACGAAATGTACAAATTTGGTTAGCAGAAATGTACAATGGCAACATTTAATTTGGGTGACTAGGCTGGAGAAAAATATCTGACTCTCTAGCCTCTAAATTCTCTACTTTGTTCACCAGCTAATCTCTAACTGTGTCTGAACTTCAGTGTGGTTGATATTCCTGTCGAATGAGCTCTGATTTGTACCTGAACTTCTCCCTCCATGACTCCCAGCAGGTGAAACAGGTCCTTCTTGGACAGGTCGGGCAGCGCCGCCTTCCTGCTCTCCGCTGGCTTCTGAGGCTTCTTCGCTGATCCGGACACCACCGTCCTCCCGTCTTTATCCTCTCGCTGGACCTTCATCTTCCTCTTCGTGAGCTCCGGTGTGTTCTCCTCCTCCTGCTTGATGAAGCCTTTCGTGGGCTGGATGTGTCCGTCATCAGGACCCTCCACGGTGCAGCTCCTGGATCGCATTTTCTACCTGTGTGTGGACACAAAACGGATGCCAGAGAATTAAACAGTGGTCCTAGAAAAACACAATTTAGATTATTTTCCCTCCTTTCCAGCCAGCGACTGCTTTGAGATTATTTCAGGAAACTCACTGGTGGAGAGTTCTGAACACTCCTGAGCCACTAATTTCATGTAGGAAACAACCAAATTATTCATTATCCTTCCCACAACGTCCATATCTTCTTATCATTTTCTCCCATACGCTTGATTTTTCCAACACTTTTTGGCAGCTCCCTCTCACATTCTGACTGTTCCCAAAGCCTGCCACGAAAGCAGAAGTGATGACAGCGGGACCTTGACGAGAAAATGGAGCCGATGAAATGTTCAACATGATGGATTACCTTTCTTACCTATCAAAGTTCTGCGAGGTGTTTTTCGTCAAATTATGCTGTACCGAGAGATTCCTGGAAGGTAAATCTAAAGGAATAATAGCCTGATCTGGAACATGAGCTGCGGTTATGTAAAACGGAGAAGTGCTTCGTGGGTAAAATGCACAAAGGCACCAGCGTGATTCTTTAAAGGCCGAGGCTTCCCTTAAAGGACTGGGTTCACAAAATCTACCACCAAAGCCGGGGTTATTTCACATGAGGGTTCTGTTTGCTTTGCTGTCTGTCCTCTTCTTACTGGTTTGAAATGGACACGATTGTTGTTGATTGTTTGTGCAGTAGTGAAGAGAATCAGAGTCTGACGAGCTGGTGACTTGTTTGCTCATAAAACATTCCCACAATCATGATGAAGCAGATTCTTAGGTGTTAAACTCCAATTAAGCTCAGTCCAATATCAAATAACTTATGTACCTGTGATTAAAGTCCTATGCCCCTTTCCAAAATCGAAAGGTAAGAGTGTGGAAGTCGGAGTGGGGGACGGACGTGTGGTGTGTTTGACTCTCCTGCAGGAGACTGGAGATTATGTCCCGTTACTGACCTATAATTTACTTTTTTATCAGCTGTCGGAACCGCAGTCTTCCACAAACCACTGGTGGAAGAAGTATTCAGATCTTTAACTTCGGTAAAAGTAGTAACTCCACAGTGAAAAAACACTGACTTACAATTAAAAAGACCTTCATTCAAACCCTCGCTTTGGTAGAAGTACGAACGTATAAGCATCAAAATGTACAAAATCCCCAAATACCATTACCAGCTAGAAGTGGAGCTAATTTCTATAAGTTTATATACTGCTGGGTATGTGTAGTAATATATAGAATGTATTAGTTGATTTATATTTTGAAATAATCATCAAGGTAACTAATGCTGTAAAATAAATGCAGTGGGGTAAAAAGTACAATATGTGGCTCCACGGTATTAGTGGGGTAGAAGTGTAACGTAGCAGGAAATGGAAACAACATCAGTCATATGGATATTTATCGATTTAAACTGCAGACTAGTATCATATCATGGGGATATCCTATAAAAACAAATGTCAAAAGACCACATTTTAAGGGGCATTCTTTGATGATGTGCTTCCACTCAGTGGGAAAGTGAAAACAGTACAAGTCAACACACTGACCGACACAGAGTCAGTCAGACAGTTGTCACTACTTCATACTTTAGCTTAATTGAATTTGTAGATGCCTTGGAACACAAACAAACGATGATGAAATCGACAGCTGGGCAGGCAGATATTGGATGGTGAGGTGTGTGTGTGTGTGTGTGTGTGTGTTGGGGGGGGTCCTGACAAAGGAACAGGTTATGGGCGATTGGACCTGAATGAGGCCAAAGTTCGCCGAGGCTGCAGGTCTGGATGAAAGCAGACCGTGACTCAGCCACAGAGAATCCTGGCACTGAAGTGGTAGCAACCACGCTCCTGCTGCCTGTTATTAATAGTTGTTTCAGGGGAGATGCCAAAATCTGCCACGTGTCAAAATCACAGGGCGATCTACTTTCTGACGGTGAGATCGGTGAACTGGAAGAGTCACTGGGAGAACTGGTGGGCGAAAACTAAAGCCAAGACAAGCCTGGAGCAGCGGCTGGAGGTTTGGACTTTGAGAGGGTCTAGACGAGGGTCTGGAGTCGGGAGCTTTTATATTGGCTAATACACTCAGATATATACAGAAGCTCATTGTTGCTGCACCAAAAAAAGAAAAATGGATCACGATCACATTAACATGTTGAAAGGTTTAGCATCATAACAAGTTGCTTTAACGTTCTTATGAAAAACAAACTCATTAATAACAACAATTTATTTAACAATATTATATTGTTGATATGATAACTTAACGTTATAACACAAAGCATTTAACAATATAACAAGATATCTTTATATTCTAACAAGATATCAGACCTAGATTTACCAAAGGATCAATAAAGAATATTTATCTATCTGTCCATCTTAAACATTTCAGGTTTTACGCTTTAACTGCATTATAGAATGAAGCATCACATGTTATGATGTGATAACTTAATGTTATGATATAAAACAGTTCACATTATGACAATATATTATCTTGTTATGTTATAATAATGTTTTCATGTTATAACGGAAACATTTCATACGATAACGTAATGTTATCACATGAAGCATTTAACATGTCAACATGATAGCCTTACATTATATAAGTTATCAGGTTATAACGTGAAAGATTTTACCTTATAACAATTTAAGTTATCATGTTAGAGTACATTATAAAGTAATGGTATAACAATAATTTAATGTAACCAGATGATATCTTGTTATAATGTAAAGATATCTGGTTAAAATGTCAAACAAACAATAAGTTATCATGTTATCTTCACGTAATAACAAGACATTATCTTTTCATGTTATATTAGTGTAATATCATCACGTTATAACGTAAAACATGAAGAATTTCTTTGATATGATGTGACAAGTTTGCATGACGTAAAAATGTGAAAATATCTTGTTGTAAAGTTAAACCAACTTGCGATGACAAATCAACTTTTCACGTTATGATGTGACATTGATTTGTTTTTCTGGCATGAAAACTGCACCGTAGAAACACACAGCAATGATAGATGAAGTATTCAGATCCTTTAGATCCATGTTTAATTCATGTTTTTTTAAGTCTGAGAGACAGTTTTTGAAATGACACAACTAGTATTTAAGGGATCCTTTAAAGGCCACCTTCCTTCTGCAAGGCAAAAAGTGAGTAAACAGTAATTAAACAGTAACAGTAAATAGAGACAGTTTGTTTAGGTTGGTTGTGAAGAAGCTTCCTTCCAGGTTGTCAAGTGTTACATTACAATGTTTTTTTGCAGGTTTCATTTGAACCAAGTCTCCACATGCCAGCACGATGTCGCACTGAGTCCCAGGCACGCAAACGGATCTGTGTAAACAGTTTACCTTCACAAGAGAGGAGCTCTGAGTCATTTCACAGAGTGACCTAATCAGCGTTACGCCGCGATGGAGAAACACAGTCAAGCACTGACGATAGATTCCACTTTGAGGGTTTGGACATCACCAACAGTCCACTCTGCTGGCGCAAACACACCGGAAGACCTACGTGACATCTTGGAAATGGAGATACTTGAGAAAACCAACAGTTCCTTTTAATGTTTTGTTATCTCAAAGCAACACTCATCCAGCTTGGATTCGAGGCTGGTGTCAGGCTGCAGGGAAATTAAATGGTCAAATGGGATCAACTGGCCAAACCACAAGAAATTAGAGATTGCGGTGCCCAAACCTTTAAAAAGATCTGTGTCCACCACGACATCCCAGATCAAGCTGCTGCACTCGACTGCTGTTGGTTTTCAGATCAGACACGGAGCAGGACTCCGGCAGGACGAGGAGAGTTGGACTCTGTGTGTACGTCATTGATGCTTGATGCTCAAACACAGTGTGTGGACAGTTTGTGTCCAACGTTTAATATGAAGATGTTGACTGTATTATCATCACCATGTTGTTGCTGCTGTTATTGTTACACCTTGTCTGTCTGTCTGTCTTGCTGTCTGTCTGACTGCTCGTGGACAGATTTTGGCAGCGTGATAGCTTCACAGCCGTGCAGGACGCAGCCACAGAACTTTACATGTGTGCAGATGACATCAAAATGAAGCTGATTTTGAAGATGGGCGTGGTCCGACCCATGGGGACTGACTCCTAATGTAAAAACTGTAGCAATGGCTACTGAGTCTGAACGGTCTCTTGTTAGTATCTGGCCTTGTTTTGCTTTTTGTCTGCAGCTGCTTAATGCCACGGTATATAATAATATTCCAGACAGTTGTGTGCATCGAACTTTGATGGTTTGTCTCTTTCTTCTTTCAGCTTAACAAGGCCAGGTTTCCCAGTTTGGTGTAAAAGAGCTTGACTGGTCTGCAGCCCCCTGACCTGAACTCCATGAACTTTAAAACTGTCTGCGAGCCAGACCTGATCACCCAACACCAGTGTTTGACCTCACTAAAGCAAATCCCTGCAACCAGGTTCCAGCATCTTAAACCAGAAGAGTGGAGGCTCTTGTAGCAGCAGTTGGGCCCATGCCCACGGTTTTGGAATTGCGAGTGTAATGCTCTCATGTCCAAGGACACGACCGACCCATGATTACAATGTAGTTGACTATCTAAGCTTTTGATAAAAGGGCTGTAAACATGCACTGACCAACTGGACTGTTACATGTATTTTGAGGCTTTAAAAGATTTGTTTACATTATGATTTCTGGCGACCATTGCGACCTGACGAAAGTTACTTGAAAAAAAAAAAAGAGGTTTCCATCCACACGTCAAACATCTATGGGACAAATGTATGTAGACCAAAAATATAACCCACTAAATAAATTGTAGATTGCATCTTTCATCCTTCAAGGGTAAAGATATTTATGGAGACGCGATGAGGCTAAACTGAGCTCTCTGATTTACGCTTCAGCCCGGATAAAACCTCAGACAGCTGTGGCCTGTGGCCGACACACAAGACCTACATTGGATAAGTGGTAGAGGCGGTATGTTGGCAGCAGGGTGTCTTACTGGTTGAAGTGGGGAGCTCAAGCAGTAATGAGAAGGTCACGGGTTTGACCCCCTGAATCAACAAGTGTCTCCATAACATTACTCCCAATGAAATGTCTGTCTGGAGGTGTGTTTTATGAATTCAGACTTCTATTATTATTTAGTTGTTCCTTCTTACAGGAAATTCAGATATGTTTCACTAACAGGTCAAAATGTACTTGTTCGAGACCTCACTTCATATGAAAACACACAAAGAATTCTAACCTATTGTTTCATGACTCAATTCGGATTAGCATGCTAACTGTAAGCATGTTCACATGGTATCGTTAGCTTTAGCATGATGACATTGACGTTAATATTTTAACATGAGCAGCAACATTCTAATGTCAAGTCCAAACATTATGTTAACATATTACTGTTAGCGTTACAGACGTTGCTTCTATGTCAGCTAAACAACTCTGAAGAGCTATTGGAAGAGGAAATGTCTTTGGAAGCTTTACCGTATTGCTAGCTTTAACCCTAGATCCGTTAGCGTGCTGAAGCTAACATGTTGTTCATTGTGGTAAGGTGCTGATATGAGGTGTTCGTGATTCAACCATTAACGGCAGAGTTGCCTTGTGTTCTTTAAAAGCCTCTGGTAACATTGTTTGTCCTTTGAAGGCGCTTGTCATTTGCTGAACTTTCTTTTATTTAACAATATTTGTACCAAGTGTATGTATTTTTTACATGGCAGCCTTTATGTCCACTAAATTTCCCCATGGGACAAGTAGAGTAATGTTGAATTTTGAATTATACAGTGTCATTGCTTATTTATAATAGTAGCCTACTGCAAGTTTACTTTTCTTTTCTTTTTTTTACCATAAAATGTTATTGTAAACAATGAAATAAATGTCTATAATTCATTGCTGAAAGAAAATAAAGCAGACTGAGTTCATTTTTTGTCTCAACGATTGTCATTATTAGAACTTAAATGAATATGAACCATTGAATATAAAAATGATTAATCAAAATCAGTTAAATGTAAACGTTCAGAAAACCCGCAGTTTTCACATCTGCTTATTATTTGTTTATAGTGGCAGAGCTGCCACATCCAATATGGCGGACATGCTGACCCGCTAACACAGTCAATGCGGCATCTATGAGCTGAAGGACGTGATGTGAACGCAGCATAACATTTCATATGCTCACATGTGATGCTGTGTGTTGTTTAATGTTTTGCCAACATTATAATAAACTAGCACATGCAAGATTGTATTATGCTAGTGTTAGCATGATTAACACATGCTAAATGAGTACGTTAGCATGCTTTAGCACTTTTGTGCCCACATTGGCTCAGCGAATAGTCCTTTCTGATCACGTTAAGGACAGCTAGCATAGTATGATGGTTTCCATTAAATCATAACCTGGAGGAGTCTTACTGGACATTTCAAACATTAATGTCAATTAAAACATTAAAGTATAATCTGTGCAAACTATCAACCGTGAAAACATGCTATGCTACGGCAGACATCGGCGCTCTGCTGTCTGAAATTTCATAAGCAAATGTCATCATATTGATAGCTAAACTCATTGCTGGTTTCACTGCAGTTCTGATTTTGTTTTGTCCAAGTGGTGTTGCTGTACCAAGATGGCGGGCGCCCCTCGCCCATCCGCTCCTCAGATCGGGTAAAGAGAGAACTGTCAGTCGTCCATTCAACCGTCCGAACATAAACACTGAAATGTATCGCTGTCCCTCGGCCCTGAGCTGGGCGCTACGCGGCAGCCGCAGCTGTTTGTTTGGCGAAATTTTAAAAGGGGGGTATTTTTAGGGTCTCCCCACTTGTGTCCAGAGTCCAACAAGGGGAAACTCCAGGGCTATCACGTTATGATCCATCAGCAATCCCGCGGATGCCTGAACCTCCATTTTACTTCACAGCTGCAGCTCCCACACTCTTCCGCAACACGGCCCGTCGTAAACAAACTGCCGCCGACTGTTTATGATGCTCACCTAAAACCCCTCAACAGTCGTTGAGTAAACAGAAGTCATGTACGGTCGATCCCCGTGACAAAAACATCCACTGGATCAGGTTTCGTTGTGTTTGTTTCAGCTCATATTGTAATGATGCTATGAGCCTGCCGTGGGATAAATATAGGTCATTAGCATCTCTGGACTCCAACAACACGAGCCTCTAATTTCTGTCATTCCCCGTTCATTATCTCATGGTCAAAAGCAAAGATGGCATCTGCGAAATTAGCCAACATTCAGCTGCAAGTGTGTGTTAGCATTGGCGACAATTAGCTGGATTAAAGTCGGGCTATTTACACGACTAGACGGCATCATCGCCGTCCTGCTCAGATAGGGATTTACATTAAAGAAATGCTCACAAAGGCGGGACTGTGAAGGCAGCAGACCGCTTTGGCAACGTTTAGCGCGTTAGCTTCGGCTTTTAAACGTGCTGATTGATATGATGTCTAACGCAAGATGACTTCAGCGCGTCTCTGCAGAGCTCCCTGTCTTGCAAGTTGGCGGCTGTCCAGAGCTGTCCTCAGCTCAGTCCTTGAAACTTTGTGCTTTTCACGTGCAGCGTGATTTTGGCATGTAGACCCAAAAAAATGACTATAAAAGGGAACGATCGGCTCGGCGAGGAGGTTTAAAGAGGTCTGGGCTGTCGCTGTAACTCACCATAAGGGGGAAAGTAATGCAGTCAGTCATCTGCGCTGCAACAAGAGGGCTTCAGAGTCCACGGAGGCAGGAGGCTGTTAGCGGACGTAGAACAACTTTGCAGCGGAGCCAAAACAAATATACTCCCGTCATTAATCTACTGCTTCATATTTCCGTCAAGTCTGATTAATGATTTGTTAGATCTGTTCGAAAGCTATGGTTCAATCGTAGATGCCAGCTCTTCCTGATCGTCTCTCACCTTACGCCTCACAGTCTTTTGTTTCTCTACAGATCTGCAGGAGAATCCAACCAACAAAAGCTCTGCATTTTGTTTCTTTTTGTGCATCTCCTCGAATCGAACCGGGCCATCGTCATCAGCACTGGACCGATCGCACACACATAAACTGCATAATAATGCATTTACAAAGCTGCACAGAGATAATTAAAGATAAACAATCCCCAAATCAGATGTTTTCTGTAAGACAGGAAGGGAGATTTACAGTAAAAAGGAGAAAATTAGATTAACTGTAGCCCTCTGGGTTCATTTTAACTCGCCTTATTTCATTTTATGCATTTTAACAACATGACTTCCAGTATTGTAAGTACTTCCTAAAAGCTGCGGTCTGGAGACAGCAGGGCGGAGGTAATTATCAAGCTTTTATGTCAGATTTAGATCAAGTGATGCCAGCAACTGTTGGTGCATTATGTAACCCTAACTCTGATTGAGGATCAGTACATGAATCTTTTCAGGAAAATTATCTGTAAATAAAACGCCTCATATTTTATTCAAACTTTTATTCAAAATGCAGAATGAAGCCCTGAGCAGTGTCTGTAGTCTTGTTACTACAGCTACCCGAGCACCAACAATCTCCACCGAGAAGGTAGCCAATAGAACTGCTTGTATGTTGCGTGAAAGGGAAAATCCAGGGCAAACTCATGGGAGATTGTTTGGTGTGTGTGTGTAACCTTTGAATTAAATACATAGTATGTTAAATGCATACTGTTTCTGGTGAAATATTACAGTATGCAAGCACTGATTACGACAAAGACATAAAAGTCCCACAATAGACCATATATTCACACAGCGGCCATTTTCATCTGACATCACGCTCAGGGTGGGAAGATCGAACGTTGAACTGCTGTGTTCCAATAAATGTAGAGAATCTCACAAAACGTTATAATTTCACCACTTCCTGATTGATCACCAATTAAAAAGATGATGGATAGTGAACATCTGCAGGGACACTGGGTTCAAAGTAGTTCAAAGTAAAACAACACATTCCGTTTCCGTTAGACAACAGCTAATGTTAGCATTCAACCAGTTCCTTGCTAACATTATTGTCTGACAGGAAAGGCATGAATCCAGTCTAAAATATCAACCCACATCTTGGACACGGAGGAAAATAGAAGCTGTGTACGACAACAACGACGTGACAGACAGAGGCCAAGGCAACCCTGGTGCATCATCGATGGCGCTTGCTGCTAGGCATAATGTGTTTTTTTTAAATAAGTTAATCGCTAGCGCAGGTAACCACGGTTAGGTGTCTCCATCGGCAAGGAGGCACTCAGGAAGTGACATTAAATGTGCTGTGTCCACAAAAGATGCATACAGCTGTTTATTCTCACAAAAGCAGGTGAAAGGATGGCACACATTTTGGCTATGTGAATGTTTTATGTGAATTTATGTGAATGAACCAAACTGGAAGGTCTCTTTGTTAACAGTCTTTGACCTTTGACTTTATCTAAGTGTCAGAATTGCTCCCACCTTGGTCACTTTAAATGACTCCAGCCACTCAGCGACCACACACACTCACCATAGAAAACAATAAAGTTCAGCTAAAACACAAGTCACACCTCACCTTCTTTGACATAATTAATTTCAGTGATTATAGTTGTACAGTAGTACAGCACGGTATCTTCCATCCAATTTATAATCGTGTGACTTTTTACACCGGCCTGTAATTCTTTTACATCTTGTTTTACGGTCTCTTGTGACTTACGTAAAGCGCTTTGAATTGCCTCGTTGTTGAAAGGTGCAACGGGGATAATAAAGCAACACCCCTGCTGTGGCTGAAACAGGGCGGCAGTTATCCAAACAGCTCCGCAAACTCGGTGAGAAGAGGCAGATTTAATGGGAAACCTCCACCAGCAGCCAGCCAGAGGTTTGTCTGCTCCGGGCTCGGCTGGCAGGGAGCCGCCGAATGTTTGGAGGTCCATTTCTATCCAGCCGAGCTCGTAAAGCAGCGCGAGCGGTGAGAGAAAATCTGCGAGGTAACAGCCACTGCAGCCGCGGGATGAGAAAGGTGCTTTCTGATGAAAATGTACGACATTGTTAGCTGCGGCACGTTGCGCTCAGCGTCTTCTGAGGAGGAAAGCTGAACGGCTGCTGAGGGTTCGGGTTCACCAGCGGGTCAAACTACCGCTTTAAGAGTTGGAGTCTTGAGTGGAATCACAATGGGGAAGTTAGATTAAAGTGAATTTCTGGTTTTGGATTGGAGGGTTATTATCGTAATCCCGATGCTCCTCGTGTTCCCTGCACAGTGAAAGATCTGGCAACATAAAATACTGTTAACATGAATATTCTGTGTGAGGGTGCGTGAAAAGAAACCAGCGGACTTTTCTTGCATCAGCGAGTCGTTCTGGCTTTTATGAATCCACGGAAAAACCTCTCGACATTGCGGGCTGAAGCACGCTGTACAGTGCTTGACTAATATCAGTCTATCAAACACCCGTGCCTGAAATAGTGGTACTTACAGTCGGGGCTTAAATGTCACTACAGGCTCACATGACCGCCTCCAGCACGTCACAGCGATATCTAAAATAGAACAATTATTATCAGCGCAGGTGTCGAGAACGCGTCATTAAAGCCGCTTCTATATCGAGATTCGATGCAGAACATCTTGAATATTCCTGCTTAACAAGCCCAGGAGATTATTTTTGTTCCTCCGTCACAGTTCTCACGTGAGCTTCAACGTTAACAGGTGGAGGTGGGCTTTGTCCTCAGCTGCCCTCAGACACACTTTTATATCTGTTAATAAAGCTTAAACTTGACACACGTGGCTAAATACATGCTGTTTTTATTCGTATTTGCACTGTATTTGTTTATTATTATTTTCTCACCGGGAAATTCAAAGTTGTTAAAAGACATTTTAAAAAGTGACAGTTAAGGGACTGTGCTGTTTCAATATTTGTAAGCGTGACACCACTGGATAGCTTTAAAGGGATATTCCGGTGTAAGTTTAATCCATGGTATAACACACCTTGACACCAGAGTAAGACTCCCCCTCGAGAGGTCAAGTTAGCTGACCGCTAGCTTAGCTAGTTTTAGCAACCTCAGAAAAGACCGCACGAAAACAATACACTGCCGCTTATGTCTCCAATTAGAAACCACCATCAAAAAGCCACTCATAGCCACAATTAATGGTCAGAACAGCACCAAACTTCAGCAACAGTACATGTACAGGCCCAGCACACAGTATGAAGCATCAAACATCTGCTAGCTTAGCCGGATTTGTATTGAAAACACAGCACAACTCACCACTTCCCCACACAGACAGGCTGCTGGAGGAGAGGGTGAGTTGTGCTGTGTTTTGAGGCTTTGTATTGTGTGCTGGGACTGTACATGTACTGTTGCTGAAGTTTGGTGCTAAAACTAGCTAAGCTAGCGGTCAGCAAACTTGACCTCTCGAGCGGGAGTTTTACTCGGTGTCAAGGTGTGTTAGACCATGGATTAAACTTACACCGGAATATCCCTTTAAGGACAACTCTGGACCATCTCCAGCCGTGTTTGTGGTGAACAAAGCCATATATTTTTCACAGGAAGTCGGACCAGACATGTTTGTGTTTTTAAGGAGACCTTGGGACAGCTTTCAGCCAAGTTTTCGTTGACCAAGGCCGGGTGTGTTTGAGGAGACCTGGGGATATTTTCCGCCATGTTTGTGGATAGCAAAGCTGGACATTTTTCCTGGGAAGTTGGGCAGTGGCACCAGAGCCAGGTATTTTAAGCCAAACCATAATGTTTTTGTAACAATAACCAAGTTTTTTGTGTGCCTAAACCTAACCAGAGCATAAACACTGTCATAGTTTGAGTCTGTGGTCCTGTTATTTCCTGTCACACAAAGGGAGGAAGGAGGGGAGAACCCTTTGTGGGATTTCCCGCCCTTTTTTCTGGGTGGTTTCTGTCTTGCATTTGAGTCCCATTCTGTGCACCGTGTCAAGCACAGCGTTGTGACAAAAGATATATAGAAAATTCAACCAAAAAAAAAAATGTAAAATTGCAACACAAAGACAACATAAGCCTTGAACTAATCTGTGGTTTTGCGGAAACAGACTGAGCTAACATTTATTCTGCTGATTGGGTTGTGATAACCCCTTCTCTGGTAGTGGCATAAATCTTTTTTTTTTTTTTTTTCCTTTTACAAAAAGTGCACTGCAGCCAGCCAGCCAGCCACATGACATGAGAAATGTCCTGATCTAAACTAACTCCTGGCTAATGTTGGAGAGAATTTCCTCTCTGTGCCAGAACATCCACATAAATACCAGTGAAGAAGCGAGAAGAAAAGAGGGGGCTAATATGGCAATAATAGCAAAGACATTTTATTATGTAGGAGAGAGAGAGTGCTGAATTAAATGATATGCGATACATATCTATCTATCTAACCCCTGCACTCATTACCTGCCTCCTTTTATGGGGGTCTTCAGGCTCCACAGATGAGTGAGCAGCAGAGCCGCGAAGAGGCTGCTTTAAAAATAGAAATCATACATGCAGCCCACCTTACTGTAAAATCAAGCGTGAAAAGCGGGTCAGAGGTTTGGACTTAAAGCAGAAAGGTTAGTTCAGAGAGCTGTACACATGCATAAAGTCCTGCACAGGGGTTTATCTGCCCTGGTCCCATTCCAGGAAATGTATGTCTAAACCTAAACTGCCCATCCCAGACAAGCCCAAAGTAAATTCAGCTGTTTTGGGTCCACATCATATAGTCTCACATGGTCCAAGTTCAAATTTCATAGTAATATCTTGACTATTAACACACATTTTTCGATTAAATATCCAGGTGTCTGGCAAAAACATGCCCTTCTGTGACCCGAAAATAGCCCTGCTTGAGACAAACAATTCTTTATTTCCTTATTTGCGCTAACTTTGTGCATATAAAAATAGTCAAAAACAGAAACTTGTGTGGAAAATAGCAGCCAATACTAAGATAAAATTGCATAAAATGACATAAACTTGCATCATTTTCCGAGTTTAGGGCTTTATAAACTATATATTACTGGATCTGAAACCTCATTGGCTACATGATGCATCAGTTACCCGGACACTGGCATGTAAGTGGTTCAGTCGAGAGTAGAAAGAAGAGAGGGTGTGTCACTGGTCTAAACGATCACTCATTGGCTGTTGTAGGCTCTGGGGCAGGCATAGAACAACACGGAGTTAAACAGGTTGACAGCATTCGTCAAGTTTCAGGTTGGTTACATGGACCATATTCCATATTAAGCTACCTCTTACTCTTTGCTCTACATGGGTCGGATATTAAGTCAGAAGCTAACATTAGCTTTGTCAGTTGGTTCAGTTAGCTACATGACAGTAACACCTGGCAACTCTTGGTTGGGAACATAAAGAACTAATCTGTAAAGACGTGTAAACTTTGCTCCTCCATACTAACTAATCATTTTCATTCACTGCCCTCTTACTGACAGCAAACAGTCCTTCAAACCCTCTCAGGAATCAGTCTGGGATTTCATGGTTATTTTTTGACTTGTCATTCCCTCAGCTAAGAGACACTGTCCCATCACGACACCTTGAATCAGCTCGGGCGTGGAGCGCTCCATTCCATTGCGCCCAACACAAAAATCCTGCCCGAGGAGACTTTAACAGTCCAAATTACAAAACATTCCCGGACCACGTCAGTCATCAGGGGGAAATTCATGGGCTGAGATGAGGCTGGTTTTCATCCTCCCAGCGGTTTGCGCGAGAGCTCTAATCAGCGGTGACCAGTCCAGAAAGCTGACATCACTCCCAACATGCAGTCGGCAGCAGCCAAGTCTCACATGCCTTTCAACGGAATGAGCATGAAGTCACTTCCCTCATAAACTCTGGGAGTAAAAAAGGGGGAGCGAGTGGGCAGGATGTCATGACCACTGCGCATTTTACATCATTTTCACATTTTACAAGCCGCTCAAGCTCCTGAGTGCTGATGAATCTAAAGTGGTCGGTGGTCAGCCCACCAGTGATTTCAGCCCGTCGCTGACTTGAGAAATGACTCATGAGAGAGGAATAAGCTCGAACCATCCCATAGGTGACCTCAGAGGAGACTCCCATCACATTCTCTGACCGTCACAGTGGCCAATAAAGACAGAGATAATCGTAACACGAGCAGGTAGTGCATTCAAATTGAAGCCGAGCCTAAATGTGACAACAGCGTAACAGATGTATCAGACAGACAGATGAATTGGTCAAAGTACAGCATGTTGCAATTAAAACATTTAAAAATGCGATAATAAAGGCTGCCTTTCTGGAGCGTTGACGTGTATCCGACTGCCACAGTTTGGTCAGAAATTGACTGCTGTAGCTTTAAAGATGCAATATGTAAGAGTTTCAGAAGAAATGGGGACATTTCCAGCCATGTTTGTGGTGACTAAAACAGGTATTTTGAGCCGAACCATGATCTTTTCCTGACCCTAACTTACCGGTTTGCATCCTAACACGCAGCCTGCAGTAGCAGTTGGGTCAAAATGTTTCTGGTGTAATATGTGAAAATTAGTGGTGTTATATGTAATTTTAGTTTAATTTTTTTTATAAAATCATCTAGAATCATCAACAGAATGTGAAAAAATTGCAATTTTGACATTATGACGTCTTTCTATTGTGTTACGGAGATATCTGCCAAAGTTAGCATGCTAACTAGCCAGCCCTGGTCCATCTGTCCCAAAACTCCAGTGCTAGTGCTCTCCTGGTTCTCAGATAAACAAGCTAACTAGCTAACAGCAGCTACAGTTAGCAGCAGTTAGCCTTGTTTTGAGTGTGAATGTGACAGGTGGTCCATTCTTACATATTTCACCTTTAATTTGACTGATATAATAAGAGCTTTATTTATCAAAGAAGCATGCTGACCCCCACTATTCACATGTCTCTCTCTTGTTATGGTCGTCTTCTGGTCTAGGTTAACCCAACAAAAACAGTTTTAAATCCGCCATCACGTCTTTGCCAGCGTCGTCCATCATGATGTTATCAGCCGTTTGATTTGCCCTCTGCGCAACATAAAACTGCACCCAAAACAAACCCAGTCCTCCTCTCGGCTCCCTGTTGTGCTGTCATGGGAACAGCAGTCGCTGTTATGAAACCAAACAAGAGGGGAGACGCTGCTGAACGTTCCCCCCACCCCCCTCCCCGCCGTAAACCTCCCACACAGATTACTGAGCTGAATTAGCAGAATGATCTCATGGTTTTCGTCTTATCAGCTGGCCTCGGGCTGCCACCGCGAGACACTGTGACACTGTTATAAACCGAAGTAGAGGATTTTGAGGCAAACATTGGTGGTAGGTCATGTCCCAGGCACCCAATGTACAACGTGGTTACAAGGCAGACTAGATGATAGATGGTGATGTTTACACTGTGACGTCAAAGAAGATGTCCAAATGATATAAAACACATTTCTGCCATTTGTGTATTTATTTCTACATGTAAATTGAATTCCTGCCTCATCATTTAAAGCCTGGGGTGTCTGTGAAAGTCTTTATGGAAGATTGCATATGGTAGAAGTCTGACATCAGCGCTTTCTGCCAGAAAGTCATTATAGTGTAAACAGTGATACAGTTCTTATAGCGAGGAGCTTGTGATGATTGAATGGCTCAAGCACCATCAGAGTCGACATTCACTTACTGTTATGAGATCCGGTTGACTTATTATTTTCGGTCTCTGGGATGCACGCTGAATGTGACTAAACTTAGCGGTTGTGACGTCTTAGCAAACATTGTTACATTCAGTGTCTCACGGTTCGCTGAGGAGACCTGGAGAATCAGTGGCGTGGAGCACTGAAGCTCTTCTGGAGGTTTGTGGTGGACTAACACCATGACACCAAAAAATGCATGTTTCATCCATTTACAAAGGTTCTTTCTTTCCATTCTGGTTCTTCTCCAGGTCAACGATGGATACCATCACTGAGGGTCAGTCCATAGTGCAAATTCAGGTCTAAAAGTGACGCGTATCACTCTGTCACTCTTAAATGAATATAGTCCTGTATTAAGTCCTGTTGGCAGAATAAAATGTTGGACTTTTTACATCTCAGCCAACGAAGGATATTTTTAATTTGTACGTGTATCAACTTTTCTACACTTACATTAACATATATGTGAACTCCTGGGAAACCAATGGATTTTTCTAACTAGACAGAACATTTTCCAGTCAAGTTTTTCATCACGGAATCAGGTATTTTATACCAAAACATGATCTTTTCGGGACACAGCGTTGTCACAGCATAAAACTACAAATTGAAACGAATCATTACCAGCATCTATTCATGCAATTGCATTGGCAATGTTGCATCTCAAGCCCTATCTATAGTTGTTATTTCGGTTGTCTCATATTAAGATCAAATCCAGCTATGATTTAAAACACTTTCATTCACACAGCAACATATATGAAGATTGATCATGTGACTGCATCCAACTTGGTTTCCTGCACTACATGCAGATCAGGGTCAGCAGTAGTCCCGATCAAATTAACACGACCGTATGTGTTTATAGAGCTAAGCCTCTGACCGTCGCTTCATATGTGGCAGGAAGTATCACGGCTAATTTCAGTGTCACTCGTCCATCATAACAAGACCACGTACTGACGGAGCGCCATTTGGGAGGAGTAAAAAATTACGAACTCATTTTTCTCTGGGAATGATGAAATGTTAATGCCTCATTTCATGAGAAACTTCACGGCATTTTAAGCGAAATACATATGTTTGACCTTTGCAAACATCCCTGAAGGATTCTAATCCCACATCTGGATCATCACCAAAACCTAATCAGTGGTCTGTTGGCCCGAAACCAAACCGTTGAACAAATTCTACATAAACCTGTTGATAGAATTAGAAGGAAATATATTTGTGGAAATGAAATGCAATTTTTGTTTCAAGCTTGTGAGTATTTCATCAACAGTATCGCCCTCTGGTCCTGATTCCTGCTGCTCACAGGGAAAAAGGGATTCAAAATAACTTGCAAAGAAAAACAGTGGGGGGGAAAAAAAGCTATTAATGGAGAGGAAGGTCCCAGGAGATCTGGGCAGGGCAAAGCATGCTGGGTACGATAACACAGAGGAGGTCGAGCCAAAGCGCCCCTCTGTTTATTGTTTGGATTTAACAGAGATCAAATGGGGCACTTTTTCCATATTTAACCGGAAGAGGAGACAGACAGCAAGCTCATCGCCTGGAGGGGAGGAGGACTGTCCTGACTCTGAGATGTGACGGCTCTGAGTCTTACAAACACACACACACAAAATCGACTGTTAATTACAGTAATACGTATTATGTACATATTTATTTCCCTTTCATTTTATTTCCCATTTATTAATTTTATGAATTTAAATAGATTTCTTTCTTGATTTTTACTTTCTTACTTAAAATGATTGATATCGAAAAGATAATTGACATTATGTTATGTACTATTATATAATATGACCAAATTAGATTGTATTGTCAACAAATTGACAAAGACTATAAGAAAATCTGCAAATATGCTAATATGTGTGACTAAACTACACTTCCCAGGAAACAGCAACAATCATGTATATACATATGTTTCGGTCGAAGACAGCGCTCTCTAGTGGCGGCAGAAACATTCTGCTATGGACGCTCATGCTCACCAGTGGTTGAACCCTCTGTATGTTTTACATTGTATTGGTGTTGATAAAACACCACCAAACACTTTCCAAGTTTTGTAAAATATTAAACTAGACTACTAACAGGGAATTAGTAATAAGTTTATAGAGCTTTTTTTGCAACCAACTGAACACGCCTCGTCTTCCCAAAGTAAAGAGTTTGACCTGGCCGTAACAAGTCCTTGAACCGTTTTAGGGACTATGATGCCAAAGACCCAAACCTCGCTGTTTCCCCAAACCTAACCGACCCGTAACCACGGTGTCGTAACATTACTAGACAGATTTCTTCTCCGCTGTGTCGGTCTGCTGCGCCGTCTCCTCTCCGTTCTCATATCACTAAGAGCAGCTCATCCCGCAGAGAGCTCCGCTTAAGTACTCTGGTTAAATTAATGCCTCCTAATGCACCGCTTCCTGTAACAAGCATTTACTGGGCCGTGAATGACGGGAGTCATAAGTCGCTGATTCACTCACAAGCCGCTCCATTCATGAGTCAGGACGGACACACTCAACGTGGCTCAGTGGGTGTAGATTCATTCCAGTAAGTCCAAGTCTTCACTCCGAACTCTTCAACTCTTGGTACTTGATATTGTGTTTAATGGACTTTATTTACTTGATGCATTCTGTCTGTTTCGCTATACTGTGACTCTGCTGCTGCCTCTGTTTACTCTGTTTATACCACGTCTATTGTTCCCCCTGTCTTCGTGAGGTTTCTCTGAGGGTTTCTGGGGGAGTTTTTCCTTCTCTGGATTGAGGACCGATGGACATGGGAAATGAATAAAAAGAATATTTTCTCAGGGCATTTATTTATGATGCTGATTACAGTGAGAAAGCCGGGACTGTGGCATCTAATAATCACCCCGTCATCAATCAGTCTGTGACATGATTGACCAGAAATCTGCTTAGGAATATGTTTCATGTAAGCACAATATAAACTTAGATAATAAAGTCTGATTCAGCTTCTTTACTCCAGTGAAAGTAATAAAGTGCAGGCTCTGAAATGTATGAAGTAAAAAGTCTCCCTCTGAAGGACATTTCTAGCGGCCATTTCTGGTCAAAGCTAACTGAAGCTCACGTCATATTAATATAATTCAAAGACTATTAAAGTTAAAGGTAGAATCTGTAGGATTTGTCCCAGCTGTTCCTAAATGCACCACAAAGACAGTTGACTGTTGAGTCTCATTCTCAGGACGTCAAATAGCCACATTTTGGGTCGGTAAAGCGTCCCGAGCAGCAACAAAGTGAGAAAATAAGGAAACCCAGGCAGAGGGCTGCAGGGTCTCTGCAGATACGAGAGACACTAACACGCCTTTTCTCCCCATTCCAGTCTCCCTCTCTGTCTGTTTCCGTCTTCTTACGTCTTTGTTTCGTCTCGCTATGTCTGCCGCGTGTGACGTACTAAATCGAGGTAGTTCCTACATTGTTGAACCTGAGGCTGTCAAGTGTCCTGAGGGTCTGAGGTAGGTTTGGTGAAAGCAAAGTATTTGTCATGTTAAAGATATAATATGTAAGATTTCTGCGTTAAAATGTCATGAAACGACCGGACCTTTGTTCTTTATGTTGTTGAGTTGGGAGAGTCAGATTGAGTTGATGAGGAAGGAAGTCAGATTTACATAGATTTTCATTAGCATTGGTGGTTGTTTAACAGCGAAGACAGCAACTCCCATGATCCCACACTATTCATGTCTTGTTCTTTTTTAATGTCATATTAATTGTAATCTCATGAGAATCACTAGGCAAACAAAGTAGACTTAATACAGACAAGACATAATCATTTGTGGTAATTTTGGCTGGTATCAATAGCTTAGCTCAACTTTTTCACTTAACTTCTCATTCTGAAGTTAATACCGTTGTCACAGTGTAATGTCAGTAGAAACATGACAACATCCACGTATAGATTGGTTCTCTATAAAACCTCACTTTCGCTTCGCTATTCTGAAAAACAAAGGTCACTCAGGAAGCATGTCCGCCATGGCACAACCAAAACAGGGAGAGGCGTTGTTTTCCACGGTCACTATCCCCAGGTAACGGTGGAACAGCTGGAATAACTGCGGAAAACTCTACACCGCAAAAGAAATGAACCCCGCCAATCAGTGAACGGCGAGAGTGATAGAGTCTGAGGTAAAACAAGAGTAAACGGACGGGTGTTCACTCGATGGAGAGCACTCCATCGGTGTTGTGTCAAAGTCTGTTCCCCTCGTTGATATGTGTTTCGAGATCAGTAAGTAACAAAACCTGCCTACTTATTTACCTGTTTAGCTCGACCACGTATGCTAACATAAAAGTGAAATATTTATACAACCGGATGTTTTACTCTGCCTTTTCACAGCACTGAGATCAGGGTTTCTAGGTCAAACTGGGATTCTTACAGTTCTTTTTTGCTTCGTACAGATCCCAGGCTGCTAGCAGGTAGACATGTTTCTAACACCAACCATTATACCACGAGGAAACACTAGGAGGGGTCTCTTTCTGCTTTCAGTACTTTATAAACACATAATTAGCACATTACTCTACTAAAGTGCTTTCATTCAATGCATCCAGTAGAGAAAAACAGCATTTGTGGACTCATATCATATCATATCATATCATATGAATATTTGTTGTATTCATATGATGGATATATTTCCCTGTTATGAGGCAGATCATGAGGTTTTTAAAGCTAATAAAGTAAATCAAACTTCCAAACAGCAGATGCCTAAACTAAAAGCCAAGTGAAACACTGCCATCACTTTAACTTCAAGTCCAGCATCATAATAAATGATAATGTAGCCGTGAATAACAATAATAATGACGATGAATACTTGTCAGCAAAGCCAAAAAACATCCTACATTCTGATGATGACTTTGCTTGACTGAAGTAAAACATTTCTACACTTTCCAGAAGTTGTTAGCACATCATTTGTGTTTTTGTTTTTTGATTTGCTAAAAAAGACATGAAATTATGAAAATGAATTCCAGAAATTCATTTCAAAGATCAACAAGTCACATCAGCACTGATGTCAACCTTCTTCTTAAAATGTGTTATACATTTTTTAAATAAAGTATTTGATTTTGAATCCTATATCATCAGACGTGACACTTTGTCCAAACTTTTTAAGCATTAAGCATTAGTGTCAGAGTCTAACACACACCTGTTATCGATGACATCACTCGGTCTTACCTGGTCTGGGCTCTTCAGGGCGCCTCAGCTCGAGTGTCTCCGGTCGTGTTTGATGACTTCACCGACGGCCCGCTGATGACAGCATCACTGTGATATCTTCTGTCCTTGTGTTGTCTTCCTCTCTGCCACAGTGTCAGAGCAGCGTGGAGCGTCGTCCTCTCCAAGTTTGGTCTGAGAGCTCACAGGACAGGGCGACAGAGTTCAAACTGAGGAGGGAGAGAGAGGGGGATTCTTTCCTCCAGCTGAAATAAATAAAGTCAGTTGTTCTGTTCAGCACGAGATGTGGAGCCCGTCTCTTCAGCCTGTTTCTTCAGCCGGTGTGTTCCCGGTCATGGGTGAGCGTCTGCTCTATATTTAACCTGTGCTCTCAGTCTGTGTTAGCAGCTGAACTGACTGACTGACTGAGGCTTTAACAAACCCCCAACAGCTGAACTATCAGCCCGTCCAGCAGCATGACCACTCCTCCCTCTGCTCACAGCCAGGGGCTTGGCTTGGCTCGGCTTCTGCTGGTTTGATGAGGTTTGCACTCGCTGCGTGTAGGCTTGCTTTGGTTTAGCAGGTTGTTTTTGCTTTTATGTCTATAAGCCACAGAGCTTTACTTTAAATTCAAAAGGGTCAAACATATCAAATCAGTCACTTGAATTATTTTCAATCAAAGTCAATGAAACATTTTTTTTTTAAAAAGCATATGAAAATCATAAAGATTATATGTGATTGGATATTTTTCTCATGTGAACTCAAATTTCAACGTGAAACTAAAATATGTCACATGTGAAATTTGCAGTTTCTCACGTGAACTGAATATTTTCACATGATTAGTTATTTTGACATGTGAACTCAAATTTCTACATAAAATATATGTCAAAATAGAAAAAAATGTCACATGTAAAATGTTCTTTTTCACATTTTTTCACAATTTCACATGCAGATTTGTAAATGTACTGAAATTTCAACATGAAAATAGAATAAATTCACATGTGAAATTTGCCTTTGTGAACTGAATATTTTCACATGTGAACAAAAAATTCAACTTGAATATGAAATTGTCACATGTGAAATTCGATTTTTCATGTATGGGAAAAAAAACGCTATTTCACATTCGACTTTCACGTGTGAAAATCACAATGTCACATGTGAACTCAATATTTTCACATTTGAATGAAAATTTGAACTTGAAAGTAAAGTAACGTCACATAGGACATGGACATTCTCAGAGGTGAGTGGCTTTTGTCACATATAAAAGAACATTTTAATGTAAGAAATGTATATTTTCACATGTTAATTACGTATCTTCACATGTGATTTGCCGTTTTCACATGTGAATAAGAATTTCCACACGTTGAAAACAAATCACGTCACATGAAATCAGATGAAATAAGTTTCCTGACATGTGAATTCTATATATTTTCACTCATTTTCACATGTGATAAAGTTTAATGTGCCTCAGTGCCTTTATTCACATATGAATGAACATTTCCACATTAGAAATTTACATTTTCGCATGTGAATTAAGGAAATGGAATACATGCTCGACTTTTTCACATATATACACATATCAGTTTCAAGTAATTGGCAGTTTGTGAGAAGTTATTTTTGCCAATTGCACACAGTATACACAGTAAACAATCCTTCAGTCGATATTTTGCACATTTAATCCTCTTGATTTTACATACTGACACGGACTGACACTCTTATAAAATGTTTTACTCTAAAATGTCCTTTATGTATGAACCTTGACATTTGTAGTTATTGCTTATTGTTATGCACCAAAATACAAAGAGAATTCCTTTCATAGTGAAAACTAACCAGGTTTTTCCAAAGTTTGTATTTGCACCTCTAGTTCTCCTCAGTAGAGAGACTTGTCAAACTGCTGTTTTAAGGGTGAAATAAGGGTTTTAATGCTCTCATTATTAAACAAAT
The DNA here is from genome assembly GCA_039737535.1 of Lagodon rhomboides. Taxonomy (NCBI): domain Eukaryota; kingdom Metazoa; phylum Chordata; class Actinopteri; order Spariformes; family Sparidae; genus Lagodon; species Lagodon rhomboides. The sequence continues at coordinate 6,850,650 of CM077798.1, read as the reverse complement.
AACAAGTAATCCTGTGCAAAATGGGTAAATCTGATAAGTTTATGTCTCAGTTTATGTGTGGAAATGATCCATGTAAGAAATGTGATTTTTGCAGCCATGTAACATCATGCCGAGTTTTTTTTACCGTCAGCGATCAGCTCATGAATGTGAGTCAGGGTTTCACATCATGCCGCTCTCCTGCTCGGTTTCGTGCGGCTCGGCTCTGTAAATAAATGGGTGTGGGCGCTCGCTAATTTCTCTTTTTCTCATTGTTTTTCAGCTACAAGAAAAAAAAAAGCTCTCTCTTGGACCTGCTCTCCTGACTGTCTCAGCAGTTTTACCAAAGCTGGAGCGGGGCGAGAGCCAGACGAGGGCTTTTCAAACACAAAATGATTTATTCGCGCCTGTAAATACAAGAACATTTGTTCCTAATAAAAGCCAGTCGGAGTCGGGGGTGTTATAAATGGGAAACAGTGAGAATCCGAGCGCCGTGCGGTCACGGAGTGTGACGTCCAGCTGCAGCAGACACAACACAGCTGATGCGAAGGCCTGGCTCATCAGCGCGTGGTGTCAAATGTCACTGATTCACCGATCGCACAGGGATTTTACAAAGATGTTATGAATAAACACAATAAAGGGATTTTTGTTTTATCCCCAGACACTTCAAAAGATGTTGGCAATCGAAAAAATAATCCAATCACTTCATAAAACAAAGACGCGAGGCCGACGCAGCCCTCACAAATACAGATGTTGTGGGTCAGCTCGTTCTGCAGAGGTTTCGCTGCTTCCTGCAAATCTCATGAAAGTGACGGGGAATCTTTACGGCCAGACACGTTGTTGTGTCAGGGATCATTTCAAGACATAAAACATCTGTCGGACACATTCACGCACACACACACACACACTGACAGGAGGTCAGAGTAAGACATGGCGCTGCTGATTCAAAGGGTCAGGTCGGCCATATTTCTCCCATCATCTGCTTTCGTCTAACTTCTCCTCTCGTCATTATAACAGAAAATAAAAGTGAATTATTATAATTGTAGTATTGAGCAATGCACCAAAAACTTCTGTATTCTGGCCAATGTAATAGAGCAAATTTTCCGGCTGTTGAGTTTTAACTGTCGTTAAGTGTTTTAATGTCCTGTTTTACACTGACCATGCGGGCTGCTTGACCAACTAATGGGAGCACTCGATTGCCATCATGCTTTCCGTTAACTGCTTTGTGCTAAAATAATGGCACCAATGAGCTAATAAAATGGCTTTATTGACACGGCACGGTCGTGATACAGCATCAAGCCTTCTTCAGGGAGTCAGACAAAAACAACCGACTCCCTTACGAAGGCTTGATGCCGAAATGCGTTGTGGCCATTGAGATTACTAGAAACTGCATTTCTATTTCTGGAAGCGTTAAATCACTGCCCAGCTGGCACTAGACGTCAATTAGACGTCTTAGAGACGTCTAATTGAGACACCTCCGACGTTGAATAGATGTTAGTATTTAGTTGAAAATGAAAATCGGGTTAACGTCTGAACTTAATGTTGGTCCGACATTGGATATCAGTTATGTAGGCTATCTTAAGTCAAATCAACGTTGTTGATAGATGTTGTTCAGACATTAGAATTTTGTCATCAAAAAGGTCATTATTCAACATGAAAGTTGTGTGAGTACAAGACGTCTGACACATGTTGGGTTTTGGTTGCCAGACACCACAACATAAAAACAACAAAATATTAACGTCATTTGACGTCAATATTCCTATGTCAAAAGATGTTGAAAGTAGATGTCAATGGACGTTGGGTTTTGGTCACCTGACGTCATGACTTGAATCCAACCAAAGACCAACGTCTATTGACGTCCGGTGCCAGCTGGGTGGAAATGTTTAACAGGGGTGATTGCAGAAAAAAATCCTGAGCCTGAACTTTTTTACCATTCCATGTGTTCATGATTCGTGCCGTGATAGCACTTTTTTCCCGCTAGTTCCACACATTAGCCTCCTTGCGCACAACGTGCAGAAGCAAGCACCTGATTGTCGGAGCTTTTGGCGCCAGCTCCCAAAGAGCTTTCCATCGCTACCCACCTCTTCTAGCCAAGCCCAGCGCCAGTTGTTCTTAATGCCTTTGTCAACATCTTCAGCGTCTTCCCCTGGCTTCATGAATTTGCGGTCCATCCTGACACTACGGTGCATGTTGCCAGTATGGAAAACCCAGATTCGACAGCGCGTGGAGCGACTGCTCTCTGGATCAATCTGTTTGACCAAGGCCCACCCACACCGTATTTCTGATTGGCTAGTAGACCTATCGTTAGTGTGATTGAGTGAAAGTTGCACCTCTGTGAGATCCAGAGAACAGTATGTTAGATCTCCAGTGATCCGGCACGGCGCCGGAATGCAATCAGCCCTGGTTTAATTAGCCGCTAAGACATTTTACAGCCGTGTTTTTGGTGACAGAAGGAGGTACCGTATTTTCCGCACTATAAGGCGCACCTAAAAACCTCCAATTTTCTCAAAAGCTGACAGTGCGGCTTATAATCCGGTGCGGCTTATATATGGACCAATATTGAGCCACAACAGGTCTCGCAACTACGGTAAGCAGCCGCCGACTTCATTTTCCCCCGTAGAAGAAGAAGCGCGCGGTGCATGCTGGGATATATGACTGCGCGAGGCTGATATATCAGTCTCAACTGTGGTCCGAGCTTTCAGGAAGGCAGGAATTGTCACTGAACTGCTAGACAACAGCAGCGACACTGACTCGATTAATGACGACTTCGGCCCGACGGAGCCGGGCATGTTGGATGCCCGGCTCCGTCGGGCATCTGACTGACAACGGAGTTGTCAGAACGCTGGTTTGTAATCTATTAATAAAGTTTGACTGACCTATCTGACTGTTTTGTTGACATTCCCTTTAGCGCAGCTCCATCTAATGGATGCATAACGTAACCCCAGCCTCTACTGTAGCGTGTATTCTATGCGCCTTATAATGCGGTGCGCCTTATATATGAACAAAGTTTTAAAATAGGCCATTCATTGAAGATGCGGCTTATAATCCGGTGCGCCTTATAGTGCGGAAAATACGGTAATTTAAGCTACAAAGTGATCTTTTCCTCACCCTAACAATGTGTACTTTATGCCTGAACTTAACCAGACATTAAAAAAAAACACGGAAGTTTCAAAATATCCGTGGCTTGCAAAAACATTATATGCCAACATTTATTCTGATGAAAAATACACCTACCAACACCTCTGCGATTGGGTTGGACTTTTACTAATTAGCACTCAACCCAAAGTACAGCAGAAGTTTAAGAATGTGTCATTAGTTTAGATATTTAGTCATGAACCAAATATTAGACAACAGTAAGTTTTGACCAAATGATGCTACCAGAGGAAAAGTCAATCAAAGTTACTACTGTTCATCCTCTGTGGTCCATGAATGACTGTACCAAGCTTTCATCCCAAATTTGTCTAGATATTTTCAACAAAGAACTAAAAAGTCGACCTCATGGTATAGTAATTGGTTATAAGTTATAAGCTCACCAAAGTCAGAGGGATTCATCCTCTGGGACCATGAATATCTGATCAACCAATCTGATCCAATGCATCCAGAAGAGTAAGAGATTTTTGGCAGGATATGTGAATATTTTAACCTGCAGGTGGCGCTAGAGGAAAAATCAGGGGGTCACCAACATCAGGAGGCTTCATCCTGAGGGGACCATGAATGTCTGTACAAAACTTCAATCCTCCCAGTATGTGTTGGCACATTTCAGTCTGCAGCACCGGGCCAACATTGCCAACCTCAGAGCCGCGCTGCTAAAAATGACTTTAAATGCAGCACTCATCCTCTACACCCACACTTCCTCCTGCACTCACACAGTTACTGAACGTCTGCCACCATTCCTGTTTAATCTGTAATTTTCCATTAATCTGAACCTCTGGAGAAACTGCAGATGAAGGAGAGAGCCGCTGTGTGATCATTACAGTGCATTAACGGAGGGGGAGGCCATGACTCAGATCAGTCTAATGAGCTCCTCCTGCAACTCTGCACATTTCACTGTGAGTTATCATGGACTATATATACTGCTGCACACTGAGGATACAACACTCTGATTCTTTCAGCGCTCTGTTCTCATCTGAGGCCGGAGCTACAGCACGGTGGCGGCGTGATGTGAAAGTCTGAACAGTCACAGTTATACTTGAACATTCTGGGAAATACACTTATTTGCTTTGTTTCCAAGGCTGCGATGAGAAGACTGGTACCAATCAAATGTTAGTGTGTAGTTTATGGAGCGACAGCCAGGATGCAGCTAGCTTATCTTATCTTATCTTAGCATAAAGCCTGAAAGCGGAGGGAAACAGCTAGCCTGGTTCCGACCAAAGATCAAAAGTACGCCTAACAACACCTCTAAAGTTGTATCTCATCGGTTTTAACTGCTTGAAAACGTCTTAAAACAAGCAACTGGTAACATTGCTACAGTAACAGCAGTAACAACTGCTGCTAACTATAGCTGTCATTAGCTAGTGGCTCGGTTAGCCATGCAGCTAGCAGTACAGACTGCTGTTTTATGTGATTCTATTCCAATGTACATTGCCAGGATGACCCTAACCCAGGATAAAAAAAAACACTGATTCTGATATTCAGAAAAATTCTAATTATTGGATCCATTATCTGGCTTGGCGAGTAGTTGGTTGACCCATATCCTCACTTTCTTAAAATAATGGCCTCAGTCATATTTTCAAGTTTACCAAAAAAAACTGAAAAACTGAACCAAATATGATATTTAGGCTATTAATCATTTCACACAAAAAGGTTATGACAATAGATGACGATTTACATAGTCCCTTGCGGGTAAAGATATGTCTTGGAAAAAGCTTATAAAATTGCCTAAGTCACTCTGTCTTGTGACTTGGACAAAATAAAACTGCCTTTGATATAGGCCATTAGACTACAGGGGCAGGATCACATGATCTGTTCGACTGAGGATGTTGGTGGTTTTACCAGAGGTGGCCAGCATCATGAAGAGCTGACTTAGGCAAGAAAACATGGCATTTTTTGCCATTATTTTAAGAAGGTGACAGCATTATACAGAAAACATGCTTTTGATACTTGATACTTTAAGACCTTTACCTTAAGTAGCCTTTACTCATAGGCTATGGGTGACTTTCACTTATACCTGAGTAAGATTTTAACACCATATCTGTACTTGACTTTCGGGTACTTTTTACAAGACTGCATTTTACACATTAATTGACTGACTTCATGAAAACCACTGCTGGTTGGAACCACAAAACAAATCTCCCTCGAGTATGTCATCAAATCTTTACAAAACATGTTTTAAAAAACTGCTCACATAATAAAACTAAGGCACATTGAACTTACTCACTCATACTTGACAACACGATGGCATCAGTATCAGGTTCTCTCGAGGGTTAAATGAGGATAATGGTAAACACAGTGAGTATGAAGTCACTGCAGAGGACCACAGCAGTGTGTGCGGTGACATCATACTGATGCTGATGGTATTCATTTCATTTTAATGAGGAACATCGCCATCTAGCTCCCATCAGCGTCTCTTCATTATTTCCAGTGAGTCTGTCTCTGATTATCACACTGATCCTGCTAAAGTACACACGGCACATTAAAATATAACTCAACTTTTTTCTGCTGGGATTTAAATACATTTGCTTGTGCGTTTTTTTTTTTTAATGTTTAATATTTATTTATTCATTAGTTTCTTAATATGACATCACAGTGATCTTATTGTGATGGGATATTTAAATGATGCTGCTGCAGAAACAAACACGTGTCCTTGTCTCGTAAACTGGATTAATAGTTAGAATAAAAAGTTGACACACGCTGTAGAAACTCTGTAGAAGCTTCTGCACAGGGCTGAGGAGGTTAGTAGGCTAACAAGGTAGCTGGAGTTAAAACACCGAACTTCCGGAAATTACCTTCAAAATAAAACAGCATATGGTTAGACGTGGCTTCCACAGAGAAAGTAGTACCCTTTATGATAGAAGGACTTTAAGATGCATTTTCTTTGTTGTTTTAAATCTTTTTTTTTCTTTTCATAATCGAAATAATCATCTGATTATTTTCATATTTGGATGATTACATCTATCTGTTCTTGAAATGCAGAAATCATCACTTGCATTGTGTAACGTCCTCTTCTTGATGTTGCTAAATCAGTTACAGCAGCCTTTATAGTGACTTTACCATTGGAGTTTGAATAACTTCATAAAAATCTTATTTATCTCTTAATTTATCCTCAATCATATCAAAAACAAAAGTAAACTGAAAACATAAAATGAACCAAGACAAGTCGATCGAGTCATCATTTTCTCAAGTCAAGTCACAAATCTTTAACTTACAGGTCCCAAGTCATTTATTTTCTGTCAGGTCAAGTTGCAAATCATCAAAACAGTGCCTCCTGTCCACATCTTTACTACAGAGGGTCCAAAAGTGGCCAGTGTGTAGTTACATAAAAAGGAGAGAACAAATATAGTCTTCAGTACAAATTTGAAATATTTGTTGTTTCGTAATTTACTTACTTAGTCTTTTCTTTTCATGCCACTATCATCTTCTACTCTACAATATATATATATATATATATATATATATATATATATATATATATATATATATATATATATATATATATATATATATATATATAATTTAAGCCACTCAAAAATGCAAGAAATGTATGTGATGATGTACATGCATTTTTTGCATTTCTTTTCGAACCACTGTCTAGAAAGACAAGAGAGTTGATGACTGTTCAATCAGATGACGTCGCTAACGCGACGGTGGGCTGTGTAGTCGCCTATTTATAATCACGAATTTTAACAGTCCTATAATTCATTAGTTTGATGATAAACTGAGACTTTCTCATGTTGAAAAATTCACAAACATCCTACTCGTGGCTCAAATCTTTCTCCATTCACTAACCATACAAAGTTTCTTCTGAGATAAGGTCCGATTGGGGAAACCGGAAGGGGGCGTGACTTCGGCGCTCTAGAAATAAGGAGGCATATTAAAATTAAATGTAAAATGATTACAAATAAAATTTACAATATATGACTCGCCAGTTGATTACATGTATAAAATAGATATGCTTAAGATATGTACCTAAAAAATAATAATGAGCATAATGATAATCATGTTAGTTAGTTACGTGTTTGTTTACCAAACATCAAAAAGTACATGGAGGGTAGGTGCCCGAAAAGTGTAATCGATCTATTTATTCCAGACCTGGACATACAGGCAACAGCTGAGAGCGTTGCGATGGAGGCAAAAAATAAACAACAACTTTGTTTTGAAGGAATATGTGTTGGACTTCCGGCAGCCGGACGGCTCTTCGCGGTAACTTTCCTGTCAGCGGGTCGGAGCAGCAGTCAGCAGCTACATAGAGCCGATCTGCTACCCTGGGTCGCTGATGAGCAACACTATCATCTGAGGAGGATCATGGAATAAACATGGCCCACAATAGAAGCTTTTTCTTTGAAGGTAAGCTGTGACACTCCGCTCCGCTGCTCCGGGCGGCCCGCAGCCATTTTACCCGCACACAGCCTCCGGATTCCTGCTTGCCGAGGCAGATTTTGGGTCCTCTGGTGTTACACATAATCGGTCCAGAATATGTGTGGACCCAGAGCGAGTGCACCGTTGGCTATGTGGCTAACGTTAGCCTCACAATGCTTGCTGTTGTGACAAGCCCATCCTCAGCTAGCCGGGCTGGTATGAGCGCTGCCAGGGGCCGGCGACAGTGCCAGGTCTCTGGGCCTCGAGGGGAAGACGGAACGCTGGCAGGGCGGTCCGGTCCGGAGGATTTTAACCTGGGTCTCTGGGCTCAGCTAGCACCGTTAGCGCTGACGTTAGCTGGCTCTGCAATGTGGGAGCTGGTTGTAGCAACAGCAGAGACAGGCCTTCCTGCCTTTGCTAAGCTGTTAGCTGCCACATAACGTTTATACATCACAGTAAAATGCACCAACACTTAAATAACAAACGTAACAATATTCAGAGTTTGTCCTGGAAACTAACAACCTGCCACAGGCTCCCAAACTAGCATGATGCCTTCCTAGCTTCAGATATTAGCTAGCTAATATATAAAATCAAAAATTGTAAACATTGTGCTTTACAGTGAGTAATGACTTTTCTGTGTCATCACTCATGGTGGTCCTCACTTGACTAACAGTTCTCATTTTGATTTTAGAGGCTACACACTTAAAAACCCAAATAGATAAAAATCAAAACAGTATTTTAAACATCTTAGTGAGAGCTAAATGGAGTAAATACAAATGCAGTATGCAAGTAGCAAAACAATACTTTCTTGATACCTCACTCTTAGAAACACAAGTTTGATTTAAAGCAAAAGAGTGGTGATATTCTTTGTCCTATTGTCAGCAAAACCCATCAAAAAAAGACCAAACCAACAGTGAATGTTCTAATAACAAGTATGAATTCCTGATCTTTCGTCTTCGCTTGTGCCATGGAGCTCTGTCGTTGTCCAATAACTATTAAAGACCCATAAAGAAGGAACGCTGTTGCACTGGCTGACATGTTCCTTCGTTACCACGAAGACGCACTGTAGTTTATTTTGACAAAATCCCCCACACACCGTCCTGCTGCCACACATCCAAATGTGGATTAATCCACCACTGAAAATAGTCCTCGACAGATGCACTATGTCCTCCTGTTTTTAATAATGTTATCAAGCTTCTGTTAAAGAAAATTAAACTACGTGTTCGTGGGCCGTGTTTTTAAAATATTATGTCCTCAGTCTTAGTCAATGGGCTTGGAGCAGACAGAAAAGTGATGAAAGACGGACTAACATGTGGTTGGTTTTGGTCTTTTCGTGTGATTTGTTGACGTTAAGAAAAATACGGTGGATGCTGGCTGAATTTGTCCATTTAACTCGTAAATTTTGGAAAAAGTTTGTGCTTTCTTAAGTCTGGGGAAACTGTTCTGTTGAAAATCTTTGAAAGTTTCATATGAAAATAGTCTCGTCAGAGAAAAACAAATTAACTTCAATTCTTTGCAAGAAATTATTTCAAAACCCCTCGTGTCTTATCACATTAAACACAAATCCTTGAAGTTACAATGTCTTCTATTTCGACGCGATCCCACACACAACGTCCTGCTGCCACAAATTATGTGGATTAATCCGCCACTGAAAATAGTGCATTTTATGGGACTATTTCCTTCTGTCTGTGGGCGGACCATGTGGAGTCAGAATCACTACAGTGTGAATTCTTGGATACTGAATGTATGACATGCAGCCGCAAGAACAAAACTTTCCACTCACTCGTATCTTTATTCGTTTGATTTGAAAGATAAATAAGTCTAATTGTGATTTACACATATTCTCATTAGTAACTCCTGCTGCCTCTTCTTTCGTTCCTATCTGAGGGAATTCCTGATTTTCTCTGACTCACTCACTCTGTATTGAGTGTTTTATCAGACTATTCGGGGTGCTTGTTCTGTTGTAACTGTTCTCTTTCTGGTGCATGGAGAGCTGTTCTTTTCTCCTACTCTGCTCTCTGCTGGACTGTTGCAGCGCGTCCATCATTTTCTCACGGCAAGAGGTTTTATGTTGTTTCCCAGTGTCATTCCTTTGCTGTGAATATCAGGCCCTGTGCTGCGTCGGTACCATCTGGTTGCATACGATGCACTGTTGCAGTCTGACACATTTGGTGAGGTATGGGCTGGTTATTCTGGGTGAAGTGGGTGTGTGTGGACCCGGTTGGTCACGGACCTACTTCCCTCATGTCATACCAGCGATGTCCTAAGGAGATGAAGCACACACAAAATGCAACATTATTTATGTAACGTAACTCCAGATTCTGCATTAACATCTGTCCTTAGTTATTAGATCACAAGGCCTTGAAACGCCTGGAATCGACTGGATTTGACGAAAAATCTTGTAATTGGATCGCAGATAATCTCAGTGATAAAACACAAGTTCTTCCTGATGGCTTTCGGTTCAGTTTTTTAAGTGTTTACAAAGGTGCTCCACAGGGTTGTATTCTCGGACCACTAGTATTTTTACGGATGTAGTATTTTTTTATGAACGAATTAGATGTAGATGGTAGAAACAGTACAATTCATCTATATGCGGATGATACCATTGATACAGCAGCACCCTGTGATGCCCAGGCAGTTCAAAACTTGCATCCTGTAGAAGAAACTTCCAACAAGGAGGTTATGTTTTCATATGTGTCCGTTGGTTGGTTTGTCAACAGGATTACACAAAAACTGCTAAACAGATTTCCATGAAAGTTGGATAGAGGCATGATCTCGGCCCAGAATAAACCCCATTTACTTTTACTATGGATACGGATAGAGGGAGGGATCCATGAATGTTCAATCAAATGTTTCAAACTTCTATTAACATTGCATGATGAGACCTTTTTCCACGTTTCCGTTCTCAGGCACTAATCCATGGATCTTGATGAACAAATAATCAGGTGTATTTAGGTGGCTGGTACCTGTGAGTGAGTACAAAAGGGGTCTGTTGGACCTGAGTGCCATTCTGGTTGTTCCCAAAAAATGTCACAACGAACAGGAGAGGAAACGATCTCATAGTGCAGATGAGGTGAAACAGGCCCCGGGGCTGAATTAAGAATCATGGGGTTTTTAAATGTATGGATGGGTTACATTTCCTCTGAGCGACAACCAGCTGTTTGCATTTGAACATCGCGTGGACAGTCAAAGCTCTCTTTCAGCTGCACCAGCGCCTCTCGCTCCCGTCTGTTTGGATAAACTGCCTTTGTGTCGTCATAGATCCGCTGTCATGGATTTGTCCTGTTGCGGCGTCCGCGGACAAAATAAATGAGCGCGCTGCCGAGGCGCAGAAGGAGCCCAAATGTCCCCTCACAAACATTATCGGGGCGTTTTGGTTGTAATTTACGAAGCTGGAAAACGGAGCGCAGCACGGATCCCACAGCCTTGGGGGTCGACTCTGTTTATTAGCTGGAAGAGATCGGAGAAGAGCTTCTTGGATCGCGACGTGATGTATGATTTGTGAAGATTTTCCCTGTCATCTAAAAAGCCTCCGGAAGTGGATGATTGGCCTAAAAACAGACAGCAGTTGTTCTGTCGCCGGTCTCATCTCCTCAGTGTGTGATAATCCACTCCTGCAGCTGCACAGCGAGGGCAGGAGCATTATGTTGGAGGCCTAGACGCTGCGAATTGGGTTTGAGGGACAGAAAAAGACGCAGCTCTCAGGGCCTCCATGTAAGCCACATGTACCAGCGAAATAACAGTCGCTGATTCCCGTACAAGCGGGATTTATGTTATATTTAACTGCCGGGCCCGCAGCCCGACGGATGACATGCATTAACATGATTATGTAGGCGAAGTCTGTCTGAGTGTGTTTAAAACGGCAGGGCTGAGAGACGACAATCCGAAATAAGACATATGTTTATTAGCTAGTTCGGTTATGTTTCCTTAGTTTAAAGAAGGAAGCTGTTCTGCATTCTCATCCTTTTTCTTTGTGTTTATTCATTGGCTGTCTGTTGTGAGATCCACTTCACAAATTTCAGTTGATTTTGGCTGAAAATAGGAAGCCAGGGCGTCACGGGACGACTCCACATCCTACAGACGTTAAAGATTTGTGTGTCAACAACATCATCGGTTTTATGTCAGAGTTTGGGCGTCTTTGTTGTAGGATTATCACCTTTTCTTTCTGACTTTTCTTTCGAGGCATGAGGACATAGTTGCACATGTAAGACTAAAATAAAGTAAACCAGCTTTAATCAGTCCACATTTTGAACTGAATCTTCGTGCAGACTGTTGAGGAGGAATTAAAGAAAGATGTGAAAGTCTCATTCGATGGTATCAACCCTACATGTGTATTTCTACATGTAAGACACTATATGCTCCTCAGCACGTCGGACAACGTGACAAACTCAAAGTTTAACTCGTAAAGATAGTAAAACACATTATCATCACTCAGCTCTGGGACTCTGAGCGCTCGTGAATCAGAGCCCTGCCAGCGTTGACGTCTTCCTCGTCACCACGTCGAGCCAAATCAAACCGAATTCGCCTCAAACTGATGTGTTTTTTTTCGCTCGCCGTGAGGAGCTCTTGACTTTCTTTTCACCTCTTCACCCAGCGCCGCCCGCGGGTGAGGTTGTCAAGGTTGTTTCATGTCGTTGTCAGACGGCACAATAATGTCTTAATCTGACAGATGTGGGTCTAGAGATACACCAACTCTTTCTCCCCCGATACACGTCTTGATACCTAAACTCGTTCTGATGTGACGTTATGATCCTCTTTCCTAAATTTAAAACCTGAAGCTGTCTCATAGTGTGGCAGTTATTCACATATATAAGACAAAACAGCTCCATAGTTTGCCGCGAGAGTTTGTCAAGACCGAATGAACCCAACTTAAAGCAGAACAGAGAGTTTAATCAGGTCACCGATGGCCAAAACTGCCTTGTCCTCCTTTACGTACGGAAATAGATGTCCATCTCAAACAATATACCACTAACTGCCAGCATACGTCATGCAGGCATGGGACATTATGAAAGTTTTGTGTCACGATTATTCCGTCCAACCTTAATTGCAATTAACAAACATGATGGTAATCATCAAAACATTCTTAAAACTTTACAATGAAAAATGAAATTGCACTGAAACATACTGGAATCAATTTAACTGTACATTTAGTCAGTAAACAATAAAGTTTATTGCATCACAGAGAGGACAAACATCTTCTTTTTAGTGAAAAACAATCAAAGAATCTTAAATAGGTGCTCATAAATCATAAAGTCTTCCTGCACAGATTTAGACATAAATGAATGAATCAATGGTGGTAGCTGTCTGTCATCTTTTAGTTTGGAATCCCGAGTATTTGCACACATCTGATTTGATTTTGACACTGAAGTGATACAATGTGAGGCAGAGCCTTCAGTCACGGTGACAGGCTCGAGCAATAAATGAGTGACCAATGAGAGAAATCGACATGGAACGCCACGTTCAGTGCTTTCAGACGTTCACCGTCGTTTTAAACGTCACGTCTCGTGTTCTTTGTGCTTGAAGCGCTGCTCAGTTTGGTTCCGTATCAAAAGGTAAAACAGTACGGACAAAAATGAACACAGCGTACAGATGGAGAGCTCCGTCCATGTATCCGAATAAGCCTGTCCTGAGGTCAGCGTTGGGGCGAAGCGAGCTTTCACACTGAGGAGAAGAGGAAGGTTATTTACTGTAATCTTGTGACTTTCACCCTCAGGACAGATTACCAAATGGATCCCACTTTCCCCCTCTGAGGCCGCATTTGAATAGAATATTTTCAAGCGTGTATCTAACCCTACAGGCCCCGTCATTGTTGGGGACAATGGACCGTACGTCAACCTCGTAACTAGTTGCTGAAGTTCACTATTTCTATGATGTTGACCGGCTCAGCGTCAAAACTTTTTGGGATTTTCAGGATCTTTTTGTGCAACACACTCTGTCACGTTGTTCATTGATACCTGTCTCACTATCGCTGGGGGGCGGACACACGGAAAAACGTGTTTACCTGAAACCAAAGTCTTTGCATTGGCGCTCGGCCAAAAATCTCTCCACTGACAGTGACTTGAACGGATTTTCCAGTTGTTATGAAGTTTTGAATACTGTCATACCTACACTCATGTCACAAAGTATAGCATTTGATGTCGTGATAATAATCTGAATTGACGGAGAGATATTGGTATTATCCAACCAATGTGATCGTGGATTAAAGGAAGGAGTTAAGTCATTAAGTCTCCAAAAAAATCAAATGCTTTACTGCAGTGACACGAGTGTATTTTGTGTTATTTATGGAACTTTTTATGCTAAATTAGCAAGGAGCCCGAGGTTCTCCTCTGCTAATTGTTACCAGTGTTTCACGTCATCTCGTTGAAATGATCAGCCTTGAAACGTGACTTGGTCATTTCAGCGGATGGCTGTGTGTTGGTTCTGCATCCCTGTACTGACGTGCGTCTGGTTTATTATTCCGTCCAAAGCCCTGGGTAGGTCAGAGACCAGGCGAGATGGAGGGTACAAGCACAACTGGAGCTTTTCTCACTCCGGTGACAGTGAAGAGGAAAGGATACACGAGTAAGCACTTCTCCCGCCCTCGTTTTTTCAGCACTGCATCACTTTTTTTTTTTTTTTTTTTTCACCACACATTTCAGGAAGAGACCCCAGTGACACCTCTGCTGATGAGCAGGCTATTCCCGTCTCTGATGATATACTCACTGGTCTTTTTCAGCACAGATCTGTGCGCTCTGCATGCAAATCCTCTCCTCTCCGCTCCACAGATCTCCTAGGGTTGGACCGATATGTGGGCCGACAGTAAATATTGATCATCGGGACAAAAGAGGTTCCTCGTTGAGTTCAAACCTGCTGTGAAATGCAGCTTTTTGGCATATTTTAAATGAATTTTTGTGCATTTATTCTGCATTTTTAAAGGTTGTAACTAACTCGTGATTATTTTCTTGATCCCATAATCAGGTTGTAGTCTTAAAATGCGAGACAAGGGATGTCTGGTAGTTTTGCTCGATCAGTGGCTGAAACGAATAATTAAACGTTGAAGTCGGTGGACTGCGTCTTATATTTATAGTTACATTTTTTATGCTGTTAGAAACATCAAAAAATTCACAAACTATCAACAGAATGTGAAGAAATAAAGGTTTTGAGATATAATAACAGGGTTCCCACGCGTCCTTGAAAACCTTGAAAACCTGGAAAATGTTTGACCAATTTTCCAGTCATGGAAAACATATGGAAAATGAGAAAAAAGGACAAATGTCCTGGAAACGGTTAAGTTTTCCTGGAAAATAATTTCAGGGTTCCCACGCTTCCTGAAATTATTTTCCAGGACTTTTCCAGGACATTTTCGCTGTCCTGGAAAATAATTTCAAGGAAAGAGTGGGAACCCTGAATAATTGTACATTAGCTTTCTACTTAAGTTAGCATGCTAACAAGCTCAAACCTTCCTGGTTTCACAAACTCCTAGCTTGTACCGCTAGCTGCACAGCTGATTGAGCTAATTAGCTAACAGCAGCTACAGTTATGTTATTTCTGTAGCACATTATTATTATTATTATTATTTTCATGATTAACTGTCAAAAAATGGTAAAACGTGCTCATAGGTTTCCTGTTGCGCAAAACGACATCTTCACATTTCTTCTTTTGTCCAACCAACAGTCCAAAACTGTCAAAAACTGTCATCAAAAAATTCACAAACTATCAACAAAATGTGAAGAAATAAAGGTTTTGAGATGTAATAACTGTATAGTAGCTTTCTACTTAAGTTAGCATGCTAACAAGGTCAAACCTTCCTGGTTTCACAAACTCCTAGCTTGTACCGCTAGCTGCACAGCTGATTGAGCTAATTAGCTAACAGCAGCTAGAGTTATGTTATTTTTGTAGCGCATTATTATTATTTTCATGATTAACTGTCAAAAAATGGTAAAACGTGCTCATAGGTTTCCTGTTGCGCAAAACGACATCTTCACATTTCTTCTTTTGTCCAACCAACAGTCCAAAACCCAAAGACTCTTTATTTACCGTCATAAAATGCAAAGAAAAGCAGCAAATCGTCACATTTAAGAAGCTGCAACCAGACGGCGTTTGACATTTATGCTTAAAAATTGAAGTGATTAATGGATTATCAAAATTGTCGGTGACTACATTTCTTTCAGTCGACTAATCGATTCATCTCCAGATTGTTGCAGCTGTATAAAATCACTTATTTCCTCTGAGAGTTGTAGTGTCTCATGACGGTCAGTGCTCTGTAGCAGATCATTTAATGTTGAAAGTGATAAAACTTTAAGACAAATATCAGCTGTTTGCACATTCAGTTCTAAAACTATGAGAACAAACATTAGCAGTCGTGTAAATCCCATATCGGTCGAACCCTAGAATCCACTTTGTCACTTTATCGTGCAGATGTGTCATTTCCTACAGACACTGATACACAGAGAACTGTTTGACAGTATGAAATGTGCTGAGTGGAACTCTGTTCACACAGAGTCCGACCGTAACGTCTTTGTTTTTGTTCCCCCTCTCAGTACGAGCGTGGTGAGCGTGGAGGAGATGGAACGGCAGCAGCCGACCTCCCCTGAGGAGAAAAAGGTAAACCATTCTCCCTGAACTCTCCTCTCCTCTCTCTCTCCTCTCATCTTCTCCCTCACCCCGGCGCTGGTGGCTCCCGGCGGGGCTGCCCGGCGCTCCGATCACCCCCGCAGACGGTGCCACGGCCCGGCTGGCGCCTGGCTGCAGAACAATGGCACCCGGAGGACCGAGGCAGTCCATGAGCTAGCATTGATGGGACGCTAAGGGACGCCTCCAGGGCTGCTGCTGCTGCTGTTGTTGGTTGAGGGGGATTGTGAGTGGGCGCTGGGTGTTGGCCTTTTATCGTTTTGTAGAGGATATTATTCCCGCTCGATTGGATTCATGTCAGAAAAAATAGATGAAACTATAAACTAAATTGTGAATCAAATTAGTTTCATCTGTGTTTTTTTGGCTGTGACAAGTGAAAAGTGTCTCAACGACCGATTGACTGAATTTCAATGACATTTAATCAAAACACTGACATTCCTCCAGAACCTGAATCCTATTGACTTTAACGATCAGAGGTCAAGTTTCCACTTGTCCATCACATAATTCCTCTAAATCTTAAACCTGAATGAGGGGAGGACCCATCTGGTGCCAATTAATTTGCAGTAAGCATGAAAATCTCAGTGTCCTAATGAGAACGACCAGTGGTGATGAAATAAACCCAAGTGTAATTAACTCAAGTGAAGTACCCTGAAATTGTACTTAAGAACAGTACTTGAGTATTTCCATTTTCTGCTACTTTATACTTCCTCTTCACTACATTTATTTGATACATTTGGTGACTTTTCAGACTCATGTTCATTGTATTGTTTATAGGCTTAATTGGGATGGATAGTGAATCAGATCGTGTTGTGTGAGAGGATGTTGCGTCAGAGCCAAAGTAGCACATTTTAAAATTATTCATTTTATCTTAATCTGACAGAAAAATCACTGTTAACGACAGTCAGAAAAAAGCTGAATATCGTCCCCGATGATCGGTCCTTCCTGCTCTGAGTTCTTGTCAGCCTCCGCAGCACCTCAAGCCGACGACCTTCTTGTATTAACGCGTGTGTCCTCTCCACAGTCTCCATCTCTAAGACACTTCACTTCCTCGGATCCTCTGAGAACGTATGAAAACCGGCCAAATAATCACATGAGGCCTCTGAGCAAGCTGCTGCCCAAGCGGATCAGGTACGGTACGATGTGTCTGTGAACCCTGCTGGTGCTTTCTGATGTTCTGGTTTTTCAGTGCAGGGTTCTCTGACAGTCTGGAATCTGATTATTTTCAGGTGGTTTGGAATAAATAATAAAAAAAAATCACTGTCGGAATTGTGGAAAAAGTGACTGCGGCGCTGCCTTTAGTTCACAAATTCATATTTTTGTGAGCGGATGGTGTTCCACTTCGCTCGTCCTCCAACAGTCTTCACCACACGATAAATAATAATTGCCAGCAGATTCAAGCAGCGTTGTTACAAGGACCTACGAGTCATAAAAGTCATACAATCCATCACTGGATTCAAGTCTTACATGCAACACTGAAATTAGGTCTTTGTAGGAAAACATGATTTTTTTTTTGGTTTTACATCAGTGGTTTTCTTTTTTTTTTTTACTGGCAGAATTTAATAGAAAAAACGTGTTTTTTTTAAATATAGATCTGATTCAATCCATTTTTTCATCATTTTACATTGCCTTTTCTGAGCATTTCTCAAGACTTTCCTGTGAATCCAGTGATGCAAACTGTATCAATCAATCAATCAATCAATCAATCAAACTTTTTATTTATATAGCACCTTTCCGACAAATCAAAATCCAATTCAAAGCGCTTAACGAGTGATTAAAGAGAAGATAATGGGATATTAAGAAAACAAAAATGGATTTGGACACTAGTGCACACCAACAGCAATCAAATCTGAGTGGTTAGAGTAATAAAAGATAAAGAAAAAAGATAAATACAAGCAATAAGAATGTATACAATATAATAATAAACAGACAAATAAATACAATAATATCTTAATTTGTGTAACACTTAATACTCTGACTACACAGGCCGTCTTAAGTCTAATAAAGTCAACAATGACAAAGAACTGATCAAGTAATAAAGTAATAAGTGAATGGATAATTGATACATAGAAGAACAGATTGAGATGGTAATCAGACTTGATAAACATGAATGAAAGTCATTAAGAGCAGGTTTACAGAGGGACGCTTTCAAAGCTCCATCACCATCTGAGATAATTAAAGCTTTACAACGTGCTCAGCTAATGTTTAACTCCCGTTCCTGTACACTGTAAATGCTCCTCATGATGTGTGTGTGTGTGCGTGTAAAACGGCTGTGAACATGTTTTTGTGCGCCTCAGTCTGAAGATGTGACTGAAGCGTCTGCCTCTGTCCCCGTGTCCCAGCAGCGAGGTCCCTCTCTCGGTAGCGACGTCGTCCCCCATCCCCAACAGAACCAACTACTTCATCATCAACCCCACGTCGTCACCAGGAATCGTCCTGCAGGGGCGACACTTCCAGCACGCACAGATGCCCTCCGCAATAAGGAAACCAGTCCAAAGGTAAGACGGGCTTCTCCACGCCGCTCTCTGCTTTTTGTCTGATTTTTCTTGGGACCCTTCTGTTTATTCAAGTTTTGGTCCTGCTCTTCCGTGAAGGGTGGATGTAAACGGCCTGATACAGCCTGAAATGTCCTCTTAAGCTCTTCATACATGCGCGGACCGGCCAACAAAATCAAACATAACAAAATCTTCGACCAAATACCTCGTTATCGATGTTGTGACGATATTGTAGGGATGATGATGGGACTTAATAGCAACACAATGAGATTTTTGATTAATAATCATCAGTAATGTGGAAGTTAATGACATAACTGGGTCGGAAACAAGTATCAGAGCAAATAGAACAGTCTGGTAGGTTCAGAAAATGACATCAGAGTTACATTAAAGGATTTTTGTTCTGGAATTAAAAGGAGCATCTTCTTTCCTACGTTCTCCTCACCGGATTTACGGACGTTTCTCTCAAGTAGACCTCGGCGGCGTTGATTTATTCTGGAGGCGTGAGTCGCACTGAATCGGGAAAAACGCGCGTCTCGTGTCTCTGTGTTCGTACTCGCCACTCCAGGAATCGGGGTTAATGTACCTTAATTGCCCCCCATGAGCTTGTGTGTGTGCTGACTTGTTGTCGAGGGGCCAAAGTAAGCCACAATAAGAAACTTCCTGTTTTCAGATTACCAGCATGCACCTGTTCCTTTCACCACACACAGTGTCGTTAACAGTTGAACAGTTTGAAGACATCTGCTTCAGGCGAAATATCTGGGAAGAATAACATCACACGAGACCTTTTTCAGTTTGTACATCCTCAGTCCGATCGTTTTACCTCTCAGCGGAGGTTAAACAAGTAAAAACTGAGCGTTTTCTCGAATTGGACAAGATCTTCTTTAATGTAGATGAAAGTAGTTTAGATCTCAAGAGTCATGAGAGTCTGGCTGGTTGTAAAGAGGATCGCTTTAAGTGAAAAGCAGGCTGTAAGAAGTTAATTATGGCGGATGAGTTGATTGCATTAGTGAGATGTTTCTCTCTTTTGTGATTTTCATCTTCAAGCAGCCTCGATTTGAAGGAAAGGTAAGACTTTGATCCGGCGGCCTCGCTCAGAGTGACTCTTTACCAGGCTGGATCTCATTTCATGCTTCGTTCACGTCCTCGGAACATCGTCTTCAGTTTTTTTCTTCAGGTTTTGTTTTTGTGTGTCGGCAGCAGCGTCTCTGTTTGCTGTTATTCTTCATGTCAGTGTGTGGTTGTCGCGTCGAGATGCAGCATATGAATGACAGTAGCGGCGTTAATAATGACCAGTCCTGGTCAGGACTGTGACAGCGAGGCAAATACAATCAGAGAATTTAGATATAGCACAAGAATAAAAATGGAATTAAATCGATTAAAAAAAGAATAATGAAAGGGATGGGACCTGTTGGAAATGAAACGGCTTTAATATAAGGCCATCTGAGGTCACGCCGAGTCATAATTCAACAACAAAACTTTTTCATTATGTCCTTTCGTGGCGTCTTGGATGTGCGAGACTCGAGGACGAGACCAGACAAAATGTAAAATGGTCAAACTAAACTAGTGAAACATGAAAAGCCTTTCCACTCAGGTTGTTTCCACGCTCCGTTGAAAAAACACCGACGCGCCTCATAACTGATTCATATCTGTTCCGGCCTCCGTCGGGCCGCTCTTTGTTACTCGAGGTTCATTAAGAGGTTTAAGAGAACATCTTGTGTCTGCACACAGAGGTCCTCGTTCTTCTTTGTCAGAGAAACATTCGAGAGCGAACACAGCGAGCTGCCGCGTGTTATTTACCTCCGCAGCCTGGCTGATGATTAGCCGGCCTCGGCTCTGGTTTTATCGCGCTGTGGTGAAACATCGGAGGCTCCCCGCCTGCGCTCTGTCGCTCTGCATCTGTCCGCTGACCTTTGACCCAGATCTGTTACAGCGAAGCTGCGCTGAAATCTATCAGCTGTGTGCGTTTGTGTTGTTGTTCCTTCTGTCAGGATGTGATGTTAAAGTTTAAGTCTGGGGAAGTTTTCTGGTATTTCTTTTGAATATTTCCTGAACTTTTTCCTCAACAAAACTACTTCTACTAAGATTTGTGTCTTCAGCAGGAACTAACGCAAACATTGGAAACCCTTTATTGCAAATATCAACAGGCAAACTCTCTGAAGCAAAATGAATCCCCTCAGCTCTCCATCTAATATTTCTCACAATTTATTTTAAAAATGATACTGAAATTAATATAATGAATACATTCAACACCTTAATATGTATTTTTTTTTTTTTTTTTTTTTTTTTTTAGAAAAAGTGATTTTAAGAGTAGACTGACGAAACCAAACTGAATTTAATAAGATCCATGTGCTGATCTGGCCGTTCTGCTGCTCTGCTAAGCTGGTTAGCTTCTTAGCTGGCCTATTTTTACTGTTTTTATTCTCTGCGACTGGATTTAGCTTCTGCCTTATTTATGTGTGTTAACAAACTAATGAACCAAGACTTTACTTTGGCTGTCTGGCTTTAGCTAGCTGTGTAGCTGACTGTCGGGTTTGGTTTTTAGCTGTGTTTTAACTGCACATTTAACATGCTGTTTTCTTTGTAATTGTACATTTCTATGACATGTAAAATCATATGTGGCAAAATAAGTGTAAACAAGTCAGATTTTGGTGCATTTTGGCTTTGTAGGACAGAGATTTAGTTCGAATTTGCCCATTTAACTTGCAAGGTTAGGGGGGAAAAATAGCGTTTTCAAGCCTGGGGAAGCTGTTCAGACCTGCACAGTTTGTATGGGCCTTGAAAGTCCTTGAATACTTGTTGATGTGCAAAAATCTTGGTAAGAAGAAAAGTAAAAAACTTCTCATGGCTTATCACATAAAGTAAAACCTTAAAAGTCATTGAAAACTCCTTGTATTTCCACTTTTAGCGTCGCCTGGCAGTGAACTTTAAAGCCAGCTTCCAGTTGCTGTCGGATCCAAACGTAAAAACACGTTTCATGCGGTGACTTCACTGACCACTTTCTCTTTTTATTCTCCCGCAGAAACGACTTCTCCACCACGCAGCAGGCTGTAGAAGTGGACAGCATCGTCCTCACCTGTCCAGAGGACCCAGGTAGAGTTCGCAGCTCGGCTAACACGACGACACACAGGACGGTTTTTAAAGTCAGGCTGGTTTCAGAGAGGAGAGACTGCTGCTGGTGGTGTTGTTGGCTGTCGATGGGCACACTGTGTTCCTCCTGCTGGGAGGAAATGACTCGCTCATGTGTGTTTATGTGTGTGCAGCATCTGTGATAAAAGTGTGTGTGTGTGTGTGTGTGAGGATTTGTGTGTGACAGCCAGCAGCATCTGCAGAGCTGCGGATCTGGGCCGAGCCCTCCTCCCTGCTCCTGCCAGCAGAGGAGGAGATCTCAGGCCTCCCACGTTAATCCTCAAAGCTCCCGGTCGAGGGAGGAGAAGCTTCAGAGTCGCTCGCTCGGCTAATAAAGGTTCTCTAAGCGAAACCGCTCCCCCGAATACTGACAGGTTTGCAGGAAAAATCGGAACATAAAGGTGACCTCCGAGGGGAAAACTGCTCCCAAAGCAGTTTTTTGTCATCCGCCTGTTCACTCGCCGTGTTTACTTTTTATTTTAGAAGAGAAAAATGTGGGTAAAAGGAGACGACAGTGCCTCACAGAGGTTAAAACCGAGAGTGTCGTTTTGTACTGAATAACTATTATTAAATGCTTTTATAGACAGACGATACACAGAGATGTGTACAGTCCTGATCACCAATCAATCACCAATCAATATTTCACATTTTAGAAACATTTGTTGTTTCCCTTTCCCTCCCTGATGGAGAGAAAAGAGTGAGAGAGCACAGCTTGTACCGGGATATTGATAATGCAATATAAAAAGCAGCTACCATGCTCAGACGAGGGCTTGAAAATTGTTTCCATTTTTTAAATTCTCACTTTATCAGCGGTGATATGTTGTGGTTTCTTCCTTGTGACGAATGTACTTACTGTAAGTCGCTTTGGACAAAAGCGTCTGCTAATTGTAAATGCATAAAGCGAGTATTGAAACAGTTTCAGATATTAAAGTTTTTTTGTTAATTAGTTGACAACATTAATCTGCATCAGTCACTGGCGAGACGTGAGGGTTTTTCTGTTGAATGGCTGACTTAAAGGGATATTCCGGTGTAAGTTTAATCCATGGTCTAACACACCTTGACACCGAGTAAGACTTCCCCTTGAAAGGTCAAGTTAGCTGACTGCTAGCTTAGCTAGTTTTAGCAACCTCAGAAAAGACTGCACGAAAACAATACACTGCAGCTTATGTCTCCAATTTAGAAACCGCCATCAAAAAGCCACTCATAGCCACAATTAATGGTCAGAACAGCACCAAACTTCAGCAACAGTACATGTACAGTCCCAGCACACAGTACGAAGCATCAAACATCTTGCTAGCTTAGCCGGATTTGTATTAGAAATACAGCTCAACTCACTCTCCTCCAGCAGCCTGCCTGTGTGGGGAAGCCCTGACGAGTCGATTACCGAGTGCAGTAGATTTCCGCAGCTCAAGGATGAAAATGTATGATTATTACTCCAATTACTTCCCTTATCTTCCCTGTCAGCTCTCGATAATAAGAACTGAGCATTCCATGGAGTAATAATCAGACATTTTCATCCTTGAGCTGCGGAAATCTACTGCACTCGGTAATCGACTCGTCAGGCTTCTCCACACAGGCAGGCTGCTGGAGGAGAGGGAGAGTTGTGCTGTGTTTAATATATGATAATTGGAAATCAACTGGTACATGCACGTGACTTTATATACCAGTATTTTGCTTGTTTGCTTGTTATCCTCATTTGATTCAAATGCACAATAATTATTCTAAACATTTATTTAAAAAAAAACAGATTTATTAAACTTTGCTGCAGTTCTGCATTTCCTGATCAACATTCTAGATTTCTGTGATGTTGGTTGGACTGTGTCAATCAGTCATAAGAATAATCTAATAAAGATATTTAAAGATGAGATAGGATCAATAATTAAGTGATTCTTGTTCTTGATTGTTGTGTTGTTTTTCTTTCAGAAGAGGAGAACCTGAACATTAAGCGTCGTGCTCAGCAGAAGAGGAGGCCGTTGGAGGACTGCTGTAGCTTCCCCTCACAGGTCAAAGCAGCAGAGGTAAGAGGAAATATTCATCTGTATCATGTCCTCTGCCGCTGTGCGAGCTCTCTGTCTGTCTGTCCGTCTGTCTGTCTGTCCTCGCTCTCCTCTAACGCCTCGCAGCGCTGAGCTTTAATCCGGAGCCTGTAATGCTTCATATTCAGCTGTTCTCAGAGACGGAACACGCCGTGATCGTCCCCTGACCTTTAAGAGACACACCGCCACTGTGACTGAAAAGCATCATTGTTCAAACGGAGGTTGTTATGGTAGCTGGTCTCACAGTGAAATGACTGTAAAGAGCTGAACGTCCAGATGTAGATGTCATCCTGACCCAAAGATTGGGTTGATCTGCTCTTTGCTTTACATTCAAATAATTTGGCATTTAAGCTCAATTACTCAATATTTGTATATGGATCGAATTCTTTATGATGTTATAAGGTGTCACTTGTGTATTGATTATGGTATTCAGAAATAGTATTGCCGAAGCACAAACATTCTGAACATTTTTATGGGAAAGAAAGAGAAAAGAAAAAGTATATTAGTCATTATGTTATATTAACTAACAATTCAAATGTTAATAGTGAATTTTGACTAACTGAAACAGCAGATTTAAATCTTTCTTTTTTAAGTTGTATGAATATAACTTAAACATGAGCCATCATTTGCATTAAAAATAAAATAAACGTGTTTATTTCGCGTGTGCATGAGTCAATCTTATGAACAGAAATGGTAATAATAAATAATACGAATGATGGAAGGATAGAACCAGTTGATTGTTTATCACCAGCTCTTTCAGCCTGTTGTAGAACAAAGTTTTGGTTCTGCAGCACAGTTTCTGTTTTGTTCAGCACCTGCTGTGTTTCTAACGGCAGCAGAGAGCTGTTTCAGTCAGTCAACATCTGGCAGAAGTCTTGTCTCTTTGAGTTTCGGTTGCTCAAGAGGGGATTGTTTTCTAAAAATGTGATTATTAGGGATACACAGTGTTGTTCAAAAAGTCTCACAGCAATTATTTGACACGACTCGATAAGTGGAAATGATCATTTTTGCATCACAATTTGAATTTTTATTGAATAAACTAGGGCTGGATTTTTTCAATTTTTTCGATTTACGATTTTTTTTCCTTCTCAAAAACAAACTTCAAATGACAAAGAAATTATCAAAAGCATTGCATTTATTTTAATGCTTTTATTGTAAACAAAATTGCCCTGCCATTGTAAACAGTGCACCTTCAAACTCACTTGAAAAAATAAATAAAAGTGCATCCTTTTGAAAAGAATGTGTCCCTTTTTGATAAAATGCTTTTGTAAACATAAATTTAACATGTCAGACTGCATGCCATTATAAAAACAGATCAGTTTCCCCATTGGGAATAAGATCTGTAGACCGGGACATCCCTACAGCTCTGCAGTACTTCATTATGATGCTGTTTGTCTCACAGTTCACCTTTTTGGCAAAAGGTTGTAGTTTCTGCCATTTGGATCATAAACACTGTTTAAATGAATCGTTCAGCAGTAATGTGTCAGAAGTTTCTCTGTTTCGGCCTGTTGAATAAATGAATCACACGAGTGTTCTTCATTGGCAGCCTCTCCGGCAGCCCATCTACCAGTCAGTGTGCGGGAAGTGCAAGAAGCCGAGCGAGGACGGCGGCAAGTGCCCGAGCTGTGGGAACGGGCCGGCCCTGCTGCCCTGTCAGCAGGCCTCGCTGTCGTCGCCCACCCCCAGGCCCCCCATCAGATCCCAGCCCTCCCCGGGACCAAACAGCCTGCCGCAGAACTTCTACAAGCCGGTCACGACCATGAGGGCGCCGCGCGGCGAGACCGTGCCCGTGCGGATCACGAGCGCCAGGGGAACCCTGCTGCCGCTGAACAACGGCAGGGCGCCGCTGTTAGCCGGCACGTCGAGCTGCTGCGGAGCCAGAAACCCGCCCAAAGGGAAGAGGACGACGGCGCAGCAGCACGAGCTCAACGACCCCAGTGAGTCAGAACAACAGAGTGAAGGTTTCATGTCGTGATTATACTGACTGAGTTTTCATTTTTGGGTGAACTGTTCCTTTAAAGTTGCATTTACTATAAATAGCAGCTTTTGGTCATTGAGAGGACTCGCAAGATTTGAGGTGTTTGCCTCCTTTCGCAGCGATTTTCTTCCTACGTGTTTAGCGGACAGGGCAAACACCTTTAATCAAGTTTCCCTCGCCGCTCTAACGACGGAAATAACCAAAATGTGACCACACTTCAGACTTATTGTCCTCCGAGGAGGCTGAAAAATGCGCTGTGCCTGCTGCCTGCATCTGGGAGACTGTTGATAACTTCTGTTGATGCTGAGCAGTGTTACGTAACACGTAACAAACACTGATGGTGCTGAAATTTGAAACGGTAAAACCAACCATCGGGATTTTTCTGCGGTCTGTTGTGTAACCGTAACCATTTCATCCCCGGTGAGTCAAAAAAGAAGAGCCGATAAAGAGGGAGAATAATGCAGATGGAGGAAAACAAGTTCTTTTAATGAAGCCGACCTCCTTCCTGTTAGCACCATCTATGTTCCAGTGGAAAGCTTCCAAGCAGGGTGAAGGCTGTCGGCTCTCAACGGGTCACAGCGACCCCTAGAAAGAAGGCCACTTTTCAC
This sequence comes from Lagodon rhomboides, assembly GCA_039737535.1. Lineage (NCBI taxonomy): Eukaryota > Metazoa > Chordata > Actinopteri > Spariformes > Sparidae > Lagodon > Lagodon rhomboides. Next base: position 6,824,309 of record CM077798.1, on the reverse strand, counting down.
AATCGCACTGAGCCAGCAGCTCGGGAAAAAAATAAGACCATTACTGTGATTAGAGCTAAGTGACCTGCTGACTGGTCTTAGGGTAAAGCTCTCCGGAGTTCTCTGGAGAGTTCTTCTAGGAGAGACACTCTGTCTTCGGGGGCAGCACAGCGAGTGCAAACAGTCTGTGCTCGGAAACAAAAACGCCGGCGGATGACTCTGAGGATGAAAATAATAGCTGGGTAGAGAAAAGAGGGAAACGACTACAGAAATCCTGAGAGGAGAGTGAGAACAGAAACATTCAGGCCAAATTTACTAAAGAAAACAACATATTGACTATAAACATGTCAAAGTACAGTGAGATGTAACAAATTCAGGCTGCTTCTTTGTTGCCGGTGGAGAAAGTCACCAGACTCCCTTTAAAAAAATCAACATTTGATTTTGAGACTTCAGGAGAAAACTGTATGAACTTTGTGAAATACTGCCTACAACACATTTGTAACTATTTGGGCCTACTTTTAAATTCGGCAAACATTAAACACGAGGATATTTCTTTCTTTGTGTGTAAAACCTGTTTCAGTCATGTCGGTGTGTACTTGCATATAGACGAGGAAGCCAGATCCGATCACAGGAGGTCACTCAAGAGTGTCGAGACACATTTTCAAGCCAGGTGTGAATTGGCGGGCTTGAAGCTGTCGACTTGTGATTGAGTCATGGATGGTAAAACCGAAAAAAGGCCTCTCTGAATCAGCAGAAAAAGAAAACGAGGCCCAAACCTCCAACCACTCACACCACAGTGTGTCTGTGTTTCCTCCCCAGTCGTCCTGTCCAGCGACGACGAGGAGGAGGCCGACAACGCCAGCACGGGCAGCGCCAACAGGCTGGACAGCGTCTCCCCTCGGCCCGCCGACTCCGCCCACTCCTCGCCGGCGCCGTCCGGGGGCCGGGTGGAGGCCGCGGTGAAGGGCGTGGCGGAGCAGGAGGAGCCGAGCACGGAGTTCTTCGAGGACGTCAACATGAAGATCACGATACCACGGAGAGCCCGGATGAAGGATCAGGTGAGAGCTCGGCCGACGGGATCGGAGCCACGAGGTCTGAATGAACGAATGAAACAAACGTGTTTTTCTTTTCTTTGAATTGTAGTTTGGAAATCAGCCTCCGGAGCAGTTTTCACCGAGGACGAAGAAGCCCAAATTCATGCCCAGCAAGTGCGCCAGCATCATACTGGAGTGTCGGAGTGTAAGAGTAGGAACTCTGCGCAGGATGGTGACCAAGCCCGTCGTCGTGAGTACTGCATTTGTTTCTTACTTAAATGAGGCCGCTACACTTTGTTCCAGCACTGAGCGAGTTATGGGAAATAAACTGGGTCATTTTCAAATTTTGCCTGATTTTAGTATCTAGTTTTCAGTTTTGTATACACATGCAATTACATGTTTTGTTTGCTGTAAGTTCTCTGATATATTATACTAAGGGGATGTTTGATCGGGATTTATTTCAGCCAATAATACATTTTTTATTTTAAAAAGATTTGTTCCCTTCTTCTTCTTCTTCTTCTTCTTCTTCCTTTCTTTCTTTCTTTCTTTCTTTCTTTCTTTCTTTCTTTCTTTCTTTCTTTCTTTCTTTCTTTCTTTCTTTCTTTCTTTCTTTCTTTCTTCCTTCCTTCCTTCCTTCCTTCCTTTCTTTCTTCTTCTTCTTCTTCTTCTTCTTCTTCTTCTTCTTCTTCTTCTTCTTCCTTCCTTCCTTCCTTCCTTCCTTCCTTCCTTCCTTCCTTCCTTCCTTCCTTCCTTCCTTTCTTCCTTTCTTTCTTTCTTTCTTTCTTTCTTTCTTTCTTTCTTTCTTTCTTTCTTTCTTTTCTTCTTCTTCTTCAACAACAACCAAATGTCAAGGTGCAAACAGCTACCTACGGGGATTGTAAATGGTCCTCATGCTAGGTCAACTAAAGCCGTTTGACTTCATATTATCGGCTCCATTTATCGGCTTGAATTCCACCGATACCGATCAGCAGCCAATAATGTACATTTCCCAGTATCGGGCCAGTATATATCCTGCATCCATAATAATGCTAATATGATAATGACTGATTTGGTGAATTGAACATAATGTAAACTTTGAGTGTAGTACTGATGACCACTGAGAAGAAAAAAACACTTCCTTCAGACATTTCAAAATTAAAGTCTTGCAAGGAAGCTGTGGGGTTACGTTCCCTGACCTGCCAGAGGGCTTTTATTTTGAAACTGATTTAAAGGCAGGAAGGATGATTCTGGAGAAAGTTGGATAATTGTTAGGCCCCTTCCTAGGTAGTTAAACACTTTTCTAATTCTAATCCAAAGCATTGGTATTCAACAACCTGGCAATGAGACTCAACAATCACCTGTCTTTGTCCGGACTCGTCTTCCTGATCTTTAAAGTTTAGAATGTTATTGACAGCAAGGATGATGCTAAATGGACAGAGTAAGCGAGGGGAAAACGAGTCATGGAAAGGGCAGAAAACCATCTTAAATCATCATAATCCAGTCCTTCAATTTCTAAAAAAACTGTGTTTTTGAAAAAAGGATTTGGAACGGCAATGATGAGTTTACCCTTTGTTTCTGTTTTTTCAGTTTTCCATCGACCACATCCAGCTGGAGACTGAAGGTATGAACCGGCGGGAGCGAATTCAGAAAAAAACAGAACAGAGTGCGAGCAGAGCCGCTGGATCAGACATCAGCGTCGCCGTCTGCTTAGTATTCAGGCTGGTCGGCAGAGATTAGCTCAGTCACACCTGTGGTGGCTCTATGTATTTAAAAAAAAAATGCAAAAGAAACAACAGAAATACCAGAGAGAGAAAAATGAATCACTAGAAGAAGCAGCAAACCAAACTGATCCGTGTGGAAGTCTGAAAGAACAAGACTTTTTTTGTGGTGTCTGTTACACTTCAGTCGTTGCTGGGAAATGAAATCACATACTTGGCATCACGTAGCTTTCACAAGTATGCTAACACTTTAAGAAGAATGAAAACATACTTCACTTGCAGGGAGAGAAAAACTTCATATGTTGAAATCAAGTTCTGACACGGCCTGTGTTCAGTCCTTTCTGAATGTCTTTTCTGTGAAACGTTTGTCCTCAGGGGCGGAGCGGAACACCATCGAGAAGGTCTGCCTCCAGTCGTCGGAGCTGATCAGCTGCGAGTGGTGCAGCGTCCGCAAGCTTCCGGTCTTGTTCTTCCAGACGACCCCGGAGGAGTGCGTCCGGCTGCGCACGCAGCTCAACATGGCGAAGGAGGAGGGCGGCCAGTGGTACGACTGCTCCGGAGACCGTGAGTGCAGAAGCTACATATCCCTCCCTCTGTACACCTGCAGCAGATATCAGGAGTTTTCTTCTCGATTAATGCTAATGGGAACTGAACCCACAACACCCTGAGGCTATCAGACAGACAGATTTGAACTCACCTTCTTGTAAATTTGGCATTAAAGGGATATTCTGGTGTAAGTTTAATCCATGGCACCTTAACACCGAGTAAGACTCCCCCTCAAGAGGTCAAGTTTGCTGACCGCTAGCTTAGCTAGTTGTAGCAACCTCAGAAAAGACCACATGATAACAAAACACTGCAGCTTATGTCTCCAACTAGAAACCGCCATCAAAAAGCCACTCATAGCCACAAATAATGGTCAGAACAGCACCAAACTTCAGCAACAGTACATGTACAGTCCCAGCACACAGTACGAAGCATCAAACATCTGCTAGCTTTGCCGGATTTGTATTAAAAACACAGCACACTCAACCTCTCCTCCAGCAGCCTGCCTGTGTTGGGAAGCCCTGACGAGTCGATTACCGAGTGCAGTAGATTTCTGCAGCTCAAGGATGAAAATGTTTGATTATTACTCCATGGAATGCTCAGTTCTTATTATTGAGAGCTGACAGGGAAAAGAACGGAAGTAATGGAGTAATAATCATACATTTTCATCCTCGAGCTGCGGAAATCTGCTGCACTCGGTGTTCGACTCGTCAGGGCTTCCCCACACAGGCAGGCTGCTGGAGGAGAGAGGTGTTTTTAATACAAATCTGGCAAAGCTAGCAGATGTTTGATGCTTCGTACTGTGTGCTGGGACTGTACATGTACTGTTGCTGAAGTTTGGTGCTGTTCTGACCATTAATTGTGGCTATGAGTGGCTTTTTGATGGCAGTTTCTAGTTGGAGACATAAGCTGCAGTGTATTGTTATCGTGCTATCTTTTCTGAGGTTGCTAAAACTAGCTAAGCTAGCGGTCAGCTAACTTGACCTCTTGAGGAGGAGTCTTACTCGGTGTCAAGGTGTGTTAGACCATGGATTAAACTTACACCGGAATATACCTTTAAGGACAATACATTAAGATTTTTTCTGTATTTTCATACAGTGGGGCGTGCTGCAGTTATTGTCAGCTAACTGTTTGCGTCTGCACTGGATAGGCTCCCTCGCAGACCTCTGTTCAGGATTGGGGAATACTGACAATGAATCGTAGACGAATGCCTTAATTTATCCAATACCGTTAGCAGAACAGATAATGTCTGTGCTTACTGATACGGCCCTGGGCCCTTTTTTAAAACCAGGATTTGGTAACCATCCCTATCAGACAGTAATGTCTTTTGTAAGTGTATTAATTAATTAAGGCTTCATGTGATTATGTCATGTAGAAACTCAATATTTTCTGATCCTAGAAGAATGGTGGAAGCTTGTAAAAACTAAACTCGCCACATGTTTAATGTTGTTCTGTTTTTTCTCAGTCGATTCATTCAAAGCCGAGCTCGTTGAATATTCATCCTCTCCGCCCGACTGAACATAAACTGGACTTCATGTCCCTCGTAGTTAATGTCCTGCTCTCGTCGCTCATTTCCTGCCAGCTTCAGTTCGCAGATCTAATTAGCTGCGGTACATTCAGGCAGAAATGTTTTATGCAAATGGTTTTTCTAGATACAATATGTATGGACAGAGAGATTAGAGATGTGTCGAGGAAAATCAGCGTCATAAAAAAGAGTTTGAATATAAATAAAGAGAGATTTCTGCGCTTGTTTTTTTGTTAAATTAGTAAAGACGGATCTGTGCTTTTATGTGTTGTTATATTAAGAATTTATGCCAATCTGTGCCGCCAGAGTCGGACGAGAAGTACATCGTTCTGATCTTCGAGAACGGCCTGGCGATGAAGGAGCAGATGATCCTGGAGGACATCCTGGGTGAGATCGGCAGGAACAACAACCTCAGCAACTTCCCCGCCAAGCTGCCTTTCGAGGAGGCCAACATCCGGCTGGTCAACTACAACAAGGCTTCCAAACAGAAGGAGGACAAGGTGAGCCTGGAGACGCACGTCACGAGGTCTGGAGCCAGTGATTCGATCAATCTGAAAATTATTTTTCAGTTAATTGTTTAGTGTCTAGATGTCACAATTTCTGAGAGCCCAAGATGTCTTCAAATGTCATGTTTGGTTATTGAATAGTCTCAACTCAAAAATATTCTGATTTTTTGAATGTGCCTCTTTGCCTTTTAGTCTGTAAGAAAAGCTTCGTACTGGCACTATCATACTGTGCAGCGCTGCCACCAAACTCCATTCAAGAAACTGTTAATTTAAGGGATTAACTGTAACTTTAAAAAGGGGACTCTCGGGAGCTTTGTTGGGGTAATGGAGATATCTCAGAGGACGTGTTTCAGGGAAAGGCAGGTCTTGTTGCCATAGTTGCACCAAAGTTAGTTAGTGGAGATTGAGGATTTGTTTTCATCTGAATGACTTCATTCATCTTCTTTGTCTAATTTTGGTGGAAAAGATTTTTTTGCAGGATGTGACTTAATTTACAGATTCCTGCAGAAACTGGAGATTTAGCTGACATTTGAAATTCCTTCCTCCTCACCGACGCCTGTCCCTCTCTGCAGGGGAAGCCCATACAAACCCCTCCCAAAATCGGCCACGCCTCCCCGGTCGCCAAGGTAACGCAGGTCACCCCGGTCACCATGCCCGTACGCACGCGGATGGCGACCCGGCAGCAGACCAGCACCTACTTTGAAGACGACGACGAGGACATGACCGACCTCCAGCCCACGTTCTCGGGACCAATCATCAAGTGAGTGGCTCCTCTGAAACCAAACGTTTCCATGTGTTCTAATGTAATATGTTGGATTTCTCGTTAACAAGAAGAAGGTTATGTGTGAAATGTTAAATTCTATCTAAAACAGTGGATTGTACGGAAGCCAAGAACTGCCATGCTTGCAAATGTATTTTTGTCGTCTCGAGAAAATGAGCTTAGTTAACTTTAGATACCATGATGGTCGACCCGTTATCAGGAGGAAACAAACGGTCGTTCCGTCTTGTTACTTTATGGAGGATATTTTTGGTAAATATTCAAATTAAACTGCTGTTCATGAGGAACCTTTGTCCCACAGCTGTTTAAAACCATCCAGCCAGCATTCACAGTGTGAAATGTCAATTGCCAAAGTTTATAGTGTTTTAGTTTTTTTACTTTTTTGTGTTTCATATTTGATGTTTCACTTTTCATATTTCCATTTAAATTGTTTTATTTAATCTTTACAATAAAAGCTTGAGCGTTTCCATTTAAGCTTTAGCATTTTAAATGTTCCTTTTTTTCACTTTACATTTCAAATGATCATTTTACGATTCCTTTTTTCCTTCTGAGTTTAATCCTTGTAATTGTATTCCTTTTTAATTGTTTATTTGGACATAAATTAACAAATATCCTCCACAGAAACTTTACTTTTCAGTTCTGATCTTTAAGGCTTAAATCAGTCGTGATCAAATGAACAAGACACAAATTTTTCGCATTCTCCATAACAATCTCCATCTCTTGTGATCTAGAGAAAAAAAAATGATACTCGTGATTAATTATCTCACTGTCTCGTGAAATTGTCCCGTTTTGTTTTTGAGAGACGAGGAGATAAATAACCCAATTTCATGATAAAAACGAGCTTTGTTTCCTGGAGATTACAAAACAATTAACTTGTGATCTCGAGAAAACAAAAGCAATGTCTTCTGAGAGTCAGTATCTGGAGAAAGCTGATATAACTGAACTGGTTATCACAAGAAAACAAGCTTTGTTATCCGGAGATAACAAAATAAATGATTATTATTATCATGTTTTTTGCAATAATGGCATTAAAAAGATAAAATCCTGTTGGCGGGGCTTCGGAGCATCGTCTCCAACAGCTGCAGCCGACATAAAACATGTCACAGCCCCACCCAGTGGACGTTAGCTGTAATGATATTGATGTAACAGTCTGAGTGTTGTCTGCGTTTGTCTTCCAGATTAATGGTGTACCCTCCCCCTCCAGCCAAAGGTGGCATATCAGTCACTAACGAAGACCTCCACTGCCTTAACGATGGGGAATTTCTAAACGACGTTATCATAGATTTTTATTTAAAGTCAGTATTTCCATCATTTGTCGACGCTTTCTTCACATGACAAAGATTTTTACTCCCTCTGATTAAGTCTCCATCCAACCTTTCGTTGTCTTTCTGTCTCAGATATTTAGTTTTAGAGAAATTGAAAAAAGAAGACGCACAAAGAATCCACGTGTTCAGCTCCTTCTTCTACAAGAGGCTGAACCAGAGGGAGCGCCGGAACGTCCCGGACACGACCAACCTGCCGTGAGTCTCCGCAGGGTGTTGTCGTATCGCGTTATCTTCAGACGAGTCTGATACTGACGGCTTTAATCTTTTGGTTTTGGATCTCCAGAATCCAGAAGAGGAAGCACAACAGGGTGAAGACGTGGACTCGGCACGTGGACCTCTTCCAGAAGGACTTCATTTTTGTTCCCATTAACGAGTCGTGAGTCTCCAGATCATTCTTTTTGATCACTGAACTTGATTTTTGTTCTTTCACTTCAGTCCTGTAACTGGTGTTGAACTCTCCCCTTGCAGAGCTCACTGGTACTTGGCCGTCATCTGCTTCCCGGGCCTCAAAGGTCCGGTGTACGAGCCCGCCTCGGCCGCAGACCCCCCGTCGGAGAGCATCCCCGACCACTGTCGCCCCCTGTCCCCGGACAGGGACGGGCTGGACAGCTCCTCGGACGACCCGTCCACCGGCGTCCCCGAGGCTCCCGCGGAGGGCCAGACCAACGGCGACTTCGCCAAGGAGAGCGCGGCCTTCACGGAGGCGGGGCACGAGCCTTGCAACGCGTCCGCGGTGTCGGGCAACGGGCAGGCTGACGGAGAGCAGCAGTATACAAGTGAGTCGCGGAGGTTTAGTGTCCCGAGACCTTTTTACCTTCACAGCTGATCCTGAGCTTCACATTATGTTCAGTGCACGACAACAACTGAAGCTGTAACGCAGATTGTGACACAATAATTGCAGGATGTTTGCAGGAAACAAGTGATTTAGCTGTCTTTTGATATTTTTCTCGTAAATATTATAAATATTTCCTCTGCCTGACATTTGGTCATTGTTCTATTGGTTCTTTGTTTTGATTGTGTACCTTTTTTGTCAAGGCTGTTTAGCAGTGAAGGCTCTGTGACTATAGATTGTGTTCAGGTTTCGCAGTGCCCTTATCTTCTGAGAGTTACGGGTTTATAGAGGGTTGTATCTTATATTAAAATCTAAACTTTGAAAAGAACAATTTCATGTAGTGGTTTTTACAGTGATAAGTGAAATGCTGAGATAAAAGCTCTATAACTTTATATCTTTTCAAACGGTTTTCTTCACTCCTTAAAATCAAGAAAGCCTCGCTACCACACAGGAAGCTTTAAAGACCCCTGTTGTTTGTTACTGCTCCATCAGACCAATCCTGATTTAAATCCAAAATGTTCCCTTAATTCGACTCCAACTAGGAAATGTACAGCTGTGAAAGTGGTCCCTCAACAATTAAAGTAAAGGTTTCAACCATATTTTGATTATCTAGTTGTGACATTTATGTTCGTCCACACAAAATCAGAGTTTTTTCAGTCTTTGCCCTTCACTGCTCATCTCAGGAGAGTCAGTTTTCTTTCCTCCGCTCAGAAACCGATTTAGGACTTTAATCCACTTCCAAGAAGCGTTAAAATGTCTACAAATATCACATTTACTCTTCGACATGCAGATAAGCACTGATGAAAACAAAACAGCCAAGAGAAAATAAAAAAAACATCTTATGAAACCCATTGTTGATGTTGTTGTTTGATTTTCAGGTGAGTTGCACAGAATCAGTGTTTGCTACGGTTCAGGAAAAGGAGACGAGGACACGTTCACCTTCTCCGACGACCAAAGCTCCGGTCAGGTACTCCACCCTTGTCTCGTTTGCGCCACCTCATCAAGTGCCTCTCATCTGCACATTAATGAGTTGTCCTTCATAAATAAGAAATAATTGATGTTAGCGACTGTTGTGTCCGCAGGACGACTGCAGCGAGGACGGCACCCTGGCCGACGACACGCTCGCCTCGGAGGCCTCCGCTCTGGCCTCCAAACAGAACCTCTGCAGACAGTAAGTGGGTGCACTTCTGCCCGTTCGCCTGCAGGTGGCACCGCTGCTGTACTCACAGGGTTTTTTTTTTTTTTTTTGCTTCTTCTGCTTCAGGCCTTGTATCCTCATCATGGACTCCCTGCGAGGTCCGGCCCGGTCGACCGTGGTGAAGACTCTGAGAGAGTGAGTGTCTGCTGCTGCACCTCGCAAACTTAACTCTACAGGAGAGTTTTCTTTGTACATTTCTTTCCGGTTTCTTTAAAAATGATCTGTGTAAATCAAGAACACAATGTCAGAGGTTTAGTTTTTTGAGGAATGACTTGACTCTTGAAGCGGGAGTCGAACCAAACTGACGCAAACTGGTTCATTTTAAATGGTGAGTGGTAGCTGAGACGTTTGTGTGCGTTTGTTTTAGGTACCTGGAGGTGGAGTGGGAGGTGCGCAAAGCGACTCAGAGGAGTTTCGGGAAGGATGTGATGAAGGGCTCCAGCCCACGTGTGCCTCAGCAGGATAACTTCAGCGACTGTGGAGTCTACATCCTGCAGTATGTGGAGAGCTTCTTCGAGGTAAGACGGCCACCTCTAAACTCGTCGTTCACCTCGATCAACTCCAAGATCCGTTTTATTCATAGTCGCTTTCTCTTCAAACAGAATCCGATCCCCAGTTTCCACCTGCCGGTCAACCTGTCCGACTGGTTCCCTCAGCAGCGAATGAAGACGAAGCGCGAGGAGATCAAGGAGCTCATCCTGAAGATCCAGGAGCAGCAAGAACTGGAAAGGAAGGAGCCCGACCAGGTCGAGGCTCCGCCGGGCTCTCCCGAGGAGCCCGAGATCGAAGAGACTTCTGGGTCGACGGACCGGCCGCCAAACCTTCCCATCAGCCCCTGAAACAACCCCACCCTCCTCCTCTTCCTCCTCCTCCTCCTCGCCGTCACTCCCAGGCCCAGCGGGAGTGGGTGGGGGGGGGCGGAGCCTGATTGTACGCTGCTGGTTTCACTTCGACATGTCTGAAACGACCCCCGAACTCCCTCCATTAACCACAGACATCCGACACACCTTTAAATTTGTATGAAATAAAACATGACCTGTAAATATGCTGGAGTTTCTCCGCTGCCTTTGTAATTTACTGTTTTATGACTTCCCGTCATAAAGTGGCCCGTTAAGTTATGTTTTCATAGATGTTCTTCTCTCCAGGAGGATCTGTGCAGAAGATACTGTTGCGCTCTTGCATCATTATTTTTTATGCTTTCTAGTTGTGTAGAAGACGACGACAGACGATATGAAAAAAAACAACTTAGAGGAAGTTGCTGTTAATTGTTAACGATCCACAAAAAAAAGACCTGTTTTTTCTGAAAGCTGACTCCCAGCTCACGAGTCACATACGTAGTTTCAGTGCTTGTTGTGTCTCTTCGATGTGGAGTGGGTGGATTTTCAGCATTAAAACGATTTCAGATGCAAGAGCACTCCCGTTGCCGTAACTCTTTATTTGTTCTGTGTGCCATCAGAACGTTCTCAACAGGAATAAGACTGTGTGTTCTCCGTGTGTGTGTGTGTGTTGGATCATTTTGTAAGGTCGGGGAAAGTCTTGACTGCCTTCCAGGTCCTGAGATGGAAAAGTGTGCGATATGTATGGACAAGGTGAAATATGTTGGAATTGGCTACCTGTCAAGTTCATACTCCAAACCAATAGGTGGCAGTATATCGCCAGAGTAACCGCTAACTGCTGCTAACTGTAGCTGCTAACTGTAGCTGCTAACTGTAGCTGCTAACTGTAGCTGCTAACTGTAGCTGCTAACTGTAGCTGCTAACTGTAGCTGCTAGCGGTTTAGACTGGGAGTTTTAGTGTTTAGACCACTAGCACAGGAGCTTTGGACCGTGATAGCTAGTTAGCATGCCAACCTTAGCAGCTATCTCTGTAACACAGTACATAGACATGACAATGGCTGTGTCCCAATTCAGGGTCTGCATCCTTCGAAGGCCGCATTTGAAGGCCAATTACGTCACAACGCTGCGCGAAGGCCGTCCCAATTCGAAGGCTCCCACAAATGCGGCCTTCTTTTCCCTCTCTGTGGAGGATGCACCACCGCTGTCCTTCGCGGCCTCCCATGTCCCAAGATTCTCTGTGCGTCTCTCCGAAGGACTCGCCTTCGAATAACGCAAAGGCCGGGTCCTTCGAAGGATGCAGACCCTGAATTGGGACACAGCCGATGTCAATTTATGCACAATCTGTGGTCAATTTTAATTCATTTTTGACTTTTTTCAGCTAAAAGTCTTACAACCTCTCCCTTTTATTTTAATTATGAGAAATTTTAAATGAAGGATTTCCAAAAAAAAGAACGTGCTTCACGTATCACGTACACTGTATGGTACAAATTTAGAATTTTTGAACAATTCTATTCTCTGGGGGCTGTTGTTCGGTCATTAGCTTAGGTGCAGCTAAAGGTTTAAAGGCTAACTCCACCAATTTTAACATCAGCGTGTGTTTATAGGGAAAGACTACTGTATATGGGAACAAAGTAGTACAAAGCCTTTTTGTGGCTCCAGAGGAAGCTGAATGTTATCTGATCAATTGCACCCAGTGATGTCTCTCTGTGACTTAAGTTGCATTGTGGGTATTAGTCTATCATTGCACTCCTGTAACGTAGGTTAAATCGATACTGCAGAAGCAGAGACATCACCTTTATGATTCCACGCATTGTTTTTCTCTTTCTAAACCTGGTGCTACATTACCCACAATGACATTTAGCCACTGAGTGACATCACTGGAGGACATTTATCAGATGGCATGCTGCTTCCTCTGGAGCCACACACTGTGATGTGGGGAACAAACCATCGTGTTGCTCGGAAGCTGCAGTTTAAACTGAACCTGTGGCTACTTTCTCTTTCAGCACTTCAATAAGACGACGCCTTCATAAACTGATAGTTAAAGCTAGGGTCTACGATGTTGTTCAGAAACACATTTTGTTATACTGGGTGAAATGGTCCTTCTGTCCTGAGAGTAGTCAATACAGTCCCTGACAAAAGTCTTGTCGCTTATCCAAGTTGTAGAAACAACAAATAATAACTTGACTTGTAGTTGATCAATTGGAATCAGAAATGGCTTATATGAAAGGCAAAGGTCTCTAGATTCTGCTTATTATACCAAAATAAAGTTGTGTATCATTCATTGAGTTTTATCATTTAATTAGGACAGAAAGGTCAGATTTTGCTTGGACAAAAGTCTTGTCGTGTCTTTAAACGAGTCAACCAATCACAGATTAGAGTTCCACCTGTGACAAATACTGTAATTAACATATTCCCAAGTGTGTATAAAAAGAACCCCAGCACACCAGACCTTCATGTGAAGTGCAACCTGACCTCTGACAACATGCCAAAGATTCAACCACAGACCAAAGTGCTGATCATCAAGAGCCTGAAGACCAAGTCTGCTGCTGAGGTGACAGACATCTTTAATGTATCCAAACGTCAAGTGGAGAGAATAAAAAAAAGATTTGAAGAAACTGGTGACATTCATGACAAGCCAAGATCAGGCAGACCCCGCAAGACAACTGTTCGAGAAGACCGTTTGTTGCTTCAGCAGTCCAGGGCCAGCCCTTTTTCAACTGCAGCAGAGCTACATGGGAACTGGTCACCAGAAACCCCTGTATCTACAAGAACAGTTTGTCGAATTCTCTCATGCAGTGGTCTCCATGGCCGAATTACTGCTCACAAACCAGCATTAAACAGAAGACAACAAAAGAATTGTGTTGCATTTGCCAAGGCCCACAGTTTGTGGAAAGGATGGACAGTGGAAAAGTGGCAGAAGGTTGATTTTTCTGATGAATCATCCATTGAACTGCATCCCAATCGCCGCAAATACTGCAGAAGACCTGTTGGAACTCGCATGGACCCAGGATTCACCCAGAAAACAGTCAAGTTTGGTGGAGGAAAAATCATGGTTTGGGGTTACATCCAGTATGGGGGTGTGCAAGAGATCTGCAGAGTGGATGGCAACATCAACTGCCTGAAGTATCAAGAGATTCTTGCTACCAATTACATTCCAAACCGCAAGAGAGGGCAAATTCTTCAACAGGATGGCGCTCCTTCTCATACTTCAGCCTCCGCATCAAAGTTCCTGAAAGCGAAGAAGGTCAAGGTGGTCCAGGATTGGCCAGCCCAGTCACCAGACATGAACATTATTGAGCATGTCTGGGGTAAGATGAAGAAGGAGGCTTGGAAGTTGAAACCAAAGAATCTTGATGAACTCTGGGAGTCCTGCAAGACTACTTTCTTTGCCATTCCAGATGACTTCATCCATAACTTATTTGAGTCATTGCCGAGGCGTATGGATGCAGTCCTCCAAGCTCATGGGAGTCATACACGATATTAATTATTTTTCCCAAGGCACCATGACTTTATGTTTAGATGTTATTGTTGCATGTTTGTGTATTCACAATAAAATATAATTTCTACCATACATTATTTTTGTATGCGACAAGACTTTTGTCCAAGCAAAATCTGACCTTTCTGTCCTAATTAAATGATAAAACTCAATGAATGATACACAACTTTATTTTGGTATAATAAGCATAATCTAGAGGCCTTTGCCTTTCATATAAGCCATTTCTGATTCCAATTGATCAACTACAAGTCAAGTTATTATTTGTTGTTCCGACAACTTGGATAAGCGACAAGACTTTTGTCAGGGACTGTACATTATGTATTCAGAAAAAGGAGAATAATTAGACCTCTGTGGCAGCTGCATGACTGAGAAAAAGCTGACCAATCCGTTCTATTCGGCCCGAATAGCACGGATTGGTCAGCTTTTTCTCAGTGCCTTCATTGGTCAGATGCCTTCATGTCCCGCCCTCCTCCGCGCGTGCACACGTCCGGTTTCACTGATGCCGGAAATATTCAGCACACTCCTCTGCAGGAATCCGGAGTTCATTTGGTTGTGATGGCAGAGAAAATGCAGCCACCGTTACTTCTACCAACTCACCCCGCTAAAAAGGCAAGGAAAAGAAAGCCTGAGGCAGAAAAGGGTGCAACGAAAAAGGCTCTGGATAAAGTAAGAAGTCGGACCCGAGTCAACATCGGTGCTGCGTTCATGTTTGTGGGGGCGTGGCTTTGGACGGAGCACTGACGGGATGGAACTTAGAGGAGATGCCACTTTGAAATCTTGCTAGCTCTCTTGCTAGCTCTCCAGGATTGTAGACCCTAGCTTTAATGCAGCTATGTGAATAGAAGGAGCAAATATTCAGAGTCTATCTTTTTTTTCCTAAAATGTGGCGGAGCGGAAGAATAAAGTAGCAGGAAATACTCCATTAAAGTGACTCAAAATTGTACATGAGCACAGTACTTGAGTAAATGTAATTAGTTACATTCCATCACTGATAAATTACAGTGAGCTGCTGTTTCAGGAAATGACTGAAGCTTATTTGTAAGGTGTTTTTTTAAAAAACATTATGTAGAAAGTACAAAGAGATGGACCAACACATTGTAGGGTTAAGGCTTAGTTGAAAACAAATCTAGAATATACAGATTTGGAACGTGTCCCTAAAGTTACAGAAGGTTTTGATTTGAGCCACTCTCTGTACGTTGGCCATTAATATCTCAGCAGTTGTTTTAAGTAGGAGACGGCTCCTGACTCCTCTCCTGCTCTCTCAGGTGGTTTGTTGTGAAATGCTGCTCTCGGCTTTCAGTCTGGCGTTCAGCGTATCATCCTGCAGGCAGACAGGACTCGCCCGGTGTTGCGTTACTGGCCACTAAAACATTCACGAGTCTTGAATTGTATTCTGTCAGCCCACTTACAAACTCATTAAGTGAGTCTTTATGATATTAGAGTATGAATAAAATATGAATTAGCTGCTGGGAGTAATGTTTATGTCCGACAGTGATTCAGTCTGACAAAATCACATGAACTCAAGGTCCGCTTACTGTTTCCACTGGATGGACTTAGTTTAGTCTCAGTAAAGATGGTCCAGTGTCCCTGTGGGTTTCTGTCTTTACTGCACTCTTTGTGTTTGTTTTTTATCAATTTGACCACAATGAAACTGTGATTAATCTGAGGCAAACCCCATCTGCTGTGGAGGATTATGTGATATGATCAAAAGCTCCAGAACAGCCACTAAATGGATCTTGTGGTGAGATTGTTTTGTCGCCCGCCAAATCCAAACTCCAAGAATGTTTTAATCTAGATTTTAAAGCCAACATGAAATAGAAGTCCTTAAAGGGAAAAATTCACCCCCAAATCAAACATGCATATTTTTCTACAACTAGAAGTGTTAAACGTATAATATGCAACTTCTGCCACTAGGGGGCTCTCTGTGAAAACAAAACAAAGCTGCTCAGCTGCTTGGAGCTGGCTAGAGAATCTGGATTAGATCCACACCTTCTGGAGGAATAAACACCTGATTCCTGCTCTGATCTGGAGCCGTTTACAAACGGGAGGAAAAGCTCAGAGATTACTTTTTATCCTTTCGGGATTAAAAAGTAGATTTATCTTCACTCCATTTTAAGGTGTTTATGTACTTTTACGTTAATGTTGACCTCCAGAGAGAACCAGAGTCTCTGGTGAGTGCTGAGTTCAGTCAGAGTTGTCCTGAATTTAAACACATTTGCTCACTAACCTTAGCTTACAGCTAGTGTACAGTAAAGTCAACTGGCTGTTTGGCGCAGATAAACACTGCACTAGGAACGCAAATAAACCCTGCTGTCAAACTGTCAAACTCGCTTCACTGGTGGTGAACACATCATTGAACAACCACCACTGCTGATGAAAACTATCTGAAGGGACTCAGTCACAAATGTTCACAGACGAGATCATCTTTCAAAGTTTTATTCATATTAAGTTTAGTCTCCTGCACTGACTTCCCTATTCGACAGGTATAGGGAAGCGACAGGTGACCAAATGAAACGCACCGTTTGGCTCTGGTTTGAACATTGCTGGAAACATTTGGGACCATGTAAGAACACAACTCACTAAAATATATAATAAAGGTATATTATATAGGCTATTTGTTTTTAGATATTTTAATGCCGAATTTCTACATATCATCTTTAACTGCACAAAATATGGACCAGAGAGAAAGTACGATCATTAGGATCCATCCTCTGAGGACCATGAATTTCTAACCAAAATATAATGACAGCCCATCAGTTACTTTTGGAGACATTTCAGTCCACAGAGGATAACCAACCCACCAACAGACTGTCCATTATCATCCATTTTCAGTCATTCTGCTCAGAGTGGACTCCGGTTTAAAGATGAGTATAGCAAATTCCTCAAACACGCCAGTGTGCAGTTTTAACACTAGTAAAATGACACTAATTTTAGTGTTAAATGTATGGTGTTTAAAATTATCCCTAACAAATTAGAGTTAAACTTGGATAAAGGCACTTTAATTGAGTCTAAATGAAGGTACGAACAAGAGTTAACTGTCCAGTAATACACTGTGGTGGATTATCACACCAAACATAAAATCTTGTCTGACCCTTGTACTGTTTTTGACATGAAAATTGATAAACCTTTAATTTAGTGATTGATGTAATTAGTTCAGCAGTCTGTAGTGACGGGCTGTGGGCGCAGAAGTAGCGGCAGACAGAGATTAGCACCATTGTTGTCGTCTTTGACATTATCCCTGTTAATCCTCAACCTCCCTGAAGGTATTACTGCTCAATGTCACATATGCCCACAGAGTTTGTGAAGCCATTGAGATAATAACTTCACTGGAGAGCTGCCTCACACCAGAAACATCAACAGAGCAACAGGTCCTGAAAAAGCGATCTGCTGGTGTAACACTGTTCGACTCAAATGAACCAGAGATATCACCTTCCTAACTGTAAGCTGGTGCCTACATTACCCACAATGCAATGTAGTTCCTGGTTGATATCGCTGGAGGCAATTTATCAGATAACATGCAGCCTCCTCTGGTTTTTTGTTTATGAGTTTAGATTTGCTAATAGAAAATTTTGGTCAAAATGATAAGAAAATTGGTCACAGAGAACTGTGAACACAGATATCTCTCATGTTCAGTCAATCCAGACAAGACGTTTTTTGAAAATTAGTGAAAAGGGCGGGTGAATATGATCAGCAATAAATTGTGACAGTTTACTCCACAGCTGTAACGGTGTTCGGGCAAGACAAAAATGATTGCACCAGCGTTTCTTTCAACTCTTTAACTCTTTTCACTTCAAAAAAATGTACAACCTACGTCAATAACTGTCTTCAGTTTCTGCAAATAATGCTTAGTTGGATAAAAACCTGTGAATAGTTTTAAAGGATGTTCCAATAGTTGTTTCAGTTACATACAGTGGTATAGGGTGATTGCCACTTCCCTAGTTAAAGTAAAATAATACCCAAGGGGAAGTCCTTTGGTGACGCAGGGATACCATAGTGGTGAATAAATTCAACACAATTATTCAGTTGGCCTTGCTGGTTAAATAACAATAAGATGAAATGCCATTCTGGAACCACTGTTGACAGAAAATCAATTTTTTGCTTTTGTTTTTTACAAAATATATCTGCTTTTTGGAACTAGCTGCGTATATCAAACCATAATTTTTTTCTATGTCCGAATTTACTCACAAAGAAGCTGTTAAAACATGCAACCTTTGTAAGCTTTACAAGATATTTATTTGATTTTTATTTCTACAACATTTGGTACGGCCTGGCGTGTATGTGATTGCAGACTTAGGTAATATACAAAAGAGGTAGTGAGCAAAGACGGTTTATTTGATATTCCATAGATGTGATGAGATTTTTGGTTTAAACTTGAAGATTTTTTTCCTCGTTTTGTGTTCTTGTAAAAAAAAAACGTCACACCATTGAGACATGTGTGGCTCTACACAGGTGCAGCAGTCTGGCATGATGAGCGTGACATCAGTGTTTGTTGTTCTTCTTCTCTGGGTTCATTGGCTACTCACAAAACAACTTTAAAGGTGCATACCACCACCTACTGTGTGGAGACGCTGCACTTGTTAAGTCAACAAAAGCAATTGCTGTTTGTTAATCGGACAGATTTATCGGTTATGATTTCTTATTTGCTGATAACCGATAATGTCAATTTTTCCGTTATTGGGCCGATAATTTATCAATATATATCATGCATCCCTAGTACTTAGTGTACTTGTACAGTTGGAGTGAAAAACATCTTGAATCTTGCCTCTAAATGTTCTGGCCATCACTGGTTTTTACAGTGAGGTGTCAGTACTTTTACTGAAGTAAAGGATGAACACTGAATACTTCCTCCTCTGCAGCTGGGATCTATTTTTGCACCTGCACATGGTCCTGAGGCTGTCCTACCTCGGATGGCCTGATGTTCAGCAGAGCATGAATCAAAACAGCGCCCCCTGCAGGGACACTCACCCTGCACGGGAGTATTTATCCAGCTCGTGACGTCACGGGGCCAGTTTCCCAGGATTGCTGCGGGAGTCGGAGGCTGCAGGGCGGGGAGAGTGTGGCCCAGGCTGCCGGAGCGGACATCCATCATTCGGAGAGACACCCGGCCGGCACGGCTGTGTTTGGGGACGTGCGCTTCCTTTCTGGGATTTCCTTTTTTTAAAACCACAATTTCCTTCAAAACGAGCCGCGGAGTCCCGGGAGTTTACGCACCAACGAGGTAGGCTACACACCGGCAGCCGCCTGCATGCACCGGGGAGAATTTATCGCAGCAGCACGGGGATGTTAGCTAGCTGACGGGCTACGACACACAGAAGCGTCCCGGTGCTAGCAGCGAGCAGCACAGGGAGGCTGTCAACACACGTCGTCGCTTTCCCGGGAGGAAAACCGTCAACACACAGCTGAGGGCTGTGGCACACATCTTTAATTTAACAGCACTTTACACCAAACGGTGATACCCACCGGATTTAAATCATTCCTGCACTCGGCGCTGTGAAATTTGATGTTTTTAACAACATGAGTCAGGATTGGATTCGTCTAGCTTTGTTGAGACGAGACGGCGCCAGACCTCCTTTAAACACCTGCGAATTTAAAGTTTTTCTGATTATCTAAATGAGGCATTTATATTAGAATACATGCCACAATACAAATTTTGAAGGAATAGGGGACGCTTTAAAATTCGGCATATGGAGAATCCACTGTGCGTCCTTTTATTTCAGTCAGGCTTCAACTTTTTAGCACACCCAACGGCGCCGCTATTACCACTAAAGGGTGTATTCTACTGAAAGAACACCATCATCAAACAATATTTAAAAGTTAGATTATTTGAACACGTTGATGCTTCGTGGATGATATGCATGCCGATCGGAAGAGAAGTGTCTCCCGAACCAGAAAAAGTGATGATTCATTGTTCACAGCGTATGTGTGTGCCCGATAAAGCAACGCGATTCCACATTGTCAGGTTTTTTAAATGAAGTTCGGCTCGGCTTGAGATCCAGGCAGCTAGAGCGGACCGAACATTTTTAGCACAGAGCTCATTACATTAGAGGCAGCTGAAAAGGGACAGAGCTTGGCAGAATTCAGTGATGCGTACATGACATGAGAGGCTGTGTTGTACAGCAGCAGCAATATGTCAGATCTCACAATGTGAGCCCGGCTGCGGCCTGCACACACACAGACACACACACACACACCCACACCGAGCCTGGGAACAAGAATCAATGGACATGCTTTGCATAAGAAACAAAGCTGAGGGTGGTGGGTTTGGCCATTGTGATATGATTGCCCGAGCGGTGATAAAAGATAGTGTGGCATCCTCTGAAGTGTGGATACAGGGAACAAGCTGAGCCAGTCCTGTGGTTTAATGTGTGTTGCATGATTATATAAGAGCTCTCAGTGCTTATTGTGTTTGTCCTGAGCTTGTTCTCATGCTGAAGCTGCTTTGAAAATCACTGTGATGGTCATTTTATTCTCCCAAAGCCATGCATGAGCCACCAGTCTGAATGAATCAAAAAGCTCATTGTGTTGTGCTTTTATGATCTCCTGCTGGTGTCACTGTGAAATTGCTTCACACGTTTCTGGTATTTGTAAAGGAACAATATCTAAGGATATAGGAAAACGTCAAAAAAAGAACCAAAATTATAAACTGAATATTAAGAAATAATATCTATATGTCCCCCGGTGCTCCTCTGGACCACTAGCTGCATGGCTAACTGAGCTAACAAGCAAATGGCAGCGTTAGCAGTTAGCAGCTACTCTAGTGAAATGCTCTCGCCTTTTTTGTTTTCAGTATGAATTCGACAGGTGGCCAATTCTTACATATCAGACCTCTCGTACATACAGTGGCTGTTTTAGAAAACACAATAACATTTCTGAACATGCTAACATACATTTTTTGCAGTTCTGTTCTGTGAAACCTTGTTTTCCATATGTCGTTGTGGCGTTTTCTGAAATATTGTTGTTGTGTTTCCGAAATATTGTTGTGTTTTGACCCTCGGGGCCACCATATTTACCACCCCTCAGGGCCACCCCTCAGGGCCACCATATTTAACGGCCGTGCTGTTCAGTGTTCCCATGGAGCTGTGAATGTTAGAGTTTTACTCTGCCTGGGTGGAGGCCTCTCCGACAACCTCCTGATTTCTGAAGGGACTTCGACTTTTGCTCCCTCCTCACCACATCCTTCTTTTATGGCTGTATTGATTTATACATTATGTAATGACACAACAGGACTTACTGTAACCACACCGGCCTTCCTGAATTCAGAAACTTCAGGGATCAAAGTCCTCTTCAGGGAATGATCCTGAACGACTGCCTGATTATTGGATTAGCTGGATGACACTGAGTGTTTCTTTGTTGCCTCAGTGATGTGCAGATCGCAGTATAAAAGTAAAGTCTGCTCGAGTTTTTCTGCAGAGATGTGACCAATCAAACGCACTTGGCATCCTGAGTAGTGGCTCGTGTCCAAAGTGTCTCGTTCAGGATAAGCTGTTTATGTGCATCTTCATCCACTTAAGATGTCCTCGGATACACGAGGAAGGCGAGGATTCAGAAAATTAGACAACTGCAGGGCAATCCGAATCATATTCTGATCAAAAGGTTCATGTTCGGTGTTTGTTTTCTGTCCGTAAACAGCTGTGTTGTGATACCCTCTCAGAGTGAGACTGAGGAGGAAGCAGCTGGAGGCGGACGAGGGAAAGGGGGAAACTGTCGGGAGATCTAGTCAAGGAATCCCTGGAATATCC
This sequence comes from Lagodon rhomboides, assembly GCA_039737535.1. Lineage (NCBI taxonomy): Eukaryota > Metazoa > Chordata > Actinopteri > Spariformes > Sparidae > Lagodon > Lagodon rhomboides. The sequence continues at coordinate 6,802,821 of CM077798.1, read as the reverse complement.
TGGAAGTGTGTCCAGGATGTTGGAGCTGGGGAATAGGATTGATTCTTTATGGAAGTTGAAGTACATCAGGGATCTTTTGTTGTACAGGTGTTGTCATCATCATATCAGTTTGCTTGCTAGCTAGCTTGGTTGCTAACAAGTATGAAAGGGATGTGTTTGATGTATTATTCTGACTGATAGATGCTGATATTGATATTTTAGACCTTACAAAGTAACTGAATACATTCAAATGATACATGTTATAAAGTCAGAATGACACTGCAGTTTTTTGATGCTTTCATACAGTCATCCTCCGGCTGTGGTCATCTCACTTTGTTAACCAAGCCCTGGGTCATGTGTTTCAGCTCTTCCTGCTTCAGGTGCACCATCGCCTCATCTGCTATTTGGCTATCTATAGGAGGAGCTGCTGGATTTAAATTTTATCGAGTAGAATCGTGACAAATGATTACACACTGTTCTGTATCTCTTTAGTGAAACATTTTGTACTTCAGAGTTAGCTTCAGGTGCGGTTATGACTTTGTTGCATGGCCACAAATGAAGTGAAACGTGATTGGTTCAACACAGGCCATCTGGCAAAATATACAGAAGTATTTGTAATTTGTAACTGCAAAAACAAGAAACAAGCTGGCAATCAAATCTATCTGCGATCTGCCCCGATAGCATTTAAATAGTGCTCGCACTAGAGAGCAGTACATCTGAATGAATGCGTTTGTCTTCTGGAAAACTTCTGTTGCTAAAGAGCTAACAGCTAACTCACGGGCCTGACAGGCTTTCAGGCTGAAATGAAAGGAAAAGTACTTAATTTATTCCCAAACGGGGAATTCAAATTTCCCTTCATTATGTGTACAGTTGATGTGTAATTAAGGGGATAGATAACTGATTGCAGTCAGACAGTTGGTTTGATAAACTGGCCTGCAGGCCCTCAGAGCGCAGATTAAGCTATATTAAGCTGTAACTATGTTAAACTCGTCCCGGTGTGACCGACGCGCGTCAAAGCTCCTGATTGGCTCCGTTATTTCTCCAGAAACCTTCTCCGAGAGACCCGTTTGAACCGAGATGTGCGCTAATGCTAAGCTAACCTCCCTGCAACCTCCACTTTCTCCTCTCTGGTGACGACGGAGCTGAAGGTTCACGCATATCTCGTTTCTGACGGAGGTATATTAATGGAAGAGGTTAATGGAGGGGTTTGGGACGCCCCCCCTCCGTCAGCCTTTGTAATTAGTGGAATGTGAGCTGAATTAGTCACACCACGCTGAGCAGGCCACAGACTCCTGTTGATGGTGATGAAGGGTGTCGACTTACAGTCCGTCTGCGAGCCCGGCCCCCTCGCTTTAGCCCCGCTGGGGTTTTGTGGTTTCTGAAACGTCCTGGAAGTGAAGGAGTTGACTTTGTTGTTGTGTTGTGGTTCACACACACACACACACACACACGCTGCTGGATTACAAGTGAACCAGCGCTTGTAAACACAAGTCACGTGGACTCGCATGTAGAGCAGTTATTGTGAGGTTTCATTCCTAACGGCCTCTGTAACTTAAACTTTACTGTCATTTCAAATATGCCGCTCAGCCTGTACAACGCCTCAGATCGCTTCATCTTAACTCCACATGTTCTCTCCGTCTGCTGTGGAGCACTCTGTGGAACCGCTGGGTATCAGATGTCAACATCTGTCTCTTTGTACCCATAAAGCCGTGCATTTTACGCATTTTAGGAGCTGTTTCCTGTGGTTGGATCGGACTAACTTCTCCCTCTAAATAAACCAAACTATACTCAGTTCAAATTGATTCATTATAATATCTCTGATCAGTCAGTTTCTCTAAGTATCAATGGAAAACACTCTCTGGTTGGACTTTCAAAAAGATTAGTTCTCTCTCCTTTGTCTCATTCTGTTTGGCCTCAGACTAGTGAGTAATGATTGATGATTTAATATTCCACAGCTTCATTGAGATTGTTTTTTCTTTCTCTCTGAACCCTCGTGGAACACATTTAGCAAATTTCAATCATGTTATCTCCTATGAAACAGTAAAAGCGCTTCCACACAGACGAGGACACGTTTGTCTTCTTCTTCCTTATCTTCTCCGTCTTCTTCATCTTCTTCATTGTCTTCTTGGCGGATTGCAGACCAACTCTCAAGGTGCAAACAGCCAACTTCAGGGTGTGTAGACGATAAAAGCAGTATGGCTTTGTATTATCGGCTCGATTTATGAGCTATAATTTCATTATCAGCTGATTATATAAATGTCCCATGATCGGGCCCTCCCATATCCCCAAATCTACCAGGCAGAAATTATATCTGTGTCTGTTGTGCTGTTATGTGATATTCTTTTATTGCGTGGCGCTGCTAGCTGCAAGTTAGCAGTGTTACTTTTCTTTTTTCCCCTAAGATATTACTCTCTTTCAACAAGGAAACTGCTCAAAGTTTCTCAACTTAGTCTGTTTATATTTGAGGCATTTAGCTGTCAGCCATCCACAGCGACGTGAGTGTTTAGGGTATCTGTGTCCTGCTGAGTGACACTGCATCAGGACACACTATACACCTTTAGTGAGGCTGAACCTTTACCTCTGGGTCACCTCTGTGCTTTGAAATCTTAACATTTACTAATAAGTTTTTATGTTGTACATGGCCAGTCTCCTTCGTAAGTTTCAGAGGCTGTTTTCTTTAATAAAACTGCTCTTTTTGGACCTCTGTCAACCAGTCAGTGACCTAAAAACCTTTGGTTGCTGTTCCCCCACAAGAGCCACAAAGCAACAGCATAAGAATTCAGAAAAAATTCAGACTTCCAGCTCCCCAGAAACCTAAAATTAAAATAAAGATATATTCAGCTTCACAGTCCAAAAACTCAGATTTTTCAGTCATAGTAGTAAATATTCCTGTCTCCTTACTCATCTCTGAACAAAGAGTCTGTGTTTACACCTTAAAGCTCCCCTGAAACTATTTTTAATCTCAGTGTTTGCAGACATGACGTCTATTTTTAGCAGCAGACGTGCTCGCCTGTCATCTCGGCTGCCTTTAATCACTAGTCTGTACCCTAAACGGCAGACTCTCTCGCTCACTTTCCCTTCAGTGTGCTGGGCTCATGTGTGACTGAAGCACCGTGTCATCTCATGTCAACATGCAAATGAACCCAGCCCATCATTAAGGTGGTGAGCCGCAGCCACAGAGGGCGCAGGATCCCGTGCTGCTGACCTTTGAAACCTCCTCCCGATACGGGCCGAGGCCTGAACCGCGCTCACACGCTGCCCCGGTGTCCCGCATGTTGAATTGTGGGTAATGTTTTACGAGTAGGCCTGATTTATGCTTTTAAGTCGACAGCTGTCCTCGTGTTTTTGTGGATCTGAATATGTTTTAGATTAAAAAAAGAAGACGGCGAGACAGATCCTCCTTTAGCTGCGAGTCCGGAGAGTTTAAAGCTGTCGGCTCAAACGCGAAGACGGATTATTTCTGTTGAGTTATGGAGCTTTTAGAATATAATGAGTAAAGTTTTTCTTCTTCTGAAATGGTGTTTCCCTGCGCCGGTTTTGTCACATTGCTCATTAGTTGCTGTGGCTTTGCTCCAAGAGGACTTTGACCCCAGTTAATCCGGCCGCCTTCTCTTAAATATTCATACGACACAGGAGGACTTGTGTGTTGGGGCTTTACAGCTCTGAACCATGAACCTCTCACTGCTGCTTTCTTGTAGTGTCGCTGATTTTGGAGAGTTTGAGCTTCATCTTCAAGGTGCGGCTATTTTGGATGAAAGCCTCGAAATGTAAATGTGGAGAACACGCTGTCGCTGCGACTGTTGAATGGTTTTTAAGAAGTGGCACAGGAGCCATTTCGGCTGTCAAGATGCCTTTATATTATTGTTTCATTAATTACATCTGTATTCATTGATATTCTCATTGTGAAACCATCATTTAATAACCCAGCATGTGATTATGGAGTCTTTTGAACACTGGAAACTGTTTTTTTCCAGCAAAATGCTTAAGAGAAATTATATCAAAACCAATCCTTAGGAATGATCGGGTTCACGTGTTTAAAACAGACTTTGTAAAGAAATAAATAAAGTGGTTGGTAAGTTTAGAAATCAGAAAAGAAACAAAATATAAAGCTGGAGAGTAAGTCTAATCTGTTAGCTGTCGTCACTCCGGTATGCAACCCCAGTGATGATCAGTCCAATCCACTGCAGCGTCCAATCAGTAACTGATATCCAATGAGCGGGCGTGTCGGCAGGTAAAAAGACTTCCGTGAAGGCTGCTCTTGTGTATCCTCGCTCCTCGGAGCACAAGTAAGAGCTTTGGGATGACGTGCAAGATGGCGGGCCAGAACAACATCCGGTTCAAGAGATGTCAAATAAGGGACTGGGATGTACCCATAGTGTATATGAGCACCTGCTAGCTTAGCTGCCACAAAGCTATTACACCTCTGTGGCAGCTAAGCTAGCAGGGTTAGCCATAGCTTGGTACCACCATGGCCTCATGGCTGGCAGAGGAGCGAAGCCGCTTAAAAAATGAAACTCTCCCAACAGCTTGATGGTTTATGGTGCTTTTACCGCCTGCCTCCGCACTTCAGTCATTAACAATTCATCTCTTAGCTTACAAAGTCATTTCACAGTCAGCTGTCTGTCCATGATCTATGCTCGGATCGATGTTTGAGTCAGTTTAACTCCTCTTTCAGTGAGTAATGGTTGCCGACCTGCTCAAGGTGACACCCATAAAGTTGTGTACCTGACACACTTTGTAAGATGGTGGTGTTCTGGTGATGAGTCGGCTCTTTTGGTGTCCATATTGGGAGTCAGTTGGCAGGAGTGGATGTGAAAAGCTGGTATTTTTTTAATCAGAACTGAGTGTTTTTTTTCTTCTTCGAGGATTTGTGTCCAGATTTTCTCTTTGAATTCCTCAGAACATTTCTAATACGAGCAGCGTCTCATCACATCACAGCGGTCTTTATCTTTTATTTCCTGCTGGTTATATTTAGCCGTTACTGGTGCACAGCCAGCCCTCCACTGGACCTCCACGCTCGGTTGCTATGAGATCGGTTACACAACCGCAGGTCTTTCACGCTGGACACGAAAACCAGTTTTCAGATGGATTTTCTGTGTTTGTGTTTCTGGTCTTTTGATCCTTCTTCGTTCTCGATGTCTGTCCGGTGTCCCAGTGTCTCAGTGGAGACGGCGCCAGGCCGGACACTTCCTCTCTTTCTCTTTAGTGTCTGTATAATGTCCCAGTCTGTCAGGCCTGTTTGATAATCCGCTGTGAGGAAGTGACCACATAGAGGACAGATTACCAAGAGAAAACAAGTCAGTCACAGGAGGTTTTCACTATCACTGTCAGGACAAGAAACAAACCGTTATTTCTGGACGACAAAGAAAACTTCAAACTGCAAAGACTTCCATGATGACTCAAACTTATCAGCCACAGATGAGGCTGGACTCGTCCTCATACCTACTGTAAAAGAACAACATCGTGGAGTCAGTGCTGGGTTTGAAAGAGACTGATGTAAGATACAAAAACTGATCGCTAACACTATCAGCAGCTCCCGTCTCACTACCTGATCAGTACAGTGCTTCTTTCTCATCTCTGAGAGTTTCACATGCAATGTCTCACTCCTTGGCTACCTCCATTATCCGCTATCCACCCATTTGTCTAATTACCTCCACGAGGAGGTTATGTTTTTGGTTTGTTGGTTTGTCAGCAGGAAACCCAGAAACTACTGAACAGGTTTCCATGAAACTTGGATGGAGGATGGGTCTCGGCTCAGCATAGACCTCAGTAGCTTTAGTTTTTTTTGACATTTTGGTTAATTTCTCTTGGAATAATGCATGAATCTCAATGAAAACAAATCTGGTATAACAAAGTGGCTGTTATCTGTGAGTGAGGACAGTTTGATGTGGATACAGATTTGGATCTAGCAGATTCGATTGTGTTTTATTTGATATTGGATTAGGCCTGATAGAATTAAAGGGGCCTGTTGGGCCTTGGCGGAGCTATGCATGTTACTGACCGATATGTCTAGCTCAGAATGTTACTGATTGAGAGTCTTCAATGGATGGAGTTTGAAGTTTATGATCAACTACTCTTTACTGTTCCCTGTTTTTCTGCTGCATTTGCGATGACGAATGTGACACACAAGGAAAAACAACGGAAAGACAAACTCGTCTACTGGCAGTGGGAAAAGAGTCAATCGCCAGTTACTGTTTGGTTAACCCACATTAAAAAAAACCTGCATTTGCGCGCAGATTTAGGTGTTGAAATGGTACCGGAGTGAATGAGGTCGGAGAGGTCTTGCATTGACGTAGACAAGTCAGACTACTTCCTTGTTTGCCTTTGAACTATCCTTTAGTGTGGACAGTCTGAATGCAGTGTTTTAATCTGTGGTTTTACTACTTTTACTTGAGAAAGCAAATCAGAGTACTTTTTCTAAACTTCTGAACTATCCATTTTTGTTTTTGACTTTCATCTCGTCAAGGTCAGCCTGATTACTTACACTGTCACCTACCAGTTACACCTGGCAAGCACCCAGTAAGACCACAGTTGTCTGCAAAAGACCACTGAAGGATTTAAACAGCAGTAACAAAAGTCTTTTTCATTATTGACTTCGATTTAATGGTCCATTGTCGGATTTGACAGGCGACCTTCGTGTTACAACTTGACCTCCACTTTACCAATCATCCCTCAGGGATTATCTGAAGGAGGAAGCCGTGAAGCGACTCAACACCTCCCCCTCCCCACTACTCTCAGTGTTCACACTGAGTCCTTAATAAGCTGCCGAGGAAGAGGATTTAAGGCTCTTTGTGTAATGTACAACTTTTTAGCTGCTTATGACACAGTTTATTGGTGTTAGACTTCGCCTCGAGGAGGATGACTCCTGTCAATCTTTAAACTCTATTATAGCCAGTTTGTAAAAGATCAGCACTTCACAAACTCCACGACTCTGCTGAAATCATCAAAATGCAGCTTGAGACGTGTGATCTTTGAGGCTGAGATTGATATTTAGAGTAAAAAACAGGCTGATATTCCTTTTTTAAGCGAGAAGTATTGCAGCATGTTTTCAAGAATTGCCTCGGGTTTTATTCTGGAGATGATCATACAGTCGAAACAGACAAGTTTACCATCAGTTGTGTACATTTTGAACAGTTAACTTCACAGGAAATGAAATCATCATGACTCAAAGTAAAACATTCTTTGGGTGCAGTCACATTTGGATTTGAATTGGTTTTAATAGCTAATCTCTGGCATATTTTTGTGTCTGGTTGCTTCCGTGTGCGTTGGGAGGGTCAGATTCAGTCCTGCTTCAGTGAAAGGAATCACCTGCTCGCCTTCTGATCTTTGAACACACCCTAGGCTGGCGCGTCTGTGTTGTGGGTGTGGCAGCATCTGGTTAATTACCACAAAGAATGCTGGGTAACAATCGTGGTCAGTGATCTGACATAACACAGAGGTTTTCTCAGGAAACCACAGACGCTCGGATAAAAAAATGTTCAACGCGTCATCTGTTTGATCACAAGCCAAAAGTTTTGTTTGTTGATTGCCATGTCCAGCAGAGGGCGATCCACTGGTTTCAAAAAGAAGTCTGATTCTATGTATGCTTATGAGAAAAAGACCCTAGTTCTCAATTGATTTATTACCTCAGTCAACAGTTTCCTAATGAGTTTATGCTCTAAATCTCCAGTTTCAAGTCTTCTTCAACACAATTAAGGTCACATTTAGAGTTAAGTAGGTGATAAAGCAGAGTATGATTTAGGGCGTGGCTACCATGTGATTGACAAGTCGCTACCTCGGCTTGTCCTCAGTCAGATCCAATCAGGATATCCTCACGTCCAGATATGGAAACAAAGATGGTGATTGCTGTTATCCAAATTTGAGGCTTCAGAGCTGCAGTCCACAAACCAATGGGTGATGTCATGGTTTTTGCATAACATTTCCAGCTACTGCTGCTTCACATTAAAAGCACTCAATCGACAAAAGACAGTGGATGGCTTTTCTTATTAACAAGTCACACGGAACAACAAGGATATGTCAATGAGCTCAGCACTGACTGATAGTTCATCCAAAATGTGTCTCAAAAACAGACTTTCATGTCAGAGAGTCTTGACAGAAGAAGCCTCAGTGAGCTGGAGCATGAGGATTGTAGGCACACCTCAAACTCCACAGCAAGCTAAAACATGATTCTGTCCTTGGGTGGAAAAGTACTTGTGCTGTGTGCAGCATGAAAAGATATCACAGTAGCATTTGTTTTTATCGACTGACTTCTTAATGGAAACAGCACGAGTTCATCTGGCTGCTGCTCTTCTTGTGAAACGAGTGTTTGCTGTTGTAATAAATCGCACTTGCCGTTACCACCAAATCAACCACGACTGAATTCTGAAGGACTGAGTGCAGCTACACTTCAGGAAACTAAGACTGTATGCACGAACACGATGTTTCAGAGATCCTGGGGAAGGACTGAAGTTGAACGATGACATTCCCAAAGATCCTTTATTGATTCGTTTGGGAAGAGGGTTCACTCTGGACAAACTTAAGAAAGCTAACTTTGTATCAAACTAAATTTCTATCTTTTGTTGTCTGTTGTTGAGTCAATGAAGCCTGATATCTGTTGCTGAACTCTGGAATCTTTATTTCTGGTGAATATTATTTGAACTTGTTCGACCCTAACCTGCAAAAAGACACCAGAATCTTTGTAAAGAAGATGAAAGCATTTGACAAAAAAAGGAAACGACAGTTGTCGGGACATAAAACCGTTTTGATGATGTAAGCTGAGGGAGGCAATTCAGACTACACTACACATTTGGAGTCTACTGATCTCTACACCCACTGTGCCATTTCCTGAAATGTCACGATGCAGTCGTGTAGGAGGAGGAGGAGGAGGAGGAAACATGAGGCTTGTTAACAGCAAACAGAATCATTACAGCTCGTGTAAAGATAACCAACATGGAGGCCGTCAGCTGTACAAAGTTCATCGGCCCCAGCAGAGGGAAGAACGACATCATCGTCGTTTTCTGGGTAATTGGGGAATAAATGATAAAACCGAGCTGCGTGATGATGTTAATTATCCACCAGTGAGTCAGATAATAGAACACAAGCTGAGAAATATCTGATCTGAAGTAATGACACCTCATTTCAGAGAGACTGAAAGATGTGTGGTGCTCCTGACCGATATACGAACAAACTGATGCTACTTGTTGTCGATGTTGTTTTATCTTTTTGTATTTTTTCTCCACTTCAAACAAGCAAATCCTCTTTTAATAATAAACCTCTGGATATGCAAAAACAATAGCAGTACATTGATTGACTTTATCATAATGTACACTGAACAAAAATATAAAAGCAACACTTCTGTGTTTGCTCCACTTTTTCGATGCACAAAAAAGTCTTATTCCTTTCAAATTTTGTTTCCAAATGTGACTAATTCCTGTTCCTGTCTAATCAGCATCTTGCTTGATGGATTATCTTGGCGCAGGAGAAGTGCTCAGTAACAGATTTTATCACATTTGTGCTCAGATTGTGCGAGAAGTGAGCCTTTTGTGTGCGTAGAAGAAGTTTATATTCGCTAATTGAGAGTAATTTTACATTCTTTTTCATATTTTCCAGTGTCAGTTTGATACATTGTTTTTGTTCATTCTATATCTTGATAAAGAAATGATGAAATAATGAACTTCGCTCTTTTTAGCTTAGAAAAACCTTATGATAAAAGTAAAAAGTGAAATCAAAAGAGTAGTTTTATATTAATGCTGTACAATTTCATAAAATATTAATCCTACTATAAAAACCAAAATACTTTCATTACATTTTAATGTTCAGATTACACTGTGAGATATTTATTTATTATTAAAGGCAGTTTTGACCATTATGTTTTTCTGTTCATATGTAGAATTCATGTCCAAAACACAAAGTACAATACAAATGCTACCAATGTATCATCACAATGTGTGATACTCAAATATTGATCTACTGGCACATTATTATCTTGATTACAGAGCAACAGTCTAAAACATGCCAACGTATTTAGTTTTTTATTATAGAAGGACAAAGAAAGAAAAGCAGCCGATCTCCAATGTAGAGAAGCTGCAACAAGGTCATTTTGGACATTTTTACTTATAAATGACTTAAGGGATAGACTGGCGATCATCGGTTTTTCCATCAGTCAACCAATTGATTAACTAATCCATCTTAACTCCACTAAAACGTACACTGTAGTTCCAGTGGAGTCGCGTGTTTCACAAGCATCAGAAAAAAGAATGTAACCAGCGCAGCTTGATGTCAGGACAGAGCTTTTTGGGCTTTTTGAGGCTTTTAGTGTCTCTGTGTCTCCGTTATTGTCAATCTGCCCTCTGGGCTTTTGTCCCTGAACACATCACAGGCTCTCTGTTGATCATGGGACCTGACTGATCGGTCATGACAGTGAGCCCTCAGTGAGCGACGACACACATCCAACAATCAGCTGTTTGTCAGCGGAGGAGTGGGTCGCCACACACACATAACTGCGGGCCGATCCAGCCGACGCTTCCTCTGCTGTCGGCCTCTCGAACACACAAAGCAACAGCTGCTGCGACTCGGCCGGCCGAACTGAACACAGTTTGTCCTCGTCGCCGCTCTTTATGCTCTGATCTCGAACCGCATCCTCCCTTTTTAAAGGATTTTCTGTTGCATGGAGAATCCACTCTTACAGACTGCTGCAAGCTGATGGAGCTGAGTTTGTTTAGTGATAATTTGACTAGTTTACAACCTGACGTTAGGTCTATATGTCCTGTGGCTCCAATGCAGTCGGATGTTTCCAAAACAAATAGAAGGGACATTTTACGGAGGTGTTAATTTGTATTTAAAAGGACAAGACACATAGTTGAATCTTTGGCTCTGGAGGAGGTTTGTCACGAAAGACGTAATTTAGAGAGTTACTCAGTTGACTTAACTCAGTCTGGGCTTTGAGCAATGGTGGAAAGTAATTAAGGACATTTACTCACAAACTGTTAAGTACAGGTTTGAGGTGCTCGACTCCAACCCTCAGAACAAATGCTGGCAATGTACATTGCTGCAACTAGGACAAAAAGGAGTGAACTTCTTGTATTTAACGTAACTGATAGTTAAATAGTGTCAATCCGTTCTGGTGTGCGCTGGGAAAATAATTGTCTTGATGTGCTGTGACTTGTCCTGTACTGGCTGCACACAAAGACGAGCTGTGTGCTCTGCTGTATCTCCTGTTTGTGGTTGAAACTGTCCTAACCTGGCTCTCAGGCCATGACGAATACAGGGTGGACACAACAGATGACGAGTACTGAAGTGCTTATGCAACAACTATCAATGATAATTACAAAGTAAAGGCTCGACAGTTTGTTTTTGAGACGGTTTCTGTTCACAGGGATGGTGAAAATAGTTTTGGGGGCTGTGGTGAAGGGTTAGTGTGGAGCTCTGAAAGATATGTTGAAATGTTCTGTTTATTTATGTTCAGTTTTTCGTTGCAACAACGCTGTGCTTACCATCTGGTTAGGTTAAGGCACAAAACCAACCTGGTTAGGAAAAATCAAACAGTTTTTGGCTTAAATGACCATGTTTGTTGCCAAAAACGGGGCTGAACGACGTCTCCTTAAAAATATCCAGTGTTCTCTTACTTAAAACGCTGTGTTGGTGGTCTGTGGCTTGGCAGCGTTCTTGCCCAGCTGTCACCTTTAACATTGAGGCCATCAGGTCACCCCATCAGAACTCGATCCTCATCGTGGCCTCAGCGCTCCTCAGCACAGATATAATGTTCAGTAATGGATGTTGAACAGGCTCTGATTGGGTGTTAATGTGCCAGTTTGAGGTAAAAAAATCAACCGGGAGCAAAAACAACCGCAGAGTGGCAAAGAAAACAGTCCTCCAGCGCGAGCAAATCCCCAAATAATCCCCCACAGTTTGACTCAGGTCTAATGACAGGCAGTTAACTCGCTCTGCCGAGAGGATGAATCAAACATTGTTCGCGTCGTGGGAAAATTTACATGAACCGATGCTCATCGTGCTCGCATCCACACATTGGGCCTGAGTGCATCCAGGCAGCTGCGCAGTGGAGAGATGAGCTATGACAACTTTTCCTTCTGCACCAGTGCTTCAGACCCTCCAGTCAGACAGTGGAAATACTTTTTCATAGTGTGACGAAAGAAGTTGATTTGAGGATTGATTCTGAAGTGAAGTTGCAGAGATGGTACAGTGCTAACAATAAAAACCTGTCACACGATGGTGATTCTGTTCTGAGTCTGTTTGACGTCGCCGCATGTTTTTCTGCTTTTATGCCGTAATCACCTCCGGCGTCACAGCAGAGCAAACAACCAACAGTTATTGTGCCCGATTATTGTTTTACCTGTGTTTGAATATGTAAACTGTGAGAGACTTTGAGCTTGTAACCAAATACTGGAGCTCTTTGTTGTGGAGGTCAGAGCAATTTGAAGGACAGGTGGGTCCGGCTCTTTTTTGTAGAAGAAGAAAGAAGGACAGAAGAGAAGCCTTTTCATTGTTGAAGTGGTCACAAGTCTAAAGGTGGATGCAGTTTGCTTGCATATCAGATGTGGTCAGAGCGATTCATGTTGGAATCGAATTTAGTAATTCAATTGAAGATAATGTTGGACAAAATAATCTCAATTCATTGGCCACTTGCTTGCTTTTTTGGAGCTCCTTAACTCGGGATGCCCCCTGAACGCTGATGATTCAAATCGTCAGTGGAGATTCACGCTAATTAGAATATGATTGCTTGCTAAACTGAATTGTTGAACATGGTGAACATTAGGGATGAATAATCTGATCATTTCAGATCGTTAAGTGAAGCAATTTAGTCGACAGTAACAGAAAGAGAAGGGGGCCTGGGGAGCCTGTCACTGTAATATTCATGATTTCCCCCATTTAGTGCAGTTTCTCCTCATTTTTCACCTCTGCCTCTGCACCAGAGCATTTAAACCTTTTTTACCGGACGTATTCTCGATTAGAAGCGGCTATGTTAGCAGCCATGGTGATGAAAAAACACTGCTTTTATCATAACAATGGTTTGTACATTTGCAGCCCTGAGTTTTTTCGCTTTTTGAATGAGCGAATACAGACTACCGCCCCCTGGTGGTATGGAGAGTTATTTCCTAGTTGCTAGTGGGCTGTTAGCTGTAGTGTTTACGGTGTGTTTTTGTCATAGTTCTCTGGTGTCAGTGTTTTGTGTGTCCGGGCCGTTGTACTGCTTTACCCGACTTCCTCCTCTGCTGTTGTAGTGATTACTAAAACCACCAGAGGTCGCCGCCTGAAGAGAAAACATCAATATGGGTCGTAATAAGCTGCTTGGTCATTTTTCCTGATGAGGACGGGCTTTATTTATTGCTCAGATGGTCCACCCCTAGTAGACATTATACCTGCCAAACATTAGCATGTTAGCATGGTCAATGTGAGCATGTTAGCATGCTGGTAGCAAGTACAGCCTCACAGAGCTGCTAGCCTTTGTTCTTAGCTGTGTCATTTTACAACCATGAGATGATTTATGTCTCATAATTGTAGGTATGGTGTGTATATAAAAAAAGAAACACTTGTAATAATCTTGAGTATTTATTAGCGTATAGCTGTGATGTTTAGTGAATTGATTTAGGCCATCATTTTTATTTCTCAAGCCAAAATAACAAACAATCTCCAGTTCCACCTTCTCAGTTGTGAGGATTTGCTGTTTGTCTTTGTTTTACGTAATAGTAAATTGATCTTTTTGGGGTTTTGGGGTGTTGATGGGACAAAAAAAGACATGATTTATCTCATTAAAATGGCAAAAACTTGGTCTGTACAAACCCTGGGAGTACAACCAACGAATAAGTGGCTCTCGGCTGAAGTAAAAGTGGTAAACGACTCTCCTTACCCTCTTAAGTTGTTGGTTTTAAAGCGCTTGTCTGTTTCTCTGAAGGATAAAGAACTTATTCAGCTGGTTTATTTGCATTTTATCCCGCTAATTAATGTGTTCACCCACTGTTCCTCCTGTGCAAAATCTTAAAACCAATTTAGTGACACTCTGCATTAGCATAATGCTTGTGTGCGCTGGACCAGTAACCCTGACTCACTGTCTGATCGCTGCCGTGGGAATCATCAGCAGATCTTCACTCAGCTCAGTTTGTATCTTTAATTTTTCACCTGACTGAGGATGTTAATGGGAATAATGTGCAGGAGGACGCTGACAGCTCGATACGTTTGGAGCCTTTGTCCGCAGGATTGTGATATTTAGGCCAGTGGCTGCAAATAGACTGCACCCTTTCAGTTTCAGGCTTTGGTGAAAGACATTAATGCGATCCCGAGTGGCTCGGCTCTGCTATTAGCCGACTGTTGTCGGTACTTTGTGGTTTCTGCTGCAGACCAGGAGGATCAGCTGTCTCCACAGTTGGAGGTAAAACCAGAAATTACAGGATGAGACATGGTTGATAAATTTAGCTGCTCTGTGAGTCTGCTGTTAATCTCAGTGTGGAGCTGTTTTTAAGTTTAATTTCAGAAAATGTAAATTTGAAGTCAGGTTTTCACCCTTAGGCTCTCTTTCTTCTGTACATTTGTTGCTCAGCCTTGTTTTGCACACTTTGTCCTCTGTGAACCCTTTAAAAAAAACTGTCCTGCATATTTGCTCATTGCTGAACACGTTTGTGTTCATTGTATGCTTTGCTTCAACCGTGATGTTTGTACATTTTACATTTTTATGGAGTGGAAAATTAAACCATCCACCTGCACACCAAGCCAGTATACATGCAGTGTGTTAATACTTATACTAATACAGTCTATTTATAGTTTTTTATCTTTATATTTTTATCCTTTCTATATCTCCTTTTCTAATTCTTATTCTTTATTGGACTGTGGCCAGAGTATGCCTTCTGCATCTTACTTAACATGTCTATTTTTTAACCTCTGAATACCATTAATTAATCTCCATATCAGTATCACAATGATGTAGACCAGTGCAGAAATCAAACACGGTTATCATTAGTTAATTAATTGAATTAATCAGTCCACAGGAAATTAATTGATAACAATGTTGATAATCTTTTATTAAGTGAAACTGACAAACATTCTCTGGTTCCTGCTTCTTAAATGTGAGGATTTTATGATTTTCTGTTTCGTATCATCGTAAATGGAATATCCAACCTGTTTTTTTTTTTTATAACATGACATAACATTTTCAGATTTCATGCAGAGTACACGCCTATCCTCTGTGGAGAGCAGATCCACTGTCAGTTGACCTTTGGTGATAACAGTGAACATGTGGTTAACACTGTGAGGGGTTTTAGGCAACAGAATAACTTGGTTTGGTTTCAGAAAAGGTATTCGTTGACTATGGTTTTACACAGGAAACCATCACTGGTCTCCTGGGTGAAAGGTGTTGTTCAGTCCCAGCCTCCACCTACATGGGTTTTCTCAGTCTTTACTATCTCACCTGACATTTGGTTTGGCAATTGACCACATCTGATTTCATCAGAGCTTAATGGATAAGATGAATGCACCTACTCCAGAACTGGACTTTGGCCATTTTACTGTCCCAGTTTAGTTTAAAACCATGTTATTTGTGTGCAGATGGAACAGATGTGGCTGTTAGTTAGCGTCGCCCTGGTTCCCTCGACAAACAGCCTTCATGGATTTTGGAATATCGCCGAAAATAATCTCTGAGGCAAACACAGGTTTATGATACTTACACGTTTTGTTCAGCAAGATGATCCTCACAGATGAACACTGCTTTTATGATTTTTGAAGCATGAATTAAATCCCCAGAAGTAAAAAGCTAATGTTAGGCTATAAACAGGCTACATCACGGTCACATGACTTAGACTTCACCACTAAGCGTCTCACTACAGTTACTATACAGGTTTTCTATAAACTGATCAATGTACAAGTTGTAAAATTAGAGTAAGAATAGTTTGTAACTAAAGTCGGCTTGTAAAGACGGCTAGTCTGTCTTTACAAGCCTGAGTAGATGAGTCTCAGAGTTCGCTGTGACGACGTTTAATGTCCCTGACCACCTCTGTAGTCTCATTTAGACAGTTTTTAAGACACTTAAGACACGATCTGTTTTATGTTGTAGAACAGACCTGTTCAACTGGAGGCCCTGGGACCAAATGTGGCCCTCTCACAACCTCGTACCGGCCCTTTAATCATTTTGTTAGTCGGCTAATTAGCCCATTCATTTGTTTTGGTCTGTTGCTAAGGAAAAAATCCTCTTTTTTTCTCCTATAAAAGTTTCAACCCAGACAGTTTAAGCAGGGGGAATATATACACGAAAATCAACCTGACACCCTACGTCTAAGATTAAAAAGGTGCATTGTTTTTTTTCCTTACTTTTTCTTTTTTCAATTATGAAACCTGAGAAAGTGTATGTTTTAACAAATTTGAAATACAGGCTATAAAGGGCAAATCTAAGGAATGTAAAAGTCCGGCCCCTTAGCACTTCACCTTGTATTCTTAGATCCGGCCCTTCTACAAAGACAGTTGAATAGGCCTGTCGTAGAACAAAACGTGTAAATATCTTCAGCCTGTGGTAACCACACACCTAATTTCAGGCATTTAACTGAAAAGCTATAAAAAAAAAACCCTCAGACTTTAAGAAGAGGTAAACAGATGTGCTAAAATGCTAACCAATTTCTGTGTTTTAGGACTACAGACTACACAAATATATACATTTGATGGGAAAAAAAAAGATCAACACATGGATTTCTGATTCATTAAAGCTAAAAGTTTGGAGCTTTTGAGCCTCGGGCTACACCCTCCTTTCATCACTGTTAAGTTTGGTTATCGAAGCTTGTTTAATGAAAACAGCTGGAAGTAAATTGATGAGTGCTCAGACCGAACCATGACATTAATTTTGTGGCTGTAAAACCAGAACTCTGTGCAGATGTAAACAAAAATAATCATTATTGCTGGCCAGCTGTGTGTGTTTACACACCAAACCGAGCAGATGATCTGAGTGAGGTCATCACACGTTCAGAGCGGTATGTTACAGGCTCTGTCGTCAGGCCTGGTGATGTGAACGCCTCGCCACCTGGATTATCATCCTACCGTACGTCTGATTTGCAATTTGAACCGTTTCACTGCATCTCTCCACAGAGACGTCGACAATCTTATTTCCCAGGTTACAGGAGCGCAGCATCATTCAGCTGAATATCATTAAGTGGAATAATCCTCATTATAACCTCAGTGTTGCTTTCATCTGTCAGCCAGGGGTAGAAAATGTTCAGTGTATCAGTGAGTGTGTGGGCTGAACCGGAGCAGGTTGGATCTTGTCGTTTCACAGCTCACAGCGCTGCAGTCAGACTTTATTAAACTCCCTTTATGTCACTGTAACCTTACAGCTGATTGTTCTGCAGAAACGCATCATATACTGTTGTAGTAGTTCGTGATGTGAAGTGATTTTATTGATCGGAGGCTGATGTTGAAGCTGTGTGGCTGACACATGAGGCCACAGGGCCCTGCAGCAGAAGAGGCAGCGCTGCAGACATTCTGAATAATGAATTGTTTGTGAGGAAGTATTGAATCTTCTTATAACCCTGCTGCACCACACTGTCAGATAGAAGTGACAGTAACTATACATTCAGTCAAGAACTGTACTACTTACTACTGTACAATTTTAGGTACTCTTCTTTATTTGATTATTTTCAGTTTATGCTGCTTCTACATTAGTATTTTTCATTTTTTACATCAGAAGTGTCCTTTGATTTGATGTAATTCAGGCCTGGTGCTTTAAATATATCTCATGGTAACCATTCATGAATCCGTTGCATGAGTGCACACATAGATTTTTGTCATATTACTGCTGAGGCAGTATTTGACCTGCTGCCTGACACTGTTAGCACTCAGAGGATTGATCCAGCGGTACAAAGCTCTGCTTCTTAAATGGCCCTATTTATATGACAAGGAAATGCAGGCTGCCTCTTTGTTCACCGGGCGAATTTTACAGCTCTGCCAATGAGTTACCAGCAACCTTTGGTCTACATTTAGTCGTCCTCCTGTCAGGAGAATCAGGCTGGAGCCACTCAGTGCTCAGGCCCTTTCATACTGACTTATTCAGGAAGGAGGCCAGGTGAGAATCCCCAGCACACTAATTATTTTCATTATCCATGAATGTGCAGTTCACTGTAAAGATGAACTGGTAAATCATTTGTTCTTTGAAGTGTGAAGACATTCACAGTTTCCCAGAGCCCAAAGTGACGTCTGCAGAATGCTTCTTTTGTCCGACCTACAATCCAAAACCCAAAGACTCTTTATTTACCCTCATTTAATGAGAAAAAAACAGCAAATCCTTACAGAGAGAAGCTCGAACTAGCAAACGTTTGACATTCTTGCTTGAAAATCACCGGAATGAGTTGGCAATCAATTTTCCTTTGATTGACTAATCAATTAAATGTTAGCTTTTTTGTGTGCAAAAGATAGTTTTCTTAATCTATAGCCTTTCCTCAGCTTAATCACAGTGTAGTTGTCATGTAGGTAGGATTTTTAAAAAGTTGTCATTGAATATAGCACATGGTTGTGCAGTATGGTCCAATATAAACAGTCTGCCTGGCAACAAGGTTTTCTTTGTCCATCTCTTTAATGAAGGTTGTGGTCGTTAGTCTACTCGGGCTACAATTTATGATTATTTTCTTTGGAGATTAATCCGACGATTATTTTCTCAATTGATAAATTACTTGTTGGGTCTATAAGATATCAGAAAATATCGATCAGTGTTTCCCAAAGCCCAAGATGACGTCTGCAAATGTCTTGTTTTGTCCACAACCAAAGATATTGAGGTAACGATCATAGAGGAGGAAGGAAAGCAGAAAATATTCACAAGAATCTGGAATCAGAGAATTTTAAATCTTCCTCCCCCTTCCCCAACGACCCATATTTATTATTTGATTATGAAAAGTTGGATATCAGTTTGATAGTTTCCAAATAATGAATGAATGAAGTGACTAATCGTTGCAGCTCTACTTTCTACACTTGTTGAACAGATGAACAGTATTTAACCCCAAAAAAAGAAATGGGGAAGGCATTTGTTGGTGCACTGATCAAATCCTCTTTCAAACTGAATGGCTTTTTGTTTACTTTGGCAGCTAAAGACTGAAACCAACAATGTGTTAGTCAGCTCACAATGCTTTCTAACTTCCTGTCTGTGCCTCTTGACTTCAACCACATTGGTTCCTATTGACGATTTGAACTTGTATTAAGATTTGAAAATAGCTGACAAATATATCGTTTCATGAAAAAATAAAGTCTTAGAATTACCATGATGTGGATGACTGAGAACCTTCATCAACACTGAGAAATTAATAATTAATGATAAGTGCTGTATCGTAGGCAACTGGTTGCCTACGATACAGCACTTAGAATTCATTTCTTAACACAGCTGGAGGGAAATGGTGCATTTGTTGGAGCCTGTTTTCAGTGGCAGATTAATCCACATTCTGCTCTCTAGTGAGTGTTGAAACAGTCTAATTGTATTGGTTTTATTAGTTTTTGGACAAAAAGGGGCTCCATGCAACAGATGAAGGAGTTATATCAGGCTGTGGTGAACACACAATGCTTATTTTTGGGTCTTTTCGTGGATTTATAGACTACTTTCTTGACTAAACACATGTCCGAAGGTGGCTCAGTCTGTAGTTTGAGGTTTCGTCAACACAAAACAGGATGAACACGGATTTTGTTGTTGCTGCGTTTGAACCTGTGACCTCTTCAGCTACAGGGCAGAGTCTCTGACCTCCGCACGATAACCTCTACACAGTACAACCATTGCTATCATGAATACAAATGAGATATGATTCAAACTCTTGCTCACTGTCGGGTAAAGAGTGATGAACACCTAAAGGGAATCCTCCAGGAATCAGGCTTCACTAACAAAAGACACAACTGTACTCGGGCAGTAATGGTTTAACGTCTCTAATTGAATCTGATAACCTCTTTGTGCGGCGCTCAGTCAGAGCTGCACTCCGGGGTAATCATTTTAACTTCCCATAGAAGACTTGATGCTGTTATTAAGTTTGCAGTCTGGCAGGAAGCCGCGGCGTGAAGAGAGAGCGGCTGAACGCTGTGTGGACGGAAACCGCGTGAGACACGACTTGGCTCAGAGTCTCGGATCTTGTTGGCAGCCGAGGCGACGCTCGGCGATGTCGACTCATTCATGTTAACAGTCGGGACGCTCCCAGCTGGCATTAAACTGGCTTCTCGGGCTTTGGATTGACGCTTGAAGCGGAATGAGTGACAGTGGTAATCTCTGTTTGTGGTTGCTGGACAATCTCTGTTACCACAGATTGAATTAGAGACTCATCTAAACCTCTAACTGCATCATTTCTGCAGGGTTTGTGTGTTCTGGGATTACTGAATGTTTTTTGAAGCCTTGACCTTTAGGAGAGCATTATTTGGAGGCCTAACACTTCATCTTGAATAAAGAAGGGGGACGCAGTTTGCATGTAAACACAGCTTGGTTTGTTTTTCCTGTTTTCTCACACATGGTGGTAGTTTGTGGTCGGATGTCCCTCCTGCTGCTGTGTTTAAGGAGACAATAAAAGTGGGAACAAGGGCAATTGGTTTCATTATTATTATTCTGGCAATTATTTACACATTTAACATTTCGATTAATTGTTTTCTGTTTAAAATGTCCAAAAATTGCCTGCCACAGTTTCCCAGAGCCCAAAGTGACGTCTTCAAATGGCTTCTTTAGTCGGTCAGTCCAAAACCCAAAGACTCTTCATTTACTGTCAGAAATGTCAGATGTCAGAAATAATTTTTTACACAAAGAAAGAAACATCTTCATGTATATTGTTTGCCGAATCAACAGGAAGGCCCAAATAGTTAAGACTGTGCTGTAGACAATGTTTCACAAAGTGCATCCAGTTTCTTCTGATGCAACGATTTCAAAATTGAGTGTTTTTTTAAGGGAGTCTGGGGAGTTTCTTCACATATAACAAATAAGTAGCCTATATTAGTTACTGTTTACTGTATTTGTAAAATTTGCCGTCAGTATGTTATAGTCTTTAAAACAGTTGTTGTAAATGGGGAAACCAGTTGAAACAGTGTGTTCGAACAGCTGCCAGGAGGTAAGACGCACTTTAATCATGGACAGCAGACAGGCTGGTGGAGCGATGATGTTACAAACTGACTCTTTTGCAGGGAAAGAAACATCATAATGTATTGTATCTAATGCCGAATTTACAAGGCACCAACCATTTAGAATTTGTCGTAGCTGTTTCACAACGTTCTTTTTCAGTTTCTCCTCACGCAACAACTCTTAAAATCACACTATTTGTAAAGGAGTCTGGAGAAATTGCTGTTACTAGTTCAGCGGTTAGTTGAAACAGACATTACCAGAGGATGAATCACACTGACTTCGATGACACTCCGGCTTTTCTCGTTGCGTCATCAACATTTTTAATTATTTTGTGAAATATCTAAATATCTACGTCATGAATTGGCACAGCATTTTCACTAAATTTGTATTTTGTCCAAGGCTTTGGTTTATGGCCATCTCAGTTCAGATGACACAACAGCAGCAGTAAATAACCAGAACCACGAGTCTTTCCTCCTGTTTCTTCGACCCTTTACATCAGGCGA
Organism: Lagodon rhomboides; assembly: GCA_039737535.1. Taxonomy (NCBI): domain Eukaryota; kingdom Metazoa; phylum Chordata; class Actinopteri; order Spariformes; family Sparidae; genus Lagodon; species Lagodon rhomboides. The sequence goes on along the minus strand of CM077798.1, from coordinate 6,781,308 downwards.
GGCAGTGAGTATCAGAGGTCGTCCCAGTGGGAATCAACCTCATTCTGTTACAGCATCACCTCAGTAATACGATCAGCGGCTGGTTTGACTCAATAACGCTGTAATTGGTTTGCTGGCAGAGCGCTCAGACACATGTGGGTCGAAGTGGTTTGTGTGTCGTGCACAGTTTGAGGACCGCTTCTGTTTTGCTATTTCAATAATTCAGACGGTTTTCCAACATTAGAAAAATGTTTGGAAAGGGAGAAAATGTGGTTTTAAACTTTGTCCCAGCCTTTTAAAACATGTTCAGAGTCTTCTGAAGTGGTTTTGAAAAGGCTAATGAAACTGATCAAGGACGCAAAAACATGCCTAAAAAGTTTAAGTGCCTCCATAAGATTTTTAAGATCCGCATGTTTTTGGTTCGGTTTATCATGAAACATTCTAGTACATTTCTGACAGTAGGGAATAAGGAATAAGGAAATGTATGACACATTGTTAAAAATGCAAAGATATCTGCTTTTATTTTATTTTGAAATATTTCAGGCAGAGTTTAAACTACATTTTCTTGTGTTTTTTCCTGAAGACTAGAAGATACCTGTGCAGAATAAATTGTTTTATGTAGTTTTGTAAAGATTTTGTCAATTTGAAACAAAGATTTAATAAATTGGAGCAAGAAAAATCACCTTAGAAGAGATGTTTTGAACCATCTTTCCTGCTGTTATGCAGCATTTCCTCCCCTTCAATCACACACTTTTGAATTTGTAGCATAATGACGTCATTGATTTAGTTACAGAACATGTCATCTTTTAAGTCTTGTGTGTCAAATCGGTCAGTAAATTGTTTTTGATAGGTGCTGAATAAGTTGTTACTTTCAAACGTGTCTTTCACTAGAAGTATTTTAGAAATCGGTTTTGAGTAACTTGGAAGACAAATGCTTCTTTGCTTCGTGGCAGTTGGCTCCACCAGGTTCCAGGCACACATGTGCTGTAATAATTCCACCTCGCAAACTTTATGTGTGAACTTGGATGTCGAATAAAGAAAACATTATACGTCAAACCTCTGACTGTTACGTATGTCATGTTTTCCAGAGCCCTCAGAGCGGTGCGATGGAGGATGGGAAGCCGGTGTGGGCGCCCCACCCGTCGGACGGGTTCCAGCTGGGAACTATAGTGGACATCGGCGCCGACAGCCTCACCATCGAGCCTCTCAAACAGAAGGGAAAGGTGAGACAGCTCTCAAGTTCTACAACAGCGGCCTTGTTACAGAAAAGTCCAAGGACATTTTGGGGCCGGCTGTGGCTCAGGGGTAGAGCCAGCGTCTTGTTATCGGAAGGATGCTGGTTCAACTGTCCTGGTCTGCATGTCGAAGTGTCCTTGGGCAAGATACTGAACTCCAAACTGCTCCTGTTGTCCTGGTCGGCACCTTGCATGGCAGCCACTGCCATTGTTGTATGAATTACTGATAGTCACTTTGGACAAAAGTGTCTACTAAATTCCCTAAATGTAATTTGGTTTTTCCAAAAACCTTTTTCATAACTGTATTTAGGAAAAAATGTGACAAAATGACAATGAAGACAGGGAACAACTTGAACACTGTAATAGTATGACTGAAAGGCAGCATTAGCCTGTTTGAGAAGCTAACACTGTTGGAGAAGCTAAGACTCTGGTTAACCTGCTGGAAAAGCTAACGCTTATATTAGCCAGTTAGAGAAGCTGACACATGATGGTAAACTGTTAAAGAAGCTAACACACAATCTTGGTGAAGTCAAGACTCTTGTAAGCCTGTTGGGGAAGCTAACACAGATGTCAGCGTGTCGAGGCTAACATTGATTTTAGCTAGTTGCAGTAGCTGACACTGTTGTTTGTCAGTCAAAGAAGCTTACACTGACGTTAAATTGTTGGATAAGCTAACACTGACTTTGGGGAGGCTAACGTTGATATTAACCTGTTACAGAAGCTAACATTGATGTTAACGTGTTTGAGAAGCTAACACTGATAGTAGACTTTTGGAGAAGCCTACTCTGATTTTGGAGAAGCTAACACTGACTGTAAAACTGTTGGAGAAGCTCATACTGATGTTGGAGAGGCTAACATTGACGTGAAACCATTGAAGAAGCTAACGTTGAAGTTATTGTGTATGAAAATCTGTTAGAGAAGCTAATTTTGGTTTTAGAGAAACTAATTTTGGTTTTGGAGAAGCTAAGACTCGTGTAAACCCGTCGAGAAGCTAGCACTGATGTTAGCCTGTTGAATTAAAAGCTGCATTTCCTTGTTTAATATAGCAAGCTAGCTGGCCTGTGAAGTGAAGCAAGACAGCTGTTGTCATGGACACAGGACGTCATGTACATTCAGGCATGACAGGAGAGCAGATTGAAGAATAGAGTTTACAGTTTTACTACGAAATTCTTGAATTGGGTGGCATTGTGGGTAATGTAGTGTGTACTGACTTCACGAGTCATGACTCTGGATGAAATCTTATTCTTGTCATAGATTTTTGTTTCAGAAGTGATGAAGTTGCATTAAAAGGTATTAAAAGCCACTGAAAGTCTCACAATCCATACTTCTGGCTCAGGTGCTTCCTGGATCTCTCTGCCTGACAAACCGTATCCGATACGCATTTACCTGCAGTTTGTTAATGATTTAATGTGTCAGTCACTTAATCGGATGCGGAAGAGGCCACAGTCCTGAGAGCAATAAAGAATCATTCGCTCTGTGATTCACCTGCAGACAGTTTACAGCCTGCAGCTCTAATGCGCTCCAGCACAGAATTAATCAGCGCTATCTGAAGTCAAGTGGCTCACTGCAAAGACAAACGGGCTTTTCTCGCTCGCCGTTAATTCACTTTTCCGCTGGATGAGATGCCATATTGCCCTCGGCAAAGCTTTTAATGTCCCTGAGAGCCCGTCGCTGTGGTAACCCCTAAAGCTTGGTGTCCGTCTCGGTAATCTTTCTCCCAGAAGGCCTCTGTGACTGAGTGCTCACTTTCAAAGAACCTCCTCACTAATTCTGTGTACTGTCAGCCCATAAAACACCCGACTGTCAGTGGTTAATGTGAACGTCAACTCTCACGGCTGAAAGTGTGTTTGCACTGTTCGGTGTCCATCATGTGTGTGAAAGTTCACATGTTTTAATTTCTTAGTTAAAGTATGATCTTAAATCTTAGACTTTATTAATTAAAAACACTTAAACTCTGCCTTTTAACTAACAAACTGACTACTAACTATTCGACTTCACATGTTGTTGCAGTTTTTCTGGAATGATGCAGGCAGTTTTACAGTTTTAACCCTCCTGAACTCCCCATGATCACCTCTCTGACCAGGAATATTAACTCCACCTGTTTACTCGTTACAAGGACTCTGATCTTTGCTCTTCATACAGATGAAGCTATATAAAGTTAATTGGGCATCTTGGTGTTTAAAGGAATCCTGAGATCCTTTGGTTTGAGTATCAGACAGTCATCCTCTGTTGGCTGAGAACAGTTTCTATCTTGCTGTTTCATGGAGGATGTACTCTGCTTTGATTCACAACAGTTACAGAAGACTTAACGCTGCGACGAAGACCCCCAAAAAAGGTGTATATACATTACATGTGCGCACAAATCGTCTTTGCCCGAATGATTGCACAATAGTTATCTTGTGCACACAAGATCTTTTGTGCTAACAGCGGTGTTAGCCGTCATGGTCTCTAAAAGCCTGCTCTGTTGTGAAGAGTAGGCTAAGCTGCTAATAAATACTGTGCATGCTAGCACACTCTGTTGGACTATTAGCTAGGTGCTTGAGGTAAACCAATATTGGCTGCATTCGTAAAAGTTGAGATGTTTCCATCTCTGTGGATGTGGCCGGAAAAACATGCAAGACATCCTGCTGCTCTGACCCTGCATGTGAGTGGCCACCAATAGTATTTGGACACTTAAGTTGATAGTCGATCAGTTGTTTGGTCAATAAAATGTCAGAAAAGAGGTGAAAAATGTCAAACAGTGTTTCTCAAAACCCAAGATGACGTCCTCAAGGGTCTTGTTTTGTTCAATACCCAAAGATATTCAGTTTACAGTCATAGAAGAGGAAAGAAACCAGAAAAATATTCACATTTAATGAGTTGAATCAGAATTCTAACCCTTATTCCTTTAAAAAATTACTCAAACGGATTCATTGATGATCATGTTAGTTTGTGTTTGATATAATAGCTGACAGAGAAATGGATTCATCATTGCAGCTCTTAAAGGATTTTGATAAATGCATAACTGTACTTTTTTCATGGCAAAGCAAAATATTGCAACATAATCCACCTCTCCAGTCTCCTTCTGAGTGATCTGTGTGGAACAAACTTATTCATGCCCAATATGCCTTAATACACAGCTGCATGTTGTTGTCAGTTCTGTATTTATTACTTTTGGTTGACGTACATAGATGCAGTTGCAACAAAGAGACGTTGGGGTTTCTGCCATGTGCTTGACATGTGGATATTCAGCCTGATCAAGTGCAGGGTTGTTAATTGGCCTTCTCTCCATTGATGAGCAGTTTTCTGCAAATTTTCTGCGAATGCGACATTAATATAGAAGTGAATGACTATTATTGGAAGTAGACATGTAAGAGGTAATGGAGAATACGTTAAGTAGACAGGCTTTACAGTGACAGTTCCTTTTTTCCACATTTGCAAAGTTCAGTCCTACATCATTATATTGTCTCAAAGTTTTTTAGATGCTGAAGGCTTCCTCAGGTGAAGATCAGTTCCACGTAACAACGCTGTAATAGCTGTCTGCGTATTACAATTAAAGTCACTCATATCTGCTTTTACACCTTGGATCCACGTGGTTTAAACACGACCTCTGTGCCTTTGGTCGGTCACATGATCAGAACCCTTTGCCCTTTCTTCCGACTCTCAGGAAGTGACAGAGTCAAACCGGCCGTGGCCCTCACCTCAGCTGTCTGTGACCTCAAACAGTCTATAGGTTTGTTGAGCCTGCATTGCAGTGTTTCCTGAGAGATTCACTTCAGGGTGAAGTCTGTTTCATATTTAAAGAAGGAGAAGCAGTGTTTATACTCGCTAATCTTTGCTTTGGAAACATAAAAAACTCGTTCTCCTCCGATCTGTCCTGGGAGCGAGTTTCCGGGCTGCAGCGGAGCCCTGCAACAGTCAGAACAATGTCCAGTCTGTCCTGCCGCGGCCAGTTTGTGCCAGTGTCTGACGACGTGTTCGCTCACTGGCAGCCCTCCTGCGGTGGACGTCGGGAGGGGGACGGGGAGCATGATACCCCGTCATACATATCGCTCACAATGGCCGACTCTTTGTCCTTAAGTGTCTGCGCGTCCCAGATGGTGTCCACAGTTTGATCTGCCTCAGTGATGGCCATGGAGAGAGGGGAAAAGAAGTTAAGGGAAGGAGAGGAGGCTGTCGGTTCAGTTGTTACATCTTTATAGACTTTATCTGATAAATAGAAACATTAGAAAGTATTTGAGACAAAACAAATGTGAGATTTAAAATCTAAAAGTAACTTTTCTGTAACCCTGGTTCTCTGAGACACAGTCTGATTGTGGGTTTCCTGTCTGCTCTATATGAAGCTTGTTGTAGGTATCATAAGGACACAGAACGTTAGCCTGGTGCTATTAGCTCGGATCAAACCCGGTTCGTTCTCTGCACTCGGCTGCTGTTTCTCTCTGAACAGTGTTTAGCTTCTTTTCCTCTCAGATTATTGGCCTTGCGTCACCTCCGCCTCCACCTCCTCTCTCTCTCCACTATTTTTCTCCTCACGTGGTGCGGCGTTGTGGAATCCGTCCAGTTTTGGGCTGAGAATGTGGAACATGCCACCACTAGAGAGAGAATGAATCGCCAGTAACGTCACCTTGGCACCGCGGCCTCTGTGTTCGGCGGGGCCCGCCGCAGCGCCTCGCTCTTTAGGGCCGGATTAAATGACTCAGGCCTGCAGAGAGAGAGAGAGAGCTGCCGGAGCCCACAGGAGCTGGCAGTGTCGGGCCTGCAGCGCACAGAAACACAACACCCAGCACCCCCCATCTCCAAAACACGGAGATCACGCGTCCTCACCTACGCTCCGGTGTTACTTCAGGTTCGGTTGGATTTGAGATGTGTGGACGGTGAAGGCATCAGAGCCGAGGAGTAAAGATAAACCTCAGTCGGAACAATGGCTAAATGTACACGCACGCTGATACTACACTAATGTGACGTTATTCTGAATGCAAACCACACGTTTTGTTTAGATATTCCAAATGAAGCATGAGAGATAAAGCAATTGTTTGTTTTTTTTTTGTTTTCTCTAGAGGAGCCAAATTGCCCAAATCAAAAAAGAAAACAACAACACATGAATGACTCGATTAATAAATTAATGACATTAAAGGGATATTCCGGTGTAAGTTTAATCCATGGTCTAACACACCTTGACACCGAGTAAGACTCCCCCTCGAGAGGTCAAGTTAGCTGACCGCTAGCTTAGCTAGTTTTAGTAACCTCAGAAAAGACCGCACGAAAACAACACACTGCAGTTTATGTCTCCAACTAGAAACCACCATCAAAAAGCCACAAATAATTCTCAGAACAGCACCAAACTTCAGCAACAGTACATGTACAGTCCCAGCACACAGTACGAAGCATCAAACATCTGCTAGCTTAGCTGGATTTGTATTAAAAACACAGCTCAACTCACCCTCTCCTCCAGCAGCCTGCCTGTGTCGGGGAGCCCCGACGAGTCGATTACCGAGAGCAGTAGATTTCCTCAGCTCAAGGATGAAAATGTATGATTATTACTCCATTACTTCCCTTCTTTTCCCTGTCAGCTCTCGATAATAAGAACTGAGCATTCCATGGAGTAATAATCATACATTTTCATCCTTGAGCTGCGGAAATCTACTGCACTCGGTAATCGACTCGTCAGGGCTTCCCCACACAGGCAGGCTGCTGGAGGAGAGGGTGAGTTGAGCTGTGTTTTTAATACAAATCCAGCTAAGCTAGCAGATGTTTGATGCTTCGTACTGTGTGCTGGGACTGTACATGTACTGTTGCTGAAGTTTGGTGCTGTTCTGAGAATTATTTGTGGCTTTTTGATGGCGGTTTCTAGTTGGAGACATAAGCTGCAGTGTATTGTTTCCGTGCGGTCTTTTCTGAGGTTACTAAAACTAGCTAAGCTAGCGGTCAGCAAACTTGACCTCTCGAGGGGGAGTCTTAGTCTGTGTCAAGGTGTGTTAGACCATGGATTAAACTTACACCGGAATATCCCTTTAATTGCACCGAAAATATGCTGAAAATAAATCCAGGTGTTAATCAGTTTGTATACTTTGCTGTTTAAATTTGCTTTTGCAGTTATGTACCTTTCTGGTTACTTCCCATTAAAGTTAAGTTATCCATGTTATTTATTCATTTTTAAAGGTATTTGTTTGTTTGTGTATTCATTTCTGAGGGCAATTATATTGGCTTTGTGTTTTACCCCTATTTATTTCCCAAAAGTTTTTTTTCTGTGTATTTTCTTTTTACATTTCTTAATGTGTTTCCACTTCATTATGTTACTGAGTGGGCTGCGTTCAGAGTGTCATAAAGAGAACATTTGAAAATAGAAAGATAAATGGGAATCTGAACAGATAGGTGAATCCATAAAAAGGTAAATAGATACAGGAGCAACTTGCTACTTTATCATCAGCTGTGTGCGTTGCCTCGCCACAAGTTTGTTAGGCTGGGTCAGAAACAGATGGGGAATCACACCTATTTTTTAAGATTATTAAAGACCAACAGGTTTTTGGACCGGCACAAATATCACAAAGCCTTTTCAAAAATATCCTTCGGTGGATGAAAGCAGGAGGCTATCCTCGTCTACCGGAGCGTGCACGGCTGCATGTGAACAGGAATATTAGTCAAATATTCATTTTTCATTAGCCATGTAAACCGTTTAGTGAGAATATTGTCTTTTTGGGAGTACTGGTAACAAACAATATGTTGTGCGTTATTATGTAAACGTACCAAACACAGCAGAGCGCAGCTTTACCTCGAGGGGTTTCTGTGGAAGTGTTCACAGGGTCCACAAACCACAGAGGCTGGAAAACACTGCTTTAATCTCTAACAATGAATTTTTTATGAGTTTGAAAAGTAAGTCCATCTGTGAATAAACGTGATAAAATACAGTATTTCCCTCTGAATTCTAATGGGTGTAAAGTGGCATCAAACAGAGACCTCAGACTCTTTTACAGGACTTCAGTAGCTGTATGTCTGCGACCCTGACCTGATGATAAAGAGATTAGACAGATGAAAAAAACTAATTTAAGACACTGTTTTCTAACTTAGTATTTGCTCTTTTCTGTCATGTCATGATGCCTCATGATTCTCCTTCTGACATCATTAATGACCTGTTTATAAACCTGTTGATGAAGCAGAGCTGTGTCCGTGCTGCGGGGCTGTCGACCGGTGGCTCCGTCCGGCCTCCTCTCGCTCTGATCCCGTTACCTGCTGCCTCCAAATAATTCATCAGGCCTTCAGCTGGAGCAGCAGCTGGTATATTTATCTCTGGGTCCATGTATTATTTAAAGTTCAAGCCTGAAAGACACGAGACTGAAATAATCTGAGAGCAGACAGAAACTGATTTTTCCAAAAAACGAAAAGAAATGAGAATAAAAAACCTTTTAGTGATTTTTAATTTTTTTTGCAAGATGGATTTTTACGGTTGATGCATCTGTCCAACAAAACAAGTGATGGCAGAAAATCACTGAAAAGCCGGTGGATATGTAGTTTAAGCAAAACTTTAACTTGATGCCGTGTTGAATAAAAACGTGTTAAATTATAAATTCTGTTTTTGTTTTCATAAAAAAATCAATTTAAAGACTCAATCCTTCATTTTTGCTTTGTTGAAGTTCATGTAATCTGATGTTTGTTGTCTCTCATCAAAACTTTGTGTCCATAAATAAAACCTCTCTTCAGTTCTGTATCAGGAAGGTTAGCGGACTCATCAATAAATGAAATCCATGACTAGTTCATAGGCTCGAACCTTTAACAGACTCGATCCTGACTTTGGTTGTACTGGCGTGAGATCTCTTGACTTTTCTGAAACGTTTCTCTTCTTTCGCAGACACTTTTGGCTGCTATCAACCAGGTCTTCCCTGCTGAGGACGATGTCAACAAACATGTGGAGGACAACTGTAAGTTTCTGCTTTGTACCTCATTTTCCTCTCTGTTATCATAGAGTCTTCTCCAGCTGACAAAGACTTAAAGACATATGAGCCTGTTCATTAGATTTGATTTTAATCCAAATATTACATCATTGTAGTCTGACTGATGTCTCTGAGGCCAAATATGAAGCCAAATCTTTATCTGGATGATGTTTGAGGCTGTCCTAATAGACAGTCAGGTGTGATAGAGCATCATAGACTTCACTTCTAACCTACATGATCACCATCCTTTACTCTTTACAATAAACCCACACTTAAACTCAGTGGAGATCGTGACCATCAATACAGAACCTCGATATTACAACCCGCTTTTAGGATATTCTCTAGCCAATGAAATGGTTCACCTTAACCCACCAGTAGGTAAAAGGACAAAGCAACACATGTTATTGTCTTCTAACCTCCCTTTTAAAAACACAGTGTACTAAAATCACATTCATTTCATTATTTAAAAACTCATTTCAGAGTCTGTTGTTGACCTGTCTTACCTAACGCCTTTGAAACCCACAAACTGAAGGCCTTTGCCATCAGACCTCTTTAAGATGTGAAGATGAGTTTCCTAAAGCTGCTTCAAAGTGTGTTTCCATTTGAGTGTGTGTGTGTTAGTATTATTAAAATGAAGTATTATTATCAGGCAGCTTGTGTATGAATTGCAGCTCTTACTGCTCCGGTAACTCAGGTAACCTTTTTTTTCCTTGTCTCTCAGGTTCGTTGATGTACTTGAATGAAGCGACGCTGCTCAACAACATTCGTGTGAGATACAGCAAAGACAGGATTTATGTAAGTACCGACAGCAGGAAGTGACGCACATTAAAGCTGCTAAAACTCTTGATTTATTTTTTGTATCTCCTCCACGATATTATTGTTTTCTCCCAAACTTGAACTGATAACAGGTCTCTGACCCAAACGTCTTGTGTCATTATTAGAATGGCAACAGAGTAAAAGGATGAGATGCATGAAAGATTGATTTCCAGATCATCACTAATCAGAACGTCTCCAGTCCTCTGCAGACTCTCTGAATAAAGTCAGCTATAGAAAAACATTTGAAGAACATGAGCAGTATCAGCAGCTTCAGCTGGACGCATGAACATCTGGGATGCGACACAAAAATTTGACCAAACCCGTCGCCTCCTCCTGAACCTGCTTCATTATCAGACGGAATATCTGCTAATATTTGTTTTAACCCGCCTGTCGGAGCACCTTAGGGTGGAGCACTCACACAGCTGACTGCACACTCGCTTTTTCACTTTCACATGCAGACACACGTCTCACTCCTCCACATACTGATGGTAATGATGATAAGCTAATTATAACTTGAACGCAGCTTTCAATATAAAGCTCAGTACCTCAACAGAAATAATGAATGAGTTCAATCAAAAGTCAAATAAATACAAGTTAATAATACACAGAAACTAGAATATTATACAGTCCCCTTTAATTCAATCGAGCCAAATCCATTATGCAACTTGACAGCCCTGTAGAACTGGATTTGAAACCACCCACAGCTGCTTAACCTTGATTTAAGCTCAGTGTGCTCACAGGTAGAATCACATTTACATACTGAGCTCACCTCATGTCACATTGATTCATTCTTAGTCGCTGTTCCTCTCTTCCTTGAGCGTCATCATACTCTGTAAGACACACACACACACACACACACACACACACACACACACACACACACACACACACCTTTTCCTGCTGTACTTGGCAGGACCATCGCTGACACAGTTAACGTCCTAACCCCTCAGCCTAACCTTCATCAGAGTCCGCATCAGAATCTGATTTATTATGAAGTAGGTTTCACAAATTAAAAAGCGTGAATAAAAATATAAAATGGCCAATAACATGTCAGAAATATTGTAAAAACTATTACAAAATATATGTAGAATACAAGCATTATTTAAATGACAGAGCTGTTCAGTTCAGTACAGGAGTCTTCTTCCTTTAAACCCAGTTCCAGTGAGGACCGAACATGTTGTCCTCAGTTTCTGAATCACTCCTTGTTTTTAAAACTGACCTCACTCTCTAACAATAGCCCACTTTACTAAAAATACCCCAATTTTCCACAAGTAGTTCTGTCCTGGCTGTCTGAAGATGTCCTTGCTGTACAAAATATTCTGACTTTACAAAACCCCATCAAACTGTTCCTCGCAAAGACAGAAGAGCACACGCATTAACACCGGGGGCTCAGGTGAGCCCAGGTGAGCTCAGGTGTGTTCTCTCTGGTGTGACTCAGCTGCTGTTTGCTGTGAATCAGACTCACACTGACATCTAGTGGCAGAAGAAGGAACTGATCCAAAGTCTAAAAGAGGACGTCTCAACTTTTTAAGTTGGCTCCTCATTTTGATTTTGCTTCATCTTTATTTTTTATTTCTTTGTTTAAACGGAGAATGGCGTGCAAATTGTAATAATCCTCCTCCTCCTCCTCCTCCTCCTCCTCTTCCTCCTTCTCCTTCCAGACGTTTGTAGCCAACATCTTGATCGCAGTCAACCCGTACTATGACATCCCAAAGCTTTACTCGCCCGACACCATCAAGCAGTACCGGGGCCGGTCCCTGGGCACGCTGCCGCCGCACGTCTACGCCATCGGTGAGCCGACACCAAACACACTCGCTGTCACTCCTTTAAAACACACACTGTGCTGACATTAGATAGAAGATTGGTGGTGTTGTTGTGTTTTCAGTCTGCGGGTTCAGTAAATGTCCTCCTGGTTCTGTAACGTATACTTCAGGCTTGTGTTCAGCTGAGGGAAGCTGAGTCAGTCCTGTGTTGGAGGACACAGTGATTAACGTTAACAGTTTGATCAGATACTGCTTTTTATTATATCAGCTGCTGATCTCTCTCTGCTGACTCAGTGGATTCATCCTTTATTTATAGTTGAGGCTGTACTTATCTGATCACGTCCATTGCTCTGATAAATTGACGATTTTCCTTGATTTTCGACTGTGTTTGGTTTGTTGTTTTTAAATAGATGTGTTTTTTTATATGTGGTCCTTTTTTGACAGATTTTTTTCACACCTGTATTTTGGGGAAAGTGTTTGGCTTTAGATTTTATCAGGCCTTAATGTAACTCTTTAGTGCCGCCCTCAAAGAGGTCCATTACACATTAATTTGGATGTTTGTGTAAAAAGAAAATACAATTTCATAGCAATGGATTTTGGGCTATTTTCCTTTTTATAATGTCTTCTTTCAGCGCAGTGGGAAGAACATGTCCAAAATACACATGTAGGAACTGTTCATAGTTCAGATTTCTGTTCTGGGCTTTAATGTGAATTTGTGCAGATTTAATTAGATCAGAAAACTGGTAATTACTTAAAATAATTGTCTTAATGTAAATAATCAACTGGGGAAGTTTTATTGTGATATCCATGTTTACCTCATCCACATGTAGTGTTGGAGTTTGTGTCTAAAAATATATGTAATTTTACAACATGTATGTATGAAATAAGACTTCACTTGTTACAGCATCTTACAGCAGTGATTGAGTGATAGATTAAAAAATAAAGCAGGGCAAAATCGAAATGCAAAACAGAATAATAGGAAAGTAAAATAAAATAAAATTGCTTATAAAAATAAAGACTGTATACCCTCTGTTCACCTTTTATGGCCCAGATGGACAGTTGCACAGGATAATTGCAGTAGCGTGGTTGTAGGTGTAGTCATGTACAAAAAGAAAGTATAGAAGAATAAACATAATTGCACAGGAAGGAAGAGGGATTTGCAATTAATTAAATGATGAATTAAAATAAAACACTCTTTTAAAATTATTGTCTTTCCAAACTCTGAGCCCAGACTCCACTGTCAGCAGCACTAACATGTACACAAACTCTCCTGTTTTATTTCTGTATATATTCTAAAGGTATTTACAGATTAAAAACATGGTGAAATAGATTTTTTTGTCATGGCTATTGACAGTATTTTCTGATTTATGGGCTGATAAAAAAATATATCCAAGACTCCCTTTGTAAAATCACATGTGTAAACAACATGAAACAGGAAGTTTGAACCTGGCTTTGTCCAGTATTCACATATCTTAATTGTGCATATTTAAACATCAACAACACAGAAACAAAAAGAACTTGTAATACAAAAACTAGGTGTCATAATGTAACTTATTAACTAGGAATGGTTCCCCTTTCACCTTTAGTCTCTCCCTTGAGAAAATAACTTGAATAAAGACGAAAGCGGTCTGTGTTTCTCAGTTATAAAACCAAACACTGAAAATACAATGCGATCAAGAAGAAAATGACAAGTAAATAAAACAATAAGCAAACCAGTTAATGTTTTAAGTTTAGTGTAATTAAGTCATTTCTAATATCATCAGAAACGGGCCAGACCAACTCTCTATGTGATGTTTCTGGTTCACTTTATCTCCGGTCAAACACAAGGAGACACTGAAGCATTGTAACATAAATAATCTATTTTTGTAATCTGAATTTATACCAATTTGTTTTGTACATTGATACTGCAAAAAATACAATATTTTTCAAAAAGAAAACCAGTACGATCTCCTGTTGCAGTTTGCGATCTGGCCACCAGGTGGCAGTCAGCGCTCAGATTTCCCACGGTCCGCCTGAACGTCCCAGTTTTTTCTATCATCCCTCAAACTGACTTATCGCCTTTATATTGCAGAAAATAGAAATAAAAGGTGAAAACGTGGGGTCAGCTCTGCGTCCTTGAGTCTAATCTAACCGTGTCCTCCGTCTGTGTCTCCTCGTCCAGCTGATAAGGCGTACAGGGACATGAAGGTCCTGAAGATGAGCCAGTCCATCATCGTTTCAGGGGAGTCCGGGGCCGGCAAGACCGAAAACACCAAGTTTGTGCTCAAGTGAGGATGACGTGGAGTTTTTACTCACTGCAGACATTTTTTGGGTCATTTTCTAAAGATATATATTTTGAAATATCTGGATTAACTGTAGCTAATCACAGCACATAATGTTCTGAGTTCTTTTACCCAATTTAGTTTAGTAGAATCGTAATTGGATTGATTTTTTATTGCAATCGCTGAATTTCTGACTGTAACCGTCCCGCACTGTACATTTCTCCTGACAGATACCTGACCACCTCGTATGGAACAGGTCAGGACATCGATGAAAGAATAGTGGAAGGTAAGATTCACTTCTGCTCTTCATCTCGGTCGAAGTCGACGTTTCTCCCGTATGAACGTGTGTTTCATGTCTCTCATCCCGCAGCGAACCCGCTACTGGAGGCTTTCGGCAACGCAAAAACCGTCCGGAACAACAACAGCAGTCGCTTCGGGAAGTTTGTGGAGATCCACTTCAACGAGAAGGTTCAGTGTTCTGTGTTCTGTGTCACAACAAGAACTTCCGGCAGGAGAGTTTGTCTCCTGAGCTCTCTGCCAGACGAGTCGCGCTGTAAACACTCCTTTACAAACAATGGAAGCTATGAATTAAATATGACGCCTAATAGCTACGGTTATTTAGCATAAACAGTTCAGATTGATCTTCAATTCTGAATATTTATGAGCGTGTTTGCATTCACGGATAAACACAGTATTCCCTGAATCATCTCAGACGCTGACACAGCAGAAAACAAAGCGTAATGAGGGGGCAGACTTTGTCTCTCTGGTCTCTGTATCTGTTACAGCTGTAGATATTTAGATATTTCCATATAGTTTCATAAACACATTGTGACCTGACATATTGCTATTTGCTCGTATCATCCTTCATGTTTCTACTTTACAAACTAGGATTTCTTCCGTGTCTGCTGATGTGATATTCCTGGTGTCTCCAGATGTGTCGATGTCGAACGTCCGTGATATTCAAACCTGTTTCCTGTCTGTGATTGTGCGGTCAGAATGCGGTCGTGGGCGGCTTCGTGTCTCACTACCTGCTGGAGAAGTCGAGGATCTGCACGCAGAGCTCCGAGGAGAGGAACTACCACATCTTCTACCGGCTGTGCGCCGGAGCCACCGAGGACATCAGGCAGAAGTTCCACCTCAGCTCCCCGGACACTTTCAGGGTACGGATACGTCACAGTTTAGTTTGATCTCATCGCCAAACACCTTCCTTTTCACCTTTTTGCCTGCTTGTTCGTGTGATTGTCACACCATTTTCCTGTTTGTCTCTATCATCATCTCTGTTGTGTTACTGTTTTACTGCGAGCCAGTTTTCTGCTTAAAGTAAATGTTGCTTGTGCGATGGCACCATTTCTATCCGCTCTGGAGCCTTTCTGAGAACAGCCTTCCTCTTCAAAGGTCGAAAAATCAAGCAGCTCATAATGACCGACAGTTATGGTTGTTGTCAGGCAGCAGCCTTGAGCGGCTAAAGCAGTCATTACAGCCGTAGAGGAGGAAATTAGCTCGAAGTAGTATAAAGAGCGAGAGCCCCGTATAGGGACGGTGGATGGATTAAACAAAACAGGACTTTCGTTCACGAGACCGCCGTTCATGTCCAGGTGTGTTTCTAAAAGAAGTTACTGAAGTGGTGTGAACCCAAACCTAACCAAACTGCAGCCTCACGACAAAGGTTGAGTTCTTGTTTCACTGTCACGCTGCAGCGGTCAAGATGTTTGGGAGACGCTGACAATCGACCTATTCAGTCATTTAGGTAGGAGAATATGTTGTCTCCATTACAAAACTCATGTTTTGTCCTGTGTTGTTGTCAGCTGCGTCTCTGAGAACAACAGAGAGCGAGTCCAGTCGAAGAAATCTGATTGTCCTTTCAAGAGCGGCACAAACGATAATGCCAGTCGGTCGTCTGTTTCCACTTTAAACCAGCAGCCTCAATACAATCGACTGCACATTCAGCATGTAGAGGCTGAGATCGTGTTCCGGAATCATTCATTTGCTGGTACAAATGAATAATGTGAAACACGATTAATTATATCGATTCATGTGCATTTATTATCATAGAAAAATGCACCGCAGACACCTGCTGGTGTGTCGAGGCCAGATTGTGGCGGCAGAAGCAGAAACTTCAGCAGCTTTCTGTTCTGAACCTACAGGGAGACTCTTTACACACTTGTATTTTCATGCTGGTCAGTTTTGAGATTGCAAGCTGTTTTCCTTTCCATAAGACATCTTCTTACAGACGAGCAGGAAAAAAAAAAAATTGCATATAGATAGCTTCATTTGCATGTTTAAGCATAGAACTTGAGAAGATTTAATAATAAAAAGTAAAAATAATTGTCTAAAAGTAAGAAATCAACTGGGGAAGTTTCTATTCAGTAGTGTTCCTCTTTCACAGCTTCACGTTTTTGTCTCCTCTCATGACTTATTTGAGCAGAAAATAAGGTTTAATTGTCTCCAGAATCAGTTACTGAGCGATATTTAACAATATGAAGGTGCCCAGAAATGTAAAAAAAAAAGGAGGAGTGTTTGCTGAATCAGACATTAGGTTTTATTAATGTATTAAATGTTGGCCTGGAGACTTAAAGTTATTCACTGATTCCTCTCTGTGTTATTTCCTGACACAACAAACAACTTCAGCAGGAAGTACGTCTAATTAAAGACATTTTATTGTCTCTTTTATAGTTAGAGTCCTCACTGAAGTCCATGTGGCTGTTAAATACACGTCAGTTATAAGAAGAATCTTTTCAGAAAGAATCAGGATCACAGTGAGAGCTGCGTGAGTCACTGAGCACAGTGTGTATAAATATAAATATGAATAACCCATCTGAGAGAAGCAGCAGGTGGTGCAGAGAACGATTCCGTCTCTAAGTGTGAATTACCAGCTTCAGTTATTTGATTTAAGCGATGTTTGTATCATCAGAGAAACATATTTCATAGAGAATTTGTCAGTGTTGTTTCGCTTGATGACGGAGAACAGAAGCTCAGCAACATCTGGAGGAGACAGCTGTGTCTGTACGTGATGGAGATGTGATGTCACAGCCCTCATCTGGCCTTTTTATCCTCTAAGAGCAATTTCAAACAAACTCGTTGTGCTGAAGATGTTGGCGACGAAGCTTTTACTCTGTCAGAGCTTAGAGGGAAGCCTTGTAGAGGTTTATTTGACTTAAACCATGGCCTTATGTTCTTAAAGGAACAGTTCACCCAAAAGGGTCATTTCAGTCATTAAGTCCTCCCCCATGCTGATGGAAAGTCAGGTGAAGTTTCGTAGTGCTTCACAGCAAAACAATGTAGCAGCATTCTACTAAACAACTGAAGTAGCTGGAAACGTTACGTTTAAAACGTTAAAAACAACCAAAAACACATAAAAATGGCTCCATACAGCTCGTTAGGTGCAGTCTGTAAGCTGGAAACGGAAGTTGAATCTGAATCTGATCTGTTATTGAAATAGCTGGCAATGAATCTGATAGTAGAATTATATTTGATAAATGATCGGAGCTTTCGTATGGACGTTCTCCTGCAAGTTCTTTCAAACTGACCTTCAGACAAATCCAACAAATCATAGGTCATGTGATGTGACTGTGGCCGATTGATCTTTCTTTTTAAATTCAGTATGTTACCCTGTGTGTTTTAAAAAAAAATATTTATGACATCAGAGACAAAATTTCTCCCAAAAGTAATATATCTCCCAACATCTCCCAAAGTCCTTTATTTTCCAGCCAATTTTGCGGCAACAAAACTGGGTGATTTTAATTAGACATAGGGAGTTGTGTATGCAGTGACACCAGCAGGTTTTCTAAGCCCAAACATGAATTTTTCCTGTGGTTTTTGTGCCTAAACACAGTGTTGTCACAACATAAAACTGATATTGAAAACTAAAACCTAAAGAAATGTTAAGTGTCCAACTTACCTGTGGTCTGCAGACATGTATGATGCCAACACTTATACTCGTGATAGGGTTGTATGATGATGATGATGATGATGATGCCACAGGTGATCAGAGCTGACAGAGGGTCCACTTAGAGCCACTCAGATGTTCGACACACTGACACTCAGATGTAGAACTTTAGCCACCTCAGGTCCTGATTCAAGTCTACAAACCAGGACTATGAGTGAAGGCCTCTAAATCTCAGTTACTGTGGCTGTTTACACATGGTAAACAAAGCAATAGGAGCACACACACACACACACACATTCTGAACGTCTCCTGCTCACGCCCCTGTGTCGGTGTCAGGCAGCAGAGGGCAGCACTGAGCCGTCAGCGAGCTGCTCAGCTGTCTCTGGCAGCAGATCTTCATTAGAGCTGCAGCCCGTCTGGCTGCTCTGCTCGCTCTGTACTGTCTGTGTGGGATCAAACGGCCCAGTTTGCCATCAGGTTTGTTTCCTGTTAAATAAATAAATAATTCAACTCCAGTTACAAACAGAGAGATCTACAGTAATGGCTGCTGTGAAGCTGGGTGATGCTCCGGGAATGGCTGTTACATGTCAGCTGCTGGCGTTGATCTCGGCCGTCACAGCTCTGAAGTTTTAATCAGTAGAAACACTCACAGCAGTTTAGACTTTCATGTACAGAAACAACATGGTTTCCAAGTCCTTTAGAAGGAAACCTTTTCTTCTCTTTAGAGCAGATAGATGGATAATGAACTGTAAAATCTTTGACTAGATACACCAGGCACAGTGATGCCGGTAAACGTGGAGGGAGATTAAAGAGAAGTTCATCAATGCAAAATGAAAAGTGATCCATACAACTGTGAAAAAGAAACAAAACAAATCCACAAACCAAACGGAAATAGTATTTTTTCCATAAGTGAATAAACCAGCTGTTCTCAGAGGAAAATAAGATCCCAGAACACTGTTTGAAGACAGAAAGGTGGCAGGGTCCGCCACATATAAACACAGTGGAACAGTTTGAAATTTAAAGGTCAGTTCGTTTATCAGTTTATTCAGTCGTGAAAACAAAGAGATTTTGTTTGGACAGAACAAATTCAGTCAATGAACATCTTTCTCTTCTGACTGACGTTTCTCCCCAGAAACTACAGATTGCTCCTTTAATGTGCTATCTTTCTGATTGGGACTTAACGTTGTTCATTGACTGACTTCCTACTATGGCATTGCGACACCATAGCTGTTTTGAATCTGAGAGTTTTGTTCAAATGACTGTACTTATCTGTTGTTACGCGGCCGAGGGAGTAGGTGGAACAGTTAAGTAATCTGGGATACTTGCGTTGAGAGGCCTACGCGTAATGTGACAGCCTGCTTCTTGAAACAAACGCAAGTTGAGTTCTGGGCTATCTTGCGCAAAATCGGGTAAAAAATAAGAAAAAAACTTTTTTCAATCTGAAATGATTACGTCTTAATTACGATTACGTCTTATTTCTTGCCTAAAATGTCTTCAGAACCTGACAAAATCTCTGAAATTCATCCATCGCTCATAAACTCAACACCACTAACTGAACACCATCTGAACTAACTGTCTCAGGAGTTTGTCTGTAATCAGAGCCGTATCTCACTTGTGTGCTGAGTCATGTCTGAGGCCCCTGATCTGCACAGAGAAGCTCAAAACTCAGCTTTATTCAAATGAGGAGCGGTTCAGCGCGGCGCCCCATTTCTCAGAGTGCGACGCTGGTTGAGCGAGGTGTCGGCTGCTTTATGGAAATCAGGTGTGCCCGGCGTGACTCGTGCTTCTGAAAAGTCCTGTGAAATTATACAAACTCACTGAAATGTCAGACGGATTCTGCAACCGCAAGTTTGGAAAGTTGGAAAGGTTCCGATCAAGCTGCCGTGTTGGTCGGGTTTGAGATCCAGGAGCAGACAACCCGGGGGGGCAACCAGGAAGTGTGTGTGTGGCTGAAAACAGCTGCTTGCTTTACATAATTATTCCATCTGTTGTTCATACAAAGATATGGATTAGTGTCGCTTTAACTACAGTCCAGAAACTTGACAATATAAATCAAACAATATTCGGAACAAACAAAACAGAACTAAACAGATGCAGCGGAGTGCGTCTTTGTTTATTCGACCTCAGGCTGAAATCACCTCATCTGACTCTGAAAAGTGCTGATTCATGCTCGCCTGCCTCCTCCTCCTCTGTTGGAGGAGAAAACAGAACGTTTTCGAGACACCTTCCGTTCCACAGAGTCATCCCTTTTAAAGGCAGCTCCTCAATTCAATTGTCTCTTTTCACCTGCGTCATTCTCGGGCGTTAAAGTGCCCCGCTGTCTCCGTCAGCGTCCCCCCCGAAGCTTATTACACCTCCCGCGGTCCGTTCAGCAGATTCTAATGGCTTCATATATCTACAGTTTTCCCTGCTGGTGGGGAAAGTAAAAAAGATTCAGTGATTATAGCGGTGGAGGACCGAGCTCAGCGGCCGTGATGAACTCCTCTGTGGAGTAGTTTGTGTGTCTGCAGCGTTAGGAAAAGAAGTCGGATCCTTGACAGGATTAAAGTGTTGGACACTGCAGTGGAAACGTAGTTAGAGTTAAAGGAAAGGAGGTAGAAGGAAAGAAGGAAGGACACAAGGAATCAGAAAGTAGGACTCGAGAAAGGAATGAAGAAAATGAAGTGGTAAAGAAAGAAGGCAGGTCAGAAGGAAACAAATGTAGAAAGAAGGATAGAGGGATGAAAAGAATGCATTAGGGACAGAAAGAGAGAAATATGGATAGAAATGAGCGAGAAACAAAAAACATAAAGAAGCCAGCACATTCACGACACAGATGTAAAGACCTGCGAACAGATACAGAGAGAATGTGAAATGGAAAGAGCAAAGTGAAGACTGAGAAACCAAGAAAATATAGAAAGTAAGAACATTAACGACACAACAGTGAAAAGATAGAAGGAAAGACAAAAAGAAGGAAGGAAAAGAATTGATGACTCAAAGGAGGAAAGAATGACGGAACAATGTGAAAGAAGAAAGAGGGAAGAAAGAAGGAAAAAGGTATAGTAAGTGTGGCAGGAATAGAACAAAGGAAAGTATGATGGAAAGAAAAGGGAAATTTGGAGAAAAGAAGGAAAGAGGACAAAAAATATGAATAGAAAGAAGTACAGAAGGAACAAAAAAAGAAAGAGGAACTTGGAAAATGGATGACTAGAGTGAAGGATAAACAGAAAGGACAAAGAGAAGGAAATGGGGAGGAAAAATAAGAAATGAAAGGACAAGAAGGCATAACAGGAAAGAAAGAGACTGAAAAAGAAGAGAGAAGAAAGAAAAGAAGAAGAAGACAATAATGCATAAAGAGGAAAGAAAGAAAGAAAGAGAATGAAGGAAAGGAGGCAGGATATAAAGAAACGTATTGAAAGAAGGGGAGATAGAATGAAGAAAAATGAAAGGCATGAAAGAAGGAAAGAAAACATCAGGGAATCAACAGAATAAAAGGAATAAGTAAGGGGGAGAAAAGAGAAGTGAGGAGAGGAAGGGAAATCAAAGAAAAAGAAGCAAAGGACAGGAAAGAAATAGGCTACAGAAAGAAAGAAAGATAGAAGTTATCCAGTATTTGAAAAAGGAATGAAGGAAATAAACAGGAAGAGGAGGAGGGATTGAAGGAAGACATTGGAGGAGGCATAAAGGCAGGAAAGTAAAGTAAAAAGAGTGGAGGATGAATTATAAAAAGTGGAAAGAAAGGAGGATATAGTGAATAAAGCGGTACATTGGTATCTTATCTCACATTAGATGTCATGGCTGTGCTCATCGGACCAACACAGTGGAGCTGTAGTCGAGGAGTAAACAGTCGCTCCTCCTCTGTGTTCGGGGAGCCGGAGGAGGCTTGAGGGCGACACCGGCCTGTTTTTGTACGAGTTCGATTGAACAAGCGTTCGCGGAGGAGAAAAACCAAGAGGAACAAAAAGCCGAGCGTGTCCCATCTGCAGCGCTGTTGGCGAGACGGACGGCTCAATGGGGCTGAAGGCTTCCCCTCGGCCAGCCTCCTGATGAAACGTTTTGTTTCCGTCCATCTGCCGCACGGAGAGGACTCACCTCTCTGGCAAGAAATCTCCTGTTTCGCTCCCGCCCAAACACACCTGGGGAAGGTTGTTGTCATTACCTCCAGTCTGTGCACGTAACAGGGGAGGACAGCTGGCGGAGAGCGCCATTAAAACGGGTACAGAGTCAATTACCAGAGCGGCGGGGATCGCTTTTGTGCGGATGCAAATGACGTTTTCAGAGGGAAAACCGAACAATTGCAACCAACGGAAAAAGCAGATTGATGCTTCACGCAACAAAGGGAAAGATGTGAAGGCTGTCGCTCAGAGGAACATGTTTTGGGATCAGAATACTACTTGCTGCGTTGGTTTGTTACGTTCCAAAAACCGACTCTCTGACAAACTCTCATTTCTCTTCTTCACGCGAATACTCCCACCAGTTTTTGTGAGCAAGCGTTACACCGTGAATACTTTCAAGGAGAGAGTGTCTGAAAGTGCTGTTGTGTCCTTTCCTCTCGGTGACAGCAGGCACGTCGTACAGACGACACTTACAAAAAGCCTTTTTCAAGTCGTTTTCGGTCAGTTTATTTCTTACATTGGGTAGATTTACGCGGGGTTGTTGTTTCTCAACAAACAAGATGAAACGAATGAATAAACAAAAACAAGGTAATGAACCCAATCACCATCTTGTAGGCTCCCTGTCAGCCTCCGCTAGTGTTTACGTCCGGCAGCAGACCATGACCGTAACAAGAGTGTTGATTTCACCCTGTTTAGTCTGTTTACTCTGAGTGCAGTACTGGAAGAGTGAGATCAATCGACACTTAACAGACGACTGAGCTAGCTTAGCGTTAGCCTGACGATCAGCTGACTGGTACCGGATGAAACTCTGCCGGGGGTGATTTTCTTTCCTTTTACCCTCTATTGATTTGTTTCGGAGGAGGGTTTTACTCGGGACGGATTTGATCCTGTCGCGAGCTCGATTCTTTCACCTTAAGGCCAACGCTCTCCCGTCTGTCTTTGGTTAATTGCAAAATCACTGAAGGCTGGTGCTTTTAGTTGAACTGAAAGCACCAGCTGAACTCTCATTATTTGAATTTGTCCATCTCCAACCTGCAGAAACCCAACAGGATAGAGTCAAGCCGTTGTTGTTATCGTTGATGACGGCTGTTAGGACATTAAACCAGCGATCTGTTCATCTTTACATACCCAGATGTGACAGTGGATCAATGGAAGACTCGTCAGTGCTGAAAACACAGCTTTTAAATCATAAATCCGACACCCAGAGTGCTCGACGATCCAGATTGTCCCACAGGTGTTCGGTTGTATCCCAGTCGGTGCACGATGGTGTTCATTGCTTTGGTGTTCACAGATGGACCATATCAGTCGGTGGACGATGGTGTTCATTGCTTTGGTGTTCACAGATGGACCATATCAGTCGGTGGACGATGGTGTTCATTGCTTTGGTGTTCACAGATGGACCATATCAGTCAGTGGACGATGGTGTTCATTGCTTTGGTGTTCACAGATGCACCATATCAGTCGGTGGTTGACGGTGTTCATTGCTTTGGTGTTCACAGATGGACCATATCAGTCGGTGGACGATGATGTTCATTGCTTTGGTGTTCACAGATGGACCATATCAGTCAGTGGACGATGGTGTTCATTGCTTTGGTGTTCACAGATGCACCATATCAGTCGGTGGTTGACGGTGTTCATTGCTTTGGTGTTCACAGATGGACCATATCAGTCGGTGGACGATGGCGTTCATTGCTTTGGTGTTCACAGATGGACCATATCAGTCGGTGGACGATGGTGTTCATTGCTTTGGTGTTCACAGATGGACCATATCAGTTGGTGGACGATGGTGTTCATTGCTTTGGTGTTCACAGATGGACCATATCAGTCGGTGGACGATGGTGTTCATTGCTTTGGTGTTCACAGATGGACCATATCAGTCGGTGGACGATGGTGTTCATTGCTTTGGTGTTCACAGATGCACCGTATCACGTCCTACGTGAACACCATCGTGAAAGCACCTCACAACTCTTTTTTACAGCGTTTTTACAGCAACTGTGATTTCATTGAGTTCATCTGGGGTTTCGAGCTGGACCGACCAAGGCTGTGAAAAAGAAAGTTCAACAGGAGTGAACTATGTTGGCTGATGCGCGAAGGGGGATTAAAACACTCGACTGTACTGAAAATGTGCATTCCATCGGTTCATTATGCAAAGTTGTGCAGTTGTAAATGACTTTTTTAATGATTTTCTTCCGCTGCTTTAACACGATGGAACAAATACAAATGAAGCGTGCCAGGGCGATTGTAAACACAACACGATGCGCCGAATGATCTAAACGTGTTTCACGTCTCATCTCAGTTTGAAACGAGTGTGTATACCTGAAGATTTGCTCATTCTCTCTCTCTCTCTGTGTGTTTCAGTACCTGAACAGAGGATGCACTCGCTTCTTCGCCTCCAAAGACACGGACAAGCAGATCCTGCAGAACCGCAAGAGCCCGGAGGTAATGTACTCTGCAGCCCGACTCCATTTAATCTATACAGAACCACGCTCAGCAGTGGAAAGCGTACTAAATGGTGCTGATGGAATGGGTGTAGTTTGTATTGTTTTATCTCTTTTTTTCTCAGTAATATTAAAGCTTTATGGAGCAATAGAGTTTGGTGCTTTCAAGGACATCAAATCTAAGTTTTATTATTCCTAAAAGATGTTCGTGTAACGAGAAGAGCAAGAGAGGGAAATGAGGAAAAAGTTTATTGTGTCTTGTCTTCAGCTGCAGTTTCCTGCCGTGTTAAATCTGGAGCTCCACTAACGAGAAATAATAAGTAAATGACCTTTACTCAAAGTAGCTGCCAGCTTCGCACCGTTGGCTGTTGTAGAAATAAGATTTAGACGTAACAAGAGAGTGCGATGATGGTGATGACGCCGTAGAGTGCGTAGTCATTCGTTAACAACTCGGTCGCCTGTTGTTCGGAGATGTTGTTGAAAACTGAGGAGCTCCACGATGGCTGTCAAAGTTATTAACATCACAATAGTTAATTTCTTTGGTCAGTCAAAGCAATAAATCAATATATTCAAAGACGCCCATTTAGTATGTTAGTTTGGGGTTTCAGCCAATAGTTGACTTAACTGCTGGTTACGTTTCTTGATTAATTGATCATAAGAATATATTTTAGATATCTCTAAATAAAGAAAAATGCCTTTCAAACATTTCTAGAGCCGAATGTGGTGTCTTTTAGTGCACCTCAGTCGCTGGTTGCCACCTACCATAACACGGGAAAAAGCCAAACAGACCAAACATTTCCCCCATGAGCAAGCACTTGGTGAAAGTGGCGAGTAAAAACTGATTTTTAACGGGCAGCAACCTTTGAACCAGACTCAATGGTGGGCGGCCATCAACAATAAACTGGATATCTGAAGGTTGCTAACATCAGCTAACCATAAGCTACATCTCATACAGGAACATGTGAGGCTGTAGCAACAAAACTCCTGAGTGAACCCACCTGAGCCAACGTGTTCTCACTCCCAACTCGTCACATCCAGCAGCCTTCAGCTCCAAACCGTGACGCTCCGACTGCCTCCCTACTGTCGGTTTTGCCCTCAAGTAGAGCACACGTACCTTAGAATTGTACTTCAGTACTCGAGTAAATGTTCTTTCCACCGCTGCAGATGTTAAAATGCTAGTTCTGTCCTCAGTTCGTGAACTTTAAAGGCTTTTTTGCTCCGCTCCGCTGAGGACTTTATTGTATTAGTATTTCAGCTGCAGTGTGTTTGCGTCCCCAGTGCTTTACTCTAACGCTTACTTACAAGCTCATGCAAACTAAAAAGTACAACAAGCGAGGCCTCTGGTCGCCCAGCGGGTCGTAACAAAGGAAACAGTCACTCTGCTGACTCCATTAGCGCCTGCTTAGAGCTGACTCAGCAACACTTTAGATCCAATTTAGATGGAGTGCCTGCTGCTGCCGCTCCCTCCTCACAGGTTTTCCTCTCTGCGAGCGGGACAGTTCGCACCTTCGGCTTCGCACCTCGTCGCCTCCTCCGCCGTCTCACTGTTCGCTTGTCCGTTCGTCCGTCTCACGCTGTTTGTCCGTCCCTTTCAACATCCTCGCGCTGTTTGTCGAGTATCTCCTCTGCAGAGCAGATTCATCAGGTCTGAGTCTGATCGCTTGTTTCTGGATGAGCCTGAGTAACTCGATGTGATCACTTGTACGTGGAAACAGCAGAGGCAAATCCACTGATGAATTAATCCAAATGTATCTAGTTTTCAAGCCATGATCATTTTCATTGCTGATTAATCAGTCAATTATTATCTCGATTAGTTGTTTGATCTATAAAATGCCAGAAAATGGTGACAAATGTCGATCAGCGTCTCCCAACTGGACATGAAGCCCGAAATGAAACAATTTACCATCGCAGAAAAGACATTATTGCTCAACTTTAAATTTAGACCCCAAAATAGCAACTTCACAGCACTTGACAAAAACCAAACAGCTGAATTTTTCGACACCTTTTTAAAAACCTCATCTCCGTTCTACCTTCTTCTGTGCTTCGTTTTCTCTTAATGTAAATCCATGTCACATCAGTTCCTGCTGATATTTATCACAGACCACTTTGTCGCTACACTGACTAATACAGTCGTGGTCAAAGGTTTGCATACACTTGTTGAGAACATGTATTTCATGGCAGACTTCAGTTCCAGTTCCCATTTTAACAGGGCTTGTTTGATACACACATTCGACTCGGCCACAAACGCTCCGATGGGAAAGTCTCAGGAGCTCAGCATCGATCTGAAAGAGCACATTATTGATTTGAACAAGTCGGGAAAGTCACTTGGAGCCATTTCAAAGCAGTTACAATTCCCAGGATCATCTTTATAAACAACTGTTTGTAAGTAAAAAGTGCACAGCACAGTTGTGTCACTGCCACGATCAGGAAGAAAATGATATGAGGTGAATCAGATGCAGGATACTTGGGGTTGAAGAATCTGGTTGAGTTTGTTGATAACAATTTCAGACCGAACGCTGAAATTTCTTTTATAGAATGTAAATATCTTCCTTCCTTCATCATTCCTGGGATATTATCAATATGTTAGCATCCTATTATAAAAGTGCTATAGTGAAAGAGTTTAGGTGCTGCACTTTAATGCACCGTGACGCCCCTGCTGTACAAACTGTCGTAGATTAAAGAGTTTATGACGTGCACCTGAATGCACCATGAGTCCGACACAGACGCGGAGGAGGTGCGTTTTATTGACTTCAGCTTTTCAATTTCAAGACAAAGAACGCGTCGGGGCCTTCCTCTCTAAAAGTTGACGCTTTTTAAAAAAACTTTTTTTTAGTTTTAAAAACGTCAAGAGCTCGTAGACTCAGCCAAAAGCTGTTGACCTTGTAACACAACGGATTTTTTTACACCGGTGTCGAGAAAATGATACATTAGCAAAACCTCTGGCAGTTTCAATGAATTAAAAGTGGAATGTTTGATGTCAGGGCGTGAGATTGTTCAGATTTCTTTCCAAACTGCGGCAGATAACTTTACTTTGCAGTCGCTGACGTTCGTCAGCGACTGCAAAGTAAAGTTATCTGCCGCAGTTTGTTTCTATTCGAACT
This sequence comes from Lagodon rhomboides, assembly GCA_039737535.1. Taxonomy (NCBI): domain Eukaryota; kingdom Metazoa; phylum Chordata; class Actinopteri; order Spariformes; family Sparidae; genus Lagodon; species Lagodon rhomboides. The sequence goes on along the minus strand of CM077798.1, from coordinate 6,753,831 downwards.
TTTGATTTGCAGAAATTTGTAAGAAAGCTTCTCACCTCGAGCGTAAACCCGGTCGGTAAAACAGAGGACGCCTCCGCGAGGCTACGTTTGAATATATGTGTGTAATTACGGCGGCTGGCTCCACTACAACCCTTTTAAAGACAGCTGAGAGCCTCTCAGACGTTCCACCGGTGTTGTTCTGTTTGTGGCCCCGCCAACCAGCTCCTGCTTATATAATCTAACCATTTCCCCCGAATACGTTGAGACGCTTATGTTCAAACCGGCAAACATTTTAATTAGCGGGGGGCTCGGCGCCGCACAAAGACGTCTAATAAGGAAAACCTCGTCGTGTGAGATGAGCTCCTTCCTCTGCCTTCAGCCTTTGATTAATTATGCAGGAGTATTCCATTACTGCGGCGTTTCCCCTGCAGCACGGCGCTATTAATTATTATCGCCATTAAGAGGGACATGCAAAAGAGATTTGCGCCGCGCGTCCCGCCGAAGATGCTCGATAAGAATATTCTGCTGAGGCTCGTAAAACCAACCATATAGACCCCTAATTAAATTCATCACTTCCTCTCAGAGCGGATAATTATTCTGTAAGTCTCTGCAGTTTCCTCAAAGCCCAAATAATGTGTCGTCATTTGTTTGATTTAATGCATATCCCTATCCATAACTGTTTATTATGTTTCCACGTAAGCTACAGAAGGAACGGAGCTGACTGCGACTGCAGGATCTCTTCTGGTGTATGAAACCAGCGTAGACAACACTTCCTCTTTCTTGAAATTAAAAGCACGTCAACAGACAAGACTTGGTGATTCAGTTTAAAAACATCTCCAATAAACCGAGAGCACAAGGAGTCATTCTTAAATCAAGGTTTTCTGTTCGTTGATTATAATGAGGACACAACTTTTCTAGGGAATGTTGATAACAACAAAATTGCTATCACCAAGCAAACCGCTTCTGGCTAACATGTAGCCTTGGTGTGTGACAGCACTAAACCACAGTTAGGGGTGTCATGATTCGCCAAATTCTCTATTCAATTTGACTTTTGATTCAAGCTCACAATTTCGATTGATAGAAATGCAGTTTTGTTCCAAAGTTTGGTTTCTTAAATCTGTCCAGAGTGAACCCTCTTCCCAAACAAATCAACAAATGATCTTTCGCTTAGTCACTAAACGTTACCCCATCGCCATGCATCCTGCAAAAAGCTGTGTTTAAAAAGAAAAGTAGTATAAAAAAAGTATTTATTTAGTTTTTCTTCCAAAACAAAAGCTTGGCAAGCCAGATCAAGATCTTTACGACAGGAGGCGGTGGCGTATCATACCGCTTTTGTCCACAGGGGGCGGCAGAATCAACACCATGACAGTTCCTTGTAGCTGCTTTAAAGTAACATACTTTACCCTACTGATGATAACACAATGTAGTGGAACGTAATGCAATGTAACATAATGGATGTATTGGACCCCAGGAAGATTACAGATAGATAGATAGATAGATAGATAGATAGATAGATAGATAGATAGATAGATAGATAGATAGATAGATAGATAGATAACTTTATTAATATCCGAAGGGAAATTAGGTAATCATGGCAGCGGGGACATTCAAGTACAATACAATCAAAACACAAGGGCAAATATAGAAAATGGGAAGTTGAACATGTAACATAACTAGATATAAGCCATATCATAGCTCACAGCTTCATCCACAGTTCTGCAGCTCCTCACTGAGCTTTAACACTGAAGTTCCCCTTCAACCCAAACTGCAGTAATGTGCTTTTAATTGAGGTCATAACTGTAAAGTTTAAGGAGCAGATTTCACCCCGATGGTTCAGGAGATTGAAATTGGAGTCTGAGATCAGTTTAGTGGCCTCTCCATGAGACCAGTTAGCTCTGAGTGTTAGTGATGTACCGGGGACATAAACTTTAAAGCTGCCTGGCACCGTTCTGCACCTTTTGTTTTCCTCTGTGTCGTTTGTAGAAACTGGGACGAAAGAAGTTCTCCGCTACGTTTAAATCGAACCTGTCTGCGTTATAGGCATTTAGGTGTTTTGAATCTCAATAATCGAGGTCCTAATTTCAACGTGAATATTTTATATTCGTCTGACGTTCTCAACAGCAAAAATCGGTTGCGTAAAGTCTATTTGGATGTTTGGATGGCGTCCAATAAAAACGATGAATGATCTCAAACTGAATCAAACGTATCTTTGCCTCTCTTCACAGTGCTTTAATACTCTCCCAGTCCTTGTTATCTAATGTCAGGTTCAAATCCGTTTCCCATGCCTTCTTGAGAGCAGCGAAAGCCCCATTACCCAGGTTCCTAATCATTATGGAATCAAATGTAGCTGCCTGGTGGCTTTTACCATAGATTGTTGGAACCTCCTCTAATAACCCTGCATCCTTAGGAATACGTGTGTTGGGACCAAAAAACCCCTGAGAGTAAATGGCGGAGCTGTAGAGTCCTTTTTTACATAAACCAAACCTCCTTTATTCTAACTTCTCAGAGTGACCTGCGGAAAAACATCTTGTATGATGAGCTCAAAAATCTGTCTTAGATTGTTTGTATTTGACACAACATCGTAAAGTGAAATTAAGATAATACAGCAGATATTTGTCTTCAGAAGAAACACATGTAATGACATTTTCCTGGAAAGTAAACAACAATCAGGAGTAAATACAAAGTTTTAATGAAAAAGAAAACAATTGGAACAGTATGATCAGCATGAAGAAACTGTGGAGACATTCAGAAAGGCGACAGACTCGTCCTTACATCTGCTTTGATTCAGATGTAAGGACGAGCATTCTCCTGACAAATGGCCTCAGAGAAGTTTAGTTTATTTCACTACTTAAGGAAAACGAGCCTGTCGAGACTCGGTGAAAAAACATCTGCAAACAATCCTGAGCTTTGTGCCTGAACTCGGCTCTCAGCAGGATGGAGTCACACCCCTCCCGTCAGCTGCTTCAGCCTCAGTAATTAACACAGATGCTGTCTGAGGCGCGCTGTAGTCGCAGGTGCTCTGTGCTGTACTCACTGATGAATGATGTACTGTATGTCTCCTCACTGCTCCGTCTCGTATCTCACAGGATGACAAGGTGATTTGGTGTTCCCTCTTCTGTCTTTTGAAGCGACTCTTTTACATCTCGATCTCGATGTGAAGTGTCCGGGCGTTAATGCATGCCGATTTATTTAACCTTTCTTTCACCTCTCGAGTGCTTTGTATGGTTTCCTACTTTTCCTCTGCTGTGTAGAACCTGTAGAGCGTTTCAATCGGGATGCTTTTGTGTATCTGAGAATGTCACAGTGCAGTGGTAACACATAAACATACGTCTCCCCAGACTGTTTGTGTCCATTTCCACGGACTATGAGCTCCAAAATTCAAACAGGTTCAAGTAGAGAAGCACCGATTGTGAAATTATGGGCCAATGCTGATGTGTTTTTCTCGTTTTGTTGATATTTATTCCTAAGAACCTGTTCCCCGAGCTGCAAGTCCGCAAGTAAAGGTAGCTTCAGTTAGCAGCAGTTAGCAGTTACTCTGGTGGTATTCTGCCCCTATTGGTTTAAAGTATGAATATGACGCGTGGCCAATTCTTAGGTATGGTGAAAGAGCATAAATTCACTCATACAAAATGTATGAAACAAACTTTAATATAACCTTCTTTCCACTTTTTAAAAAGTAACCGCTTCAAAAGCCTTTTTAGCCCACGATAAATAAAAATAAAATAAAATAAAAATAAAAAATACTCAGCTTTTACACACCTGACCTCACAAACTGAGCCTGACAATGTTCAACAACAGACAACCATCAGCCACTGCAACGGTGCCATACTTAGGTAGGTGAATATCAGCTGATACTGATGTTGAGGCGATAAATCGGTGCAGGCTTCAGTTTAAGTGTCGACTTAAAGTTCACATGAAACAGCTCGGAGTGCTATTTACAACATATGTGTTTCCGGCTAGAACAGGCAGCTAGACAGGGACTCATCACGGACCCCAGTAGATAAAGCCAGACTCTGTCCAGAGTTAAGGCACAGCAGCCAGAGGACAGCAACAAATAATCCATGTAATATGATCCAGTATCACCCAAATCTGGCATCGTGGATTTGGATGAAACTGGACCTCCACCTAAAGAGGGCACTTATTTGAAGCAAAATGAATAAATGCACCCGACTGCGGTTTCTTAATGGCTTTTCATTAAGTTACAAACTCAAACTGGTGCCTTTAAAAAAAGCAAAAAAAAACTACAAATTAAAATGACTTTTTTTTGTTCAGCCTGATGCTGCAGAGTTGACAACATGTAGCGAGACAAAAAAAACAAACAGATTGATTTTGACTTCATGGGATCTTTGACGTGGAATTACACGTTTTTTTTTTCAGATCCAAATCCAGCTGATAACAGAACAATCCCACTGACGTCTCACTACTCGACAGCCACATATCCTCCTCTCCATATGTTGTTACAGGAGTAAAAATTGTTCAGAAATCTTAATTATCACTTTTTAATGGACAAGAATGTCAAACTTTCACCATTTAAGTGCAGTATTTCCCAAGCAACAAATTAAAACTTTGAAAAATACCCATCATGCATTATTAAAGCTGCCTAGAAACACCAGAACAAGAACCATAAGATGGGGCTGGGCAGTATGGACCTTAAAATAAGTATCACAACAAGTAGAACAGTCATGTGAGTTGAGAGAATGACATCTCTTTAGCCTGCAATGAGCCTTTAAAACCAGGAAAAACAACACTTGTGTCATATCACCATATAACCACATCCAAAATCTAAATATATAGATTTCATATCACAATTAATATTTCCCAAAATCCCTCTAAACATGTATTTCTGAGCCCACGGCTGATTTTCCTCCCAGATTTCAGACAAACAAACAAAAACACAACCTTCTCAACTGAGGTAACGACGCAGGAACAAACTAAACACAACATGTTGCATGATGTTCTTTGTGCATCGGTCCAGACTGTCTTGTTAAAGGCACCAGGCGCTGCCAGCTCTCTCCATTTACCCCTAAATGTTTGCTCTTTGTTGATTCACGCTCGTCTGCTGAAAGTTCCCGTCCTTAAATAAAGAAACCCACGTCTCACTTTGCTCTTCGGGACTCTCGGCTCATTTTATTGGCTCTCATTTGAGTTTGAATGGCATTTTTCTTACCAGTCGTAGAAATCGCTCCAAAAAAGTCTTTCACCTGCTCCTAATGCACACATAAATAATGTTTTTTTATCTCCCAAAGTGGCTGTGAGATTCCTCGGAGCGCGGCTTCGCGGCGACTGTTGATTTACTTTATTCGACTTCATGAGCCCGAGTGAAAAAAGCCAAATGAAAATCCAATAAGGAGCTGATTAAATAGTGGAACCGACTAAGCAGTAGAATTCATTTTCTACTTAATTCTGTCACAGGGGACGCGGAGTGGTTGTTTAGCCCGCGGATATCATCACACTGTGACACTCTGGAGTGGGTTATTCAGTTGTGTGTACGTGTGTGTGTTTCCCTCTTCGGTATCTTTGCTTTCTCTCTGCTGCGCATTGAGATATTCACGCATCGCTTACTCTGCTTCTCCGAGTTCTTCTGTACGCTGTATTCAAGGAATGACAGGGATGGATGTGCCCAACACTTGCAGTTACTGTTTAAGAACTAAAGAAGTTAAAGATTTTTTCTATCTCGGAACAAATAAAATGATTTATCAAGGATGACTGGAGGCTTGAGGTCAGCCTTAGTTTTGGTTTGGCAAATCCAGACGTTTGCTTTGAATAACGCTACAGATGCTTTTCATTGACCTGGCTGCTGCAGAGCAGGAAGCACACAAAGGAGAGGACGTGTAGAGAGGCCGAATTGTTTAGAAGGAGAAGTAACTAAGGATAAAGTGAAGTCAAAAGGCCAGAATGAATGGAGCTGGGTTGAAAGAAATAGAAATATAAAGGTTAGTAAGGTTGTAAAGCCAGAAAGCGTCTTAACCGCCGGTGCTCTGTCTCGCCTCGCAGCACTTGAAGTCGGGCCCTCTGAAGGACCCGCTGCTGGACGACCAGGGCGACTTCAACAGGATGTGCGGCGCCATGAAGAAGATCGGCCTGGACGACACCGAGAAGCTGGACCTGTTCAGGGTGGTGGCCGGCGTGCTGCACCTCGGCAACATCAACTTCGAGGAGGCCGGGAGCACGTCAGGTGAGCCGCAGCGAGACGTCTGTACACGACGGCATGTCAAGTCGAGTCAGTCTTATTTATACAGCCCAAAAATCCCAGTCGTTTTAACCTCTGTGGGCTTCACAATCTGTGCAGTGAAGCACATTCTCTGCCCTCAGACCCTCGATTAGAGCGAGGTAAAACAGAAAAGAGACGTGGTTTTGCAAGGGGGTTCACTGTTACACTGGCATCACCAATCACACAACTTGTAAGTTGTACAAGTTTATACCGCTCAAGAGTACAAAAATATGAACAAACATACTTACCGTATTTCACCAATTAATCGCCGGGCTGCAAATAGCCGCCTGGGGTCAGCACCCTTTTTGTGTATTAAACGCCCACCCGAAAAACCGCCGGGGCGATTATTTGCATTATTTTTGCAGAAGTTAACAGTTGTCACTTCCGTTTTCTGTCAAAATAAGAGAAGTAGCTAACGTTAGAAAAGGGTGTACCGTAATCTGAGATGACCGACTATCTCTTATTTTGACAAAAAACGGAAGTGGACATAAATGATAACGTAAGAAGGAAGAAAAATAAAAAGTATGACGCTACGTTTAAGCTTGGAGTTGTGAAATACAACTGTCATCACAATAATGGCCTGGTGCAGGTCTGTGTAAAAACAGATAAAGGCCTGCAGCGAAGAGCCGCCTGGTTCTTTTAAACGCCTGGGGTCAAAGTTGATTTTGCGTATTAAACGCCCGGGCTATTAATTGGTGAAATACGGTATATCAACTATCACAAGACATGTGACTTCTACCAGTTTATACATCTTGACAAACCAGCATGTACCACCGAAAATAGGAATAGAGAAATAATGAATTTAAACCTCTAGTCAACTACAAAACATTGTGATAACAAATGTCAGTACGACTAATGAATCCCTCTTACCCCTTTTTAAAGTTTATCTTTATGACATTCTGTATTATTTTACATCGGCGGATCACAGACGGGCTGAGACCTTTAAACAAGGTTGATGAGTTTAGTAAGCGCACATCCTGCCAGCCGACGGTCTGATCCCAGTCACTGCGGATTAAACGTGAAGCTCTGGCTTTGGGGATGTTGTTAATAACAAAAAAAGCTATTTACGAGCATCGCCTTAAACTCCTAAAAATTTTTGGGAGGTTTCTGGAGGAGAATTTCATCATTAAAAAAGTTTCCTGAATGTGATGATGAACATGTCACAGCGGATCAGCGTATGACCTCTTTGCCTCTGAACTTTTTGGTGTTCTCTAACTAAAACCAGACTAATGATGCCTTCAAGGTGCTTGTCAGAATGTGCATTTTACGTTTTGTTAGTTTTCTGTCACAAAGGACATAGCATGTGTTCATGTTTTCTCAAGGAAATTGAATCGAACGCAACTGGATTTGGTTTTTGTCTTTGAAGACGCTTCACCACCACAAGGCCACTGATGTCTATGGGTCGTATGTGCTCCATTATTGCCAACGACAGTCGTTAGTGGCCTTGTGACCGCCTCCTGAGAGGTTAAATAGCTGGACCTCCACACCGGCTAGTTGGACTAGTCCCAGCCTAGTCAAGCGAGCAGGAACTGATGAAGCCTCTTGGATGAGAGGTGAAACGTCTTCAAAGACAAAAACCAAATCCAGTTGCGTTCGATTCAATTTCCTTGAGATAACTATGACCTGGATGAATGAGAATATTCACAGGCTTGTTCATGTTTTCCTTTTTTTTCTGTGTAGAGTACTTGGTCTTTTGATATTTTAAATATACTTTCACCTCAGTGAAGTATCTCAGTGCTGCCTTTCTCCCTGTGTGATCTGGGCTCAGAGACCACAGGTATGTTTGGGGACGATAGTTCGTCATCATCTCTAACTGATGAGTTTTCAGACTCCGGCCCACGGCGCTCCGCGATTACATCAGAAACCATCCGTCTTGCCCGCTTCTCCACTCCTAAACGGCGCCAGTTCGGTTCCTGAGAGGCAGATGCCGTTTTGATCCCATCCCTCAAGTCTCTGCGCTCTGATTGATCGCCGTAATATTCCGCCTCCGTCTCCCGCCTTCTCTCTCCAGTCTCATTGTGGTCAAAGACGAATGGTTCCGCGATGCGTGTGAGGGGTGACCCTTTGCGTCGGCGTTTGTTTTTCCTGACAGGAAGCTTCCGACTCACATTTTGTTAAATGATCTTCCTTTCGCTCGAGGGAAATGAGCTAATTGGATCATTTGTGAGAACGTCTTAAAATAATCATTCAATCAATCTTTTCGAGCATTGTGTTCTCCACATTTCGAGAGGCGCAGTCGTCTCGGTCGCTCCGCCCGAGCTCGCCTCGTTTTTCACCGCCGTTCACAATCGAACCCTCCGGGGAGGCTCGCGTGGAAATCAACTGATCCTTTTGAACCTCGGCGGCGCAGCTCCTCAGCGCTCGGTCCCGCCCACGTCATTTTCTCCCTTCTCGGGGAAGCCGGAGAAGCACAGCTGGGAGCCTATTAAATTGACCGGTTTGCACAGCGGGTGGCTTTCATGGTGCGTGTTTTACAGCGAGCGAGGCGTCGGGAGGCAATCATCCAGTTGTTGAGAGCGGCGCGGCTTACAGTTTGCGGTTCGGATGGAGGTCTCCCGAGGGGTCGATTTAAGGGAGCTCTTAAAAGTGTATTTACTTGTATTTGGGGAGGCCAAAGGAGCTTTTCTTAGTTTGAAAAATCCTCTAAAAGTCAGACCAATACAGGCCCGTTTGAGTCCGATTACACAGAGCAGAGACTCGGGGGAATGACAATCGTCCAGACAAATACAGACCTTTATAAATGGCCGCCGTCCAAGAATACAGATCTGATGGCCGCCGGACTCATCAGGAACGCCGACCTGTGGCAGAGAATCAATCAGTGCCCGGGAGAAGACGTGATCAGAAAGAGAAGATGGAGATGCAGAACCCACAGAGAGAGGAACGAGAGGGGGGAGATAAAGAAATATCTACACATCAGATACCAGGAAGAGAAAGGCCGCAAAGATTTCCCATGACTGCAGAGAGTCGTTTAGGGCTCCAGGAGGACTTAGATTACTTGTTTCACACTATCTTATGTTTTTCATTAGTTTATACAGTTGATTTAGGGGCTCTGAGTGTAACCTTTTGTGCGAGTAGGAGTTTTGGGATCTTCCTGTCGAGTGCCTGTCCATCTGAAGGTGTGAGGCTGTGCAGGTTTCGTCTTTTCTGTTTGTATTCAAATTATTTTCAGTCCTGAACAGACACTACCTTTAGAACCTGAACATTTCCCATAGATATGGCGTAAAATAACATTGAATTAAATTATATTGAAATTGAATGAAGCGAGATGGAATCAGATGCCATGAGTTTTGTATTTGTTGGGATTTACTGCTGGAAGACAGCGAATCGCCCCCCTCCCGTTGGGTTTAAGTATCTCGGGGTCTTGTTGTTGAGTGTTGAGACGGACAGGCGGTTCGTTCCGGCGTCAGGCGTCGGACCGTCACGGTGAAGAGGGATTTGATTAATTTGATTTACCAGTCCTTTAACCTCAAACCCCTTCATATGATCACGATGCTCTGGGTAGTGGCTGGAAAAACGAGATTATGGATACAAGCGGACAAAATGGGTTTCCTCTGTAGGGTGGCTGGGCCCGGCCTTTAGAGATAAGGGTGAGGAGCTCGGGAGTAGAGCTTTGCCTCAAACGAAGGCAGCTGAGGTGGTTTGGACAAGTGATCGGGATTCTCCTGAGCGCCTCCCTGTGGAGGTTATCAAGGCATGACAAACTTGGAGGGAGACCCTGAGGCGGACCCAGAACCTGCATCTCATCTGGCCTTGGGAATGCCTCGAGAAAACTAGAAGGACCTCTGGAATACCTTGCTCAGCCTGCTGGCACCGTGACGCGCCCCCTGATAAGCAGGAGAAAATGAATGAGAGGAAGCAGGTTATGAAAACTTGAGCTTTCCTTAAAAAGCTACATGGGGCCAATTCAACTGGCTGCCCGCAGGCCACATCCGGCCCAGAAGCAACCTCTGAGTATGTGTCTTTTTTTCTCGCAATGAGTGCATTGCGGTACAGAATACAATATTAAGAGGAACCGCACTGAGGAACAGCAAATTCCACAGAGAAACAGGATCATAAATTTGCTGTTTCATACTGAATTCATTTGTGTTTGTCATGACCAAAACTTAAGCTTTTTAACCGGCTGCTAAAAAAAAACGGCTGGCACATTTTGGTTTTAAAATCTGGGGCCGATTGAATTCATAATTGAACAGCCCGGGGCTAAATGTTTTATTTGAAAGCCGGATTTGACCTCTGAGTTGCATAAAGTACATCACTGTGGATATCAACTCCACTGGTAGCTCTTGAGTTGTGGTTGAGCGGCTGATCAAACCAGAGTCGTCGTGTTTTTTTTGTCGGCGCGATCGTATCAAGCAGAAATATTCTAGGTGTGTGCATCGGCTTATACGCATTCAGCCTCACACACTCTGTTTGGTATGTCCGCAGGCTTCAGGATCTGACAGGAATTTCTACTCTGTGTTCAGTGTGTTTGAGCGAAGCGTGTTTACTGATGGGTCTGGCAGGTGTGAACATTTTTTGGAAAAAAGAATCTCACTTTCTGACCCCAGATCTCGTCCCGGAGGCGACTCGGCAGAATATCTTCCGACGGCTCAGTTCTTTTGCCAAAGTTCTGAACGGATTAATTGGCAGTTTCATCTCTGCACCTGATCTGTGCATCGCAGCATTATGAAAATCTGACCATCCACTCAGACGCAAAGTCACGGCTGCAGAGGTGAAGCTCGGCCTGAACGCACTCGGCCGAGTTCAGCCCATAAATCACTGGACCTTCGGCGCCCGGAGGAGAGTCTGACAGTCAGGACTCAATTCTGCTCAGGACTCGACTTACTTCAAAATAAACAGGGGAATCTATCAGAAGAGGCTGCAAATAATGAAGCCTAATTAACCAGGAGTTAGGATTGAGTCCTTGGCTCTGATCTAATATGTACCCTGAGCATTTCCTTCAGGGTCTTCCTCAGTCCAGACATTGATTTAATATTAGCTCACTTAGCTTTCAGGAGTTATTGATTGTTCTCATTGATCAGAGAAGTACCTCCAGTGCTGTGAAGAGTTGTCACCCAGCAGCACATGGGTTTACAGGCTGTCCATGTACCTATTGATCCAAAGTTCACAGATGCACTCGGATGGTGTGTGTGAATACATAGTTATCATTGCTTACCTTGAGCCCCAGTTGACCCAAAGTCAAAATGAATCTAATAAGTTTTAGCTGTTTCTTCTTTTCTCGTAAAATCTCCAACAATGCCATTTATTTGAAGGCGTCCGCTTGATGTGATAGACTTTTGTTTTGTTTCTGACAAACAGAATTTGTCTTCAACTTAAACTTTATGTCTCATATCAGATTCTTTTAAAGACTTTAATAGGAACTGAGACAACAAACAGAGCAGGGCAGTCAGGAAGTATTCTGATCCTTTCAGTCAATATGGAGAATAATCATTAGCTGCAGCCGTTGATTGTATTAAAAAGTAGACGAAGCTTCTGCATCTAAAAAGTGAATCCAATGCCCAGAGTGCCTTAAACGTGCATTCTGTCTAATAGCCAGCAGGGGGCGACTCCTGTTTTTAAAAAAAGACTTTCAATTTTATGTTATCATAAGAGAAAATGACCCTACTTGTCACTTGATTTATGATCTCGGTAAACAGTTTCCTAATGAGAAAATGAATGAGATTTTCATTTTGTAAATTATGGTCTCATTTAGTAAAATCGAAAAAAAGAAGTGAGGTCTAATTTATAAAAAACATGCCAGACATCGGCATTTATCAACCGCTGATAATGAGCACAACAAATCATTAGTTTGAAAAGTATACGAAATATATAAATAGAACTGCAGCAGTTGCAGAGGTTGAATGTCACGCTACGGTGTAGATTTATTTGAAGCATAAATCAGAGCTTAACTTTGGAAAAGGCTGCTTCAGGACGTGGCTACCTTGAGATCGACAAGTCGCACAACGACATGTTCTCAGTCGGATCCAATCGGATATCCTCCCCAACTCCGATCTCGTCCGGATACGTTCACTTCTGACTGCAGAAAAACCCAAGATGGCGTCGGCCGTAATTCCAAACTCTTTTAAAACGGTCGTCCGCAAACCAATGAGTGACGTCACGCGGGGTTCAGACTTGATTGCAGCCCAAGGACAAGTTCAACAAGCTCTTGATTGTGCGTTTAATGAGCCTTCACATTTGCGATGTCGAGTCTCATCACCTTTAACTCTCCTCATCAGCCGCCGCAGCCCTCCAGATGACACGTCGAACCCTCCGTTAGGAAAACCCTCCCCGTTTGAACAGAGTTCCCCGTGTGTCAGCTTCCTCTCTCCTCCACTCTCAGCCCACCCGGTTTCTTCCGGCCTTTGTTCCTTCCCCCTCCGGACCTGAACGGTTCACGGCTCGTGGGTGTTACTCTCGCTCTCCCCATGCATAATGAGCGCTGTGCGTTGCCCTCACCTTCAAGTAGGGCGCACGTAGGCCCCGGCTTGTCAATTTGTCATCACGGAAGCACACGTCGTCGCAGGAATGCGGGGGATTTTAAAAGATTACTTCATTCATATTTTACACCCACTTAATCCTTCAGCAAGTGGAGAGACGTGGTCGGCTCCAGCGTAGAGCAGAGAGGCGAGCTGGTGAGGTCAGCCTCTTCGTACTTGACATAAGTGTTGGTGGTACATGTGTGTTGAAGGAAACTGTGATGAGAATATCAACTCTACCATTAAAGAGCAGGGATGAAAGTTAAAGACCTCAGCGTGAACTAAACATCAGATGACATCAGCTCATTTGCATCAAATCCCAGAAGACATTTGACGACTCTGTTAAAATGATCAACATCAGTGAGTTGTAAAGCGTCGCCATGGCAGCACTGGCACTGCCGTTTATTAGCGTTTACGATCACGCTCCAAAGCTGTGAGCGATGTGGACGATGGAGTCACTACTTTTGAAAACGTCGGATGTTCCAGCAAAGATATCATTTGAGTTTCTGGAAGTTATATATGACCTTCACCGGAGAGGCTGACAGACGCTTCAGTCACACTGCGTCTACTTTATCTCTGACAAATATGACGTACAGTTTGTGCGTGTGGATTCAGCAGTGAACCTTTCCATCCATCTCTCCATGTCAGGAGTTTAAAAGTTTAGGCTAACTGTAAACTTTCTCATACCTTTAGTTTAAAAAAAAAAGTTGTGAGAGAGTTTACTGTGTAGTTTATTTAAATGAGGATGTTTAAAGTATGTTTTCTTGCTGCCATTTGATTCCATCACTGTCTAAAGTTGTGCTTCATGGCTTTGACACCTTCAGGTGAAGAATCCGTCTTTGTCTCACTTCATGCTGTCTAGTGTTTGTTTTTCTGTGAGGTTTTTTAAGGTTGTTGCTGTTTATGTCTATTATATTATTTTGCTTTTGACTGTTTTTCATGGTCTTATTTTTAAGAAACTTTTGCTCTTTTGGAGCACTTTGTGTCCTCGTTCTGTGAAAGACGCATCACTTAAAGAACTTTATTTACTTTTTCTTTGTTTGTCAAAGAACTATGATAAACTCTTTTTAAAGGGGCTGCATAAATAAAGTCATCATTAGTTATTATTATTATTATTATTATTATTTCATACATGGAGCCTGGGCATTGCATTGTCATCCATGTAATATTATAAATTGAAACATGACACCAGACATTTTATTAGATTTTGGTTGATTTCTGATTTACTATAAATAGTTGTGAAAAAGTGTGAATATTTTTTTGATTGTTAGTTTTAGGCTAAATAAATAGTTAATTTCTACTCTGCTTCTTAGTTTAGTGATGGTGTAGATATAACAGCTGTATGGCAGTCTGCCACAGTATTATATGTTTTATAATACTGCTGGCTAATAACTATATATATAGTTAATTCCTGTATTTATACATATTGTATGAGCATTGCTGAGAGGAGTCTGAGAAGAGGATTTCATTTCCAATTATTGCTGTTATTATTATAATAACTTTACTTTCCTAGATTACCCAGAAAGCCTCAGCCTTCAGTCAAAGGTGTACTGAAACAAAGGTTACTAAAACAGTTTCTTGAGAGTTTTGGGGCTTATCTGAGTGTTCTAACTGAAGTGAACCTCATGGTTATATTGATGTAACGTAGTCAAATATAAGTGAGTGTTTGGTTCTATCACGCAGCCCTTCCTTCAGTGAAGCTGGATTACAAGCTTCAGGTCACTTCAGTCCAGCGCGAGAATAGCGGACCCTGCCACTACTTTGAAAACGACTTTATAGAAAGGTGATTGATAAGAAGTGTAGATACAATTGAATGGTTGTTATGAAAACATCCAGACCAGAATTAGCTTCCAAAGCAAGGTCTCATTTCATGAAAAGTTAAGGAAATATTTGGAAAAAATGCGTCTCTTTTAATCAACTCTTGGATCTCCCGGCCCCGTCCTTTAGGTAGAAGGCTCTTTGCCCTGACCTCACCTTGCCTTTACATCCTGTTGTCCCGATCCTGACGTTTGCCCTCCTCCTTGTCTCCCAGGTGGCTGCACCATCAAGAACCAGTCGAGTCAGACGCTGGAGTACTGTGCCGAGCTGCTGGGCCTGGAGGAGGAGGACCTGAGGGTCAGCCTCACCACCAGAGTCATGCTCACGACAGCAGGGGGCGTCAAAGGAACAGTCATCAAGTAAGGGGCCTGCACACACACACACACACACACACACACACACACACATGCAGGGACACAAAGATTTTAATAGCAACCACCTCAATTTTCAAGAGAAGGTCAAATTGCTGGCTGATGGGAAATGATTTAGCTTTTTTTATTGTGTTGTTTTGTTGATTGTATGCTGCTACTCAGTTTATCCTCCATCTTTCCTACCTTTTATGTCCAGGATTTAATCTTTAGTTCTCACTCTTCACATTTTTGTTAAGATATGTGTGATTCAGGGACCTTGTACCAATATTGTCAAATAAATTACAGTGAAAATATATGTCAGCACAGACTTACAAATAAAAAAACATACTGAAACACACTAATGGTGCCAAAGACCAATAAATCACTTTAGTAACTGATTAAAATACCTTATGAAAAACCTCACATACCAGATCCCTCAGGATTATTTGACTGTTGTTCAGATTTGCCCATTTATGGATGAAACAGTTAATTTTGTTGTGACTAATTTGTTATGCAATTTCAACATGATTTTCAGGTAAATGTCAACAAGTAACCACTGTCAGTACCATAACATAGAGGCGTGTCAGGGCATAAATAGACAGGAAATAAGTAAAACAGAAAAGAATTCCCCCAAAACATAATATTTTTACCCTCTCATAAATCCATAACTTAACATTTTCACCGTAATATAGACATAAAGACATTGCTTTGATAAAAAAATATACATATAAGTGCAATATGTAACAATGGGCCACCTCTCAAATTCATACTCCAAACAAATGGGGAACAGCATATAGTGAGAGTAACTTGCTGCTAACTTTCCCATTAGCTATTAGCTCAGTTAGCCATGCAGTTAGTGGTATTAAGCGACAGGATGGGTCTGTGTAAGCTGGTTAGCCTACAAAAACTGGACATTGCAGTTCTATGCCAACTGGGACGTTCTGAGAAAGTCTTTGTGATAGGATTGGAAAACTCCTGAATGGACTGCTAAATGGACCCTGTCATAGCAACGGTTTGTCTAACGCTAGCTGTACTTGACCGGAAAAAAACAGAGTTTGAGAAATGTTCTAAAAGAATAATTTGATTTTTACTCTCCTGTAAAATATCTCCCTTTTAAACCCTTTAAACTGTGGACGAGCCCCGACCCTCAGGCTGTGTTAATGCAGTTTAATGGCACGCGAACCCATTGACTTATTAGCACGCAGCGGTAGAGCAGATGGTTGACGCATTGCCTATCTTGTTATCAGCGTCCGGAGAGAGGCTCTCTCCCTCCAGCTGACATCAGAATGTAGAGGGAAGCTGAACGAGGCTCGGAGGAGCGGCTGCAGAGCTGGTTAGAGGTCTGACGGAGCTCCAGCAGCTGGCTCGCTCGCCTCCTCGTCTTATTGTCCGGTCAAACATAAACAACCGGATCAGGTTCCAGTGTTTTTGCCAAGAGTTATTATGAATAAAGTGGTCCACCATCTGGCCTTTCAGCGAAGCGTCTGGATGCTGAAATGAGTTTGATTTTGAAAGGTTCACAGAGGGCGCTGAGTGCTGCTGGAAGGTTGCTGATCAGATATATAGTGTATAGTGTTGGAGTAAGTATCTGCGTCAGTCAAGTAGTTTCCTACATTTCCCAGAAGTCTGTGTGACAATCCTTTGTCATGTTGAATTAAACTTGTTCCATGACGGTCTAAACCCGGCTCTTGTCCCAATTAATGGGTGAACAATCGCTTTGTGAATTCGGTCTCAAAATAAGAGGAAGAGCCGACATCGAAAGATCAAAAAGCAGCATCGCTTTGAACTCTTGGCCGCCTCAAGCCGGCTATCGCTATCGTAACTTTCTGACACATCCTGCTTAGAACTCACGCAACATGAAGGACTTAACACTGTTTCAAAGACTTTTTGTTGTGTTGGCCAAGAGTAAACTTCTGCTGGGAAAATATTGTAACATGTACAATTTGTTTGATTGTTTTTTTTGGCGTAAGGGTGATTACATTTGGTTATGCTTTATTTTTTGGTCCATTATTCCTTTATCATTTCATTGGAATTGCTTTATAATCTGGTGATCATTATAGGGAAAATGGGGACAAATATCAGATGTTGTGCATTGACATGCTTTAAAGCAGCTGCAAGGATCTTTTTTTAGGTGATTGTGGGTCCCCTGTGGACAAGAGTGGATGGCAAGAGTAAGACAAAGTGAACTAGTGAACTTCACACTACAGAACAGCTTCTTTTCTCTGGCTTTGAGACTTCTCAATTCATCTTCAGCACTCCAACATAAAATTTTAGTTTAGTTTTTAGTTTTTTTGACTTATCCAACACCAATATATCGGTTCAGACCTCTCTGATGGTCTTGTTTGCTTGTGTAGGTCATATATAGGCATTAGTAAACTTGTTTACGTTTAAGTTGGGTTGGCATTTAAAAGAATTTGGGTTTGACCAATGAGGGACTACGCAGTGAGGAAATGTTGGCAATTTTTAAGACCGATTGTCAAGCTTTCTTGCTTCAGCGGGGATTTCCGGTTATGCTGGTTGGCTTGTGAGTCGTAAGTTTACAGGAATCGGGTTTTGTGGATCAGGTCACAATTTTGACACTCATGTGAATTTAGTTTAGTCTCAATTCAGCCCATTTTTCTGCTGTATTTGTGACGAGCTTCGGTGTTCATTCTGAGCAAAACTTTTCAATGTGCGCTACTGGTTGGACCGCTTTTTCACTTATTTTCTACGTTCCTCACCAGGCTGCCCATTCATTTAATGTAATTTTACGGGACATCACACATTAATCAACATTTCTGTCAACGTGCGACTGTGAGCAGGCTCACTAACTTTTAACTGCAGGCGCTTGGCGAGATGTTCTGAAACGTACAAATGCATATTTGCACGGCGAAACTTTAACAGCGAAGACAACGAGAAGCTTTAATGGAAGAAACAGCAAAAGAATAAAGAAAGAATTTTCAAGATGATGTCGACTGGCTCACACATCCTTCATGGAGAGGTTAAATAGCTTGTACAAACTGTTTAATATCTTTCAGTGACTGCCACATCTGTCCAGAACATTTTCAGAAAGGTGGTTTAAACATGTCATGATTCTGCGATACTTCAACTCCAAACTACTTAATGTGACACCATGTTGTCGTCCAGGGAAATAAGCCAGAACATAACACTGCCAAAGGACTAAATGGATCCTGAAATACAACGTTCCTCACGTGTACCTGTTTTAAACAGAGCTGCAGTATAGGCTTCACACTCTGAATCCAGAGGAAAAGGAAAGTACTCATTCTTTTGCATTGTCTCCCTTTATTTCTGTAGTTTAGATTTCACAATGCACGTCCATATCACTTCACACATCCCTGTGATCTTGGCAGTGTTCTGTAGTCGCACAATAATTAAAATCTAAAACCAAAAACATTACAATCAGTCAAAGTTTCCACTATAGCTTTGGGTGACTTTAGCTGTTTCCTCCCCCCTCAGTGCCTCTGAAAACAAGGGAATTCCTGTTTACACGCTCTTTACTGAGGGTGACCTTTATGGTTTGCGGCAGCTTGAAACGGATCACAAAATATGCTGATAGAAAATAACCTCCTCTGATATTATTAATGGCTCCCATTTAGAGTAGACGGGTGAATAAAAGCAAGATTTATTCAGGCGGGAGGAAGTGCGGTGCTGTAAACATGGTGGTTTGCGTCGTGTTGGCTGCTTCATAAATATCAACTGTGTCTAAAGATATGTACATTCAAGATGTGTTTTATGTATGATTTATGTCCTTGGTATCTATTCATGTAGACCACTGCATTTAGTATGGGATGCCTTCCTCAAAGCAGTCCCCTTTAAAGAAGTATTTCAATCTTACCTGGACATTGGAGGTGTATAAAAACACACGAAGGGCACAATCTGGTTTCTCTACAGCTCGTGTTCGTACATTGAAATCCTCTCCAGTTACTGATGGCGCCACATGCTAAACTGTGAGAGGCCCAATCTGCATGCACTGTGCTGAAGTAAAAGTGACAGTTAGCATGTTGGAGCACATATGGTGCCCTTCTCCTGCTGCTGCAGAAGTCGTCACAAGTGTTTTTGTGAAGAAGAACGTATTCAGATTTAATTTTTCCCCGGTTGGGTTTAGTTCGAGAGCATCCTTTACCTCACATCCTGCTGTGTTTTTAGTTTTGAGAGTTCTATTTCAGGTGGTTAACTTGATTCATTGATGAATTTAGGTGTTTCTCAGTAGATTGCGTGTTTGCAGCAGTAACAGACCTGCAGTTTCCGGTCCGGTTTGCACCATTTACAGGCAGGTGTGCGCCATCTAGAGGCAAAAAGTAAAGCAGTCAGTGTGCTTTTGAAGTGAGTGCCTGTCAGATCATCTAAAGGCTAGTTGATGCTCCCTTTAGGTCAGGAAATAGATACGTCTGTTTTGAAGAATATGACTCGCTTCCTACATACTTCCCTGCGTGCCTCACAGTGGCAGTACAACCACTAGAGGGCGCTGCTCAGCGACAAAACGGTTTTCCACGGACTTCCACTTCTGCCGCTATCTACTCTCTTTCCAGCTGTTCTGTAGTAAGTGTCTCTGTGCTCGGGCGAAGTACCATCATACAAATGTTTAAAACTTCTCACCAACTCGCTTAAGCTCTCCTCGAATGTGTTTTGTAAAACTTCCTCCTTTTCTGCTGGGGTCATGTCATGCTTCAACTATAGGCTCCACTGTTCCACTGCCCTCATGACTACGGGAGGTACTGCTATGTTGATCTGTATCTGTAAGCTTTTAGGAAACCAGCAGAAATTTGACAGAAATGAAAGCAGAGTACTGTAGAGATCTGTATCTTTATCTAATGTTAGGCATATATGAGCCATAACAGCATCTGAACATCGCTCCCCAAAAACATTCCTGATGTTTGAATTAGAGGGAATGCGTCCACATTTATTTGTAACTTTCAGGAACCGACAATATGATAATCAGGTAGACTTTAAGCAGTTTGAACTTC
This sequence comes from Lagodon rhomboides, assembly GCA_039737535.1. Lineage (NCBI taxonomy): Eukaryota > Metazoa > Chordata > Actinopteri > Spariformes > Sparidae > Lagodon > Lagodon rhomboides. Next base: position 6,734,057 of record CM077798.1, on the reverse strand, counting down.
TCAAGGTTCAAGTTTTTGTGACTTCTTCTTCCATCCATTCCTGTTTCCAGAGAGATGCAGAGATGTCTACTCATGGACAATAGGCTAGTAAACTAAGTTAACTAAGCGAGCTGATATTAAAGCTCAGCCGAGAACGCCATTAATGTTCGCATCCTGCCCTGTCACGAGCATGAGCCTCTATTAATGGTGTTTTCGTCCTCTCTATTGGCAGCAGACGTTTTGCTCGGCCTTTAAAAGCACTTAATGATGATGTGAACAGGTAGAGCGACACCTATTTAACAACCTTTGTTTTACTGAAAACTGATCAGTTTGAACTCGGACCACAATCAAAGTGTTGATCACTTTGGTCCAAACTTAAATATCTCAAAAATGATCCTGATGCCTCGACGATGTTTCCTTCAGTCTTTGGAGACCTTTTGCTCTGGCGCCCTCATCAGGTTGAAACGTTTGGTTTTTAATAAAATATCAACAACTTTAATGTGAATTTCCTTCAAACTTTCCATGAACACTGTTCAGAGAACTCATATTTCCCTTGGAATGAATTGTAATAACTTTGGAGATGCTAACGGAGCATCTGCTAATCTAATCACATTCCTATCAGCCTCAAACACACTTTGTATGGAGCGCTTACCGGCATGCTGCATATGTTTAACCACTAAAGTGAGATGGAAAACTTGGGAGACATTACACGTGCTTAACATCAGCAGGTTAGTGTTTAGCCCCTTAGAGCCGCTTTCATGATTTAAACATTTTCCACCATTTTGTTGAGCGGCCGTAACCGAAGGATCATGAATAAAATGTGAAAGTGAAAAGCGATGACTTCTGTGAACGGATTAACGCGTGACTCGGTGACAGATTAAGACCTGAACGATCTCCAGGGCAAGAATCGAAGCTTCTACAACCAGACAGGCAGCCCGGGCCATTCACAGCTTTACCAATTGGCTCCGGCTTAACAAGATAAATGTGAGCCCGTGGAGCGTTACGGAGGAAGAGGAGGAGGAGGAGTCGGGCTGAGTATTATACCATCTTAATGGCTCAGCGCTCGACGCCAAAGGGGAGCTCCAGGTATTAGAAGGCACCTCTGGCTCAGAGCTGGAGCGAACAGATACCTAAACAAACCCCCCCTGTCAGACCACGCTGCTCTTTCACGGAGGTTCGGTGCAGCGACTCCGTTAATCCTCGAGCGATGAGGAAGATGAGACACAACCATACCAGTAGCCAGTGATGGGAAAGTGATACGACGCTTGCATCCCGACCACCCAGGAGGCTGTTAACTGAGTTTAGTTTGACCCATGTGAGCAGGTGAACCTCTGAGGGAAAGAAATTCAAGATTTACCTTCAATCAATATAGAAAAGGAACAACTTTGGATCGCCCGTTAGACAACTTTCCTTGTCTTGTGGGCGATCAAGACATAAGTATCAGCCAACAGTATACTGAAAATGTTTCCAAGGAAACACCGGAGACAAACAGTCAGATATAGACATGTACAGACAGACAGAGCGACGGCCCCCTCGAGCCAAGTCCCGTCTGCATTAAGCCTGAACCCGGTCGCTCTAAACCCTGTGATTGTTTAGCTGGCGGCTCGGCCCCGCCGCGCGCACACGCCATCTGAATGCCAAGCCACTCGCCTCAATTTCAAACCTCCCACGCTAATGTTTATTTCTCCTCCTTTATCTGTGCGGAGAGAGGAGCCGGCCAGATGAATTAAAAGCTGCTTCCTGTCTTTGTCTGTGTCTCAGAGTGTCAGTTACACTCTCCGCGAATGGACACGTGTCTGACAGCTCCCGGTGACACTTCAGCGCTCGGCTTTATGCATTTATTCAGCTTCTCCTCCCGGATTAAACGTTTAACACCTGCACATCACCATCACAATTTGGTATAATTGCTGAAAACAAACAAAACCAATCCAGAGAGGGCTGTCAGTCTGTTTCAGCATCCAAGATGTAAATAGAAGCCAAGATATAAAAGTTGACAAGTGTTTATTTCAAACCCGAAGGGGGCGCTGTTCTTCCAGAGCAAGCGGCGCTAAAGCTTTCAGAGTCTCCGCTGGCGGCAGATGGCGGAGGGAATGAAAAGCTGATAGGGAAGAATCACTTCCAACATGTTTATTCTCTCCATTAAAGCCAAAGAGAAAAACCTTTAGACTGAGAAAGCAAAAGATCCTCTTTGCACAAGGAGGCGGCAGACTTTCTGGTGACAGCAGATGGTCGGGGGGATGGAAAGAAATGGCTTCCAACATGTTCATCCCCTTCAGCGAGGAGGAGGACTGATGGGAAGCGGCACAATAAAACTAGTGTAATGGGAAATGCTGTTTTTAATATCCAGAAAAAAGAGTTGTGCAATCGGTTGTGTTTGTTTTAGTGCAAACACGTTCAAATTTGAAGGAATAGTTGGATGACGACGCAACTTGCTGCCTCCTGAATCTTCTGAACAGACAGACATTTGATTCAGAAACTGCTAAAATTTGACTAAAATTTGTCAATGTTCGGATTCATTCGGGCGAGTTTGACGACAGCGTGTTTCCAGATTGAGGAGAAGACTATTGAGAGCCCAGTGATCGATGAGCTCATCCATTCAGCTGCAAAAAGGGTCCACGCTGATGTCTGAATAACAGAGGCAGCTATCAATCATCTGTCGGACGGGCTTCTTTTAAACGACGTCTGTCTCAGACAAATGATCCTCTTCAAAACACAGTGAGGGAAGTGGAACTCATTGGCTGGCTTTGCTCCGCTAACTCGCTGAGAAATGACGCTATAATCATATACAGTTTAAGACCAAGGAAGCTGAAAATGGGAAAATACTGACTAAAAAGTTATGCTGCTGTTGGTCCAGTGTGCAGGATTGACTGGGTTTTAGGAGAATCTACTGGCACTAATGGAATATAATGTTCATAGATATGTTTTCATTAGTGTGTTATCACCTGGAACTAAGAATCCTTGTGTCTTTGTCACCTTAGAATAAACCTTTTACATCTGTACTTGGAGTCAGCCATGTTTCTGAACACTGGCAGTGGAGAGGAACTTTTCATGTTTTCCATGTTTGTTGTGGCAGTGAGGGGGCTGTAGTTGGTCACAGTCTGCACCCTCAATGCTAGATATCACTAAATCCTACACACTGGACCTTGTAAGTATGAAGCTAGATGAGGTTAGCCTAGCTTAGGATGAGCTGACCTGGGAGTATTCACGCACTATTTTTAAGACGGTTTGGGCAGAAACACTGTCCGTGCTAGTGCGCCAACGCTAACGCCAGAGCTGTGATCGATTTCAAGCATTGTTGCATTGCGAGTGTTTCACCTAAAAAAAAATCGCAAAGCAATGCATGGGCGAGCTGCAGTCTGAGTGTTGAAGCCTGCGGGCGCTGTAGCATGAAACGACAAGAGAAAGCTTTCGCCTTCTGTTTGGGTTCACCTCCGCTCAAACAACAACAGCTGACCGTTTTGAAGAACTCAAGCTGAACGTGTCCGTCAGCATCGGCATGTTTATGACATTTTCTTTTCAGTACAACAGCACGCATTTCTCCATGGACACCCTGTTTGTTTGCTACTGCAGTCATAGAAGCGCTCTGATTAACTCTATATCATCGCCTTCACTTACGTCACTTCTGTTCCGTAAGTAAGAGACTCAAGTGCAAACTTTTCCGAAACCTTACCAAGTAGTGTAGATGCCTAAACCTAACCATAGCACGACCCTTCAAGTCATGATATGTGAAGGGGTTTGTCAGCGAGCTTTATTTTGAAAGTCTAAAAGGTGGAGCACATATCCTTCATGTGCAGTGGCTGACAGCTGTGCTGCTGAACTGCAGCGCCTCATGCATGTTTCTGATGATAATCAAATAAGATGATGACCTGATTTTCCTTTACCTTTGTCGAATGAGAGGGGGAGGATGACAAGAGAGCACTGGTAACTGCAACCTGTCGCTGACGAGAGTGGCAGCCGCTCCAGTACCTCTGTCTGTGTAGTGTGTGGTTTTTTTTTTGTTTCACTCTAACTTGTTCTAAAGCACATTTTGTGTTGATCTATCCCAATTTGCATTTAATTTATATCATTTGCACTATTCTGGCAGTACATGCTCTGTTGAACCCTGTACAGTTAAACTAGCTCAGTTTGCACATAGTGTAGCGGGATAGTTAATAGCTCTGGTGGCTCGACTATCACTTCATTGCTGTATGTGTTTTTTGTCATTATATTCTGTTCATTCTCTTAAATTCTTCTTTTATTTTTCATACTCTTTGATTATACAGTATCGTTTGCTAGTATTAATGTTTTGTATTTGTCACATAAGCTACTGGATTTCTAAATTTCCCTCTGTATCTATCTATCCAGAGGTTTGCTGAAAAAATAGGTGGAACTCAAAAACGCTACATGACGTGCCTCTGCAGCCTCGTGCCCTTCTGATGGCAAGCCTTGTTATTACATTATGGATATCTAAGATTTAACGTATATAATGACTCAAATGTCTCTGTGGCTGACGTTTCTGTAGCCTCCCTCTTTTTTTTTGTTCTGTTTCTTCATCTGTCGTGGCCATCCCCGTATCCCAGACAGACTACAAATTAAAAACATAGTATTTTCCTGATTCTCCCACTCAGACGCCACCAGACCAGCAGCGTCCAGAGCAGCAGATGTTAAAGCTCCTCTAAAGTGGCTAGAGGTCGAGTCAGTGTTGTGTTAAAGCGAGAAGCGAGTGGTGACACTGTCACATCCGTGCAGCTTTTATTTACAGAGAAATGTCATTATTGCTCTGAGAAAAGTGGATGAAATGAGACCAGTAGGTGACTTTAAGGGATGCTGCTGGTTGGACCTGTGCCAGCTGGCTGCATCACCCGAGCTGGTTATTTACTCGTCTGGGTTATATAAGAGTGCAGACGGCTGTGTGTGTGTCGGGCTGAGAAAGGCCGAGAGACGGCGGTGAATTAAAGAGAGAGAGAGCGTGGGAGGGAGATCAGATTGAGAGAGAAAATTAAAATATGGTATTTGTGTTTTTGTTTCCTTTAATTTTTAAAAATGATTTTCTGCTCTAAATAGATACTTTATTCATCCCGAAGGAAATTTCTATATACAATTGGGTAACTAACTGAAATGGAATGATGTGCCATGACAGTGAGGCAAATTGAAACTCTGAGCGAGAGTGCTTACGTGCGAGTAAACATGTTGTGTGATATAATTGTGTAACCTGATTTCTCAAAGTAACCCAGTTTCTTTGTGTGCCTGTTTAACACCCTTATTGAAGGAGGAAGGAGGCGGAGGGAGGGAGAGGGAGTGGGAACAGATGGAGAGGTGTAAGAGAGAGCTGGTTAATGTTCTGATCCCCACATTTGCTCATTTATTCAAATCTTCCATATTGAATGATAATGATGGTGAAAATGACATTTTCTGCAGAATTTATTCTTGAAGTTCAGCGTCTTTTCACTCCACAAGTCAGCAGCTTTTATAAACTTTATATTCTGCTCATCCTCGCTGAAAATACCACTTTTGCTTCCATGATAAAACTCAATAAAACTTCAGTGTAGATCATTTACACATTGTGCAGCCCTAACCTAACCTTTAGCAACATGTCAAAAAAATGAGATTATAACAAAAATACAACGATGATAAGGCCATAAACGATCTTGTGAATTTAATCAAAGATCCCTGTATGTTCTAGTGAGATCTGGACTGTGTACGGTGGCCCCAAATGTTAGAATTGGAGAAATGTAGGCAAAAATATTGTATGATTGAGTTAAACAATACCAACCATCGATCTCCATGAACAGACGTCCTTGCAACTTTGGAGAAAAGGAATTTGTCTTTGAAGGCAGTGCTTTTCTTCAAACTGCTCATTTTATAACTTCCAGTAAACTTTTCTGAAGAGTTATCAAACTTTCTCTTATATTTCTTATTGTCTTATACCTAAAACTAACGATTGCTCGTTGGCAGTTCACCATGGTGTGGTAGGATGAACAAGGCCAAGTTCAGGGATGAAAGTAACCGACCCAACCACCAGAATACATGTTGGCTCAGTTCAAACTGGATGTTTCTTCATGTTGAATTTTCTACGTCTCTGTCATTACAACGCTGTGCTTATCCTCTGGTTAGGTTTAGGCACAGACACCACTTGGTCAGGGTTAGAAACACATAATGGTTTGGCTTCAAATACCTGTCCTGGTCTCCACGATCGCAGATGTAGATGGTCCAACCGTTTGGCGGCCTTGTTGGATGTAATACCACCACCACACTCCCCTCCACCTCCTGCTGTGAGCGTCAGCGAATAAGCATTTAATGTGAACGTGATATGCTATGCTTGGTACAAACGTCAAGCTCGGATGTATCTGTGGTTTGCAGAAAGTTAAGTGCTAACATTAGATCCTGGAGACTGGGCTGAGGTAACACGGTATAATTCAAAGTCCTGACCAGAGGCTACTAATAAAAATGCTTGTGAAATTAATAGTTATTTCTTACATCCCAATTCAATATTATTTCTCTCTTTGGATACTTCTTTTAATTGTGAAAGCCCTTAAATAGGCCATTCCTGACATCCTGAGAGAGTCTTGGTGAAAATGGTTGCCAATGTTTGTGTTGTTTTTTTGCCAAAGCTGGTGCAAAGTCAGTCATTTGTATTGGCTACAACAATGAGTTCTATTACTTACTCTGAATGAATTAACAAGAAAATCAGACTGGAAGCAAACGCAAGCAAGTCATTAATTTAATTGATTCAGGAAGTTTTGCCAACCTGTTGTGTTTAGCTCATCGCGGCCGCCATCAAAATCTGCAAACTAGCTCGCTTTGTGTCTGCTGCTGATCTCCATACACTGACTGTCTCACATATAGAAATGCGCTCACTATTCAGAAGGTTTCTAAATGAATGGAAAGCGTCTGAACAGTCACGTCAGGTCACCGTGACTCAGGCTCCGAGAACATAGCTAAGATCTCACAGTTCTGGTGAATCCAAACAAACAACAGATGGAGCACTTTAACCTGAGCCGCTTGACTGCGAGTCAACGAAGTGACTCAGCGCCACCGCGCCTTTCAGAACCCTTTCAGGATAAATGAGTCTCTGCTGTGAAGAAGTTAGACGGCACTTCAGTCAACAAGATCATTTATTTTCCTACAAAGTCGCACGGTTTGTGTTTTATTAACAGCAGACTAACTTGAAGTCGTGCCGGCGGGTCGTGGTGGCGTCCTCGAGGGGAAGTTTAATGACAGCAAGTAACTAACCTGCTGCTTCACACGATCCAACCGTTGGACCAGTTGTAGTTTCGGTGTCACAGCTGATCCGACTGATTTCACTCCAGTGTTGACCGTCGGTAGACAAAGTCAAACGTGGCGGTGAAAGATTGAAGGAACACACCGGCGACGTATCCAGAGCCATTTCTGGAAGCTGACAAGAGCGTGAAATAAGAGGATAAACTCAAAAATGAAGAGGAAGAAGAAAGTGTAAGGAAAAAGATGGAGTGAGGTGACGGGAGGAAAGAGTGAGCATCAGACAACGTGAAAGATAAGCGACAAAAGGATGGGAAAAAGAGTGACAGGAGGGAGATTATACGTCCAGACGGGCAGGGTCGCACGGCACTTAAACTCAGAACAGGGAACATCTAACGTGAGTGTAATTTCAACACGGCGAGCGACGGAGGGAAAGAGCGAGTGGGAGGGCAGGGAGAAAATGGCAGATGCCGATCGCGGCGACCCTGCCCGGTGAGGTCGTCAGTTAACAGCTTGTGAGAGACGATGGGGGGATTAGTCCGTCAACCTGGCGGCCCGACGTGCCATTAAACCAACCTGCGGAAACTTCTGGGGCCGCCACATCCATCTCAATTCCACCCAATACTTCTCTAACCTCAATTAATTCACGTGTTTCTTTGAGCTCTGACTTGAACCTTTTCTGAATGTAGATCTATCATTGTCAGACTAATTGTGCTCCAAACCGGCGAGCAGGGACCCCTTCAAGTGTTAGCGAGATGAATCTGAGGGATCGGAGTTAATTAAAGGTATAGACCTCTAACAAGGAAAAAAATCAATCTTTGGTTAAACACATGCTCTCTCTAGCTGGAGCGAAAATTATATATTCCCCATCAGCCTTCCAATCCATCTGTGTTTCAGACTCTGAGAACTTTGAATTTGTTTGCTTTCTCTTTAAAGGAACATTCCGCCCAAAAGTGAAAATTAAGTCATTATCTATTCAACCCAATCTCGACGGAAAGTCAGGTGAAGTTTCGTAGTCCGCAGAACATTTCCGGAGCTTCACAGCAAAAGCAGCGTTGCAGCATTCTCCTGAACAGCTGAAGTAGCTGGAGACTTGTTTTCAAATGTAAAAAAACAACAACAAAGAAACCCAAATCCAATTCTCCAGAAGCGCTGACATCACAAACGTATCCTCCCTCAACGTGTGGTTGAGCCTGTGCACTCACTCCAGGCAAGGTGCACGCTAACGCTTTTAGCTTAGCAGCTAAAGTCAAGAGATCTGCTTAAAAACGGGTGTACAGTACATCTTGCAGCTATTTGATGTTTTTTTGGTTGTTTTTTACGTTTTAAAACAAGTCCCCAGCTACTCCAGTTGTTTAGTAGAATGCTGCAACGCTGTGAAGCTCCAGAAATGTTTTGTGGATTACGAAACTTCATGTGACTTTCCGTCGAGTTTGCGTTGAATAGATAATGACTTAATTTTCACATTTGGGCGGAATGTTCCTTTAAAGAGAAAAGAAAGAGGGAGTTGTTCTTTGAGGGAGGAGATGATTACTGAATTTTATTTTATTTTAACTAATGACTTTTACTTTTACTTGACTACAAGCTCTGAGCACTTCTTCCACCTCTGCAGGCGATGATGCAAATCTGTGAATTTTTGTATTCTAATCTCCTGCTATGGTGATATTGGATTTACAGCGTGTTTGGATCAATGTGATGAAGTACCTGCTTCACAGATAGATTTAAAATGCAATAAAAAATGAACAGGTAATGAAATTGAACCAGACATAATTCAAATATTTTTTCTAGTTCCATTAGTAATTAATTAACGGGACTCAGTCCCAGTCGATGTCTGATCGGTAACCAGTCCAGGGGAGATGCGGTCCCTCCTCTGTCCTTCCAGCTTCTCCAGTTTGCATGCTCACAGTGTGAAGTCTTCCACTGAAAACGACTCATGGCTTTTCTTAAAAATTTAACAGCTTCCACCGTAAAACTTTAATGAAAACCCAGATGCACATGCAAACAGCAATCAGAATCAAGCTAATGCACATCACAGCCACTTAAGGCCCCAACTTCATGCGGGTAGCAATTAGGCCTGCGTATTTTCATCGTCATCGCGATGTGAGCGTGCGCGATAAACCCATAGCAAAAGCTGGTCTCACCGTCTGAAGTGCGATAAGTTTTGTTTACATCCGCCATGCTTTCACACTCAGCGTGCTGACATTTGGCCAATCAGATGCGGCCCTTGACACATGGGCAATGCATGCACACCGTTTAGCCAATCAGATGACGCCCAGCTCTGCTCACGTTCCTGCGTGAAAATTAGTAGCCAGAGTAAACAGGATGTCGGAGGCAGGAGAGCAGAGCGGTGAAAATGCCGACGAAACGCTTGTGGCAAAAAGAAATAGCAGCTCCGCGATTTGGAGATACTTTGGACTTAAGCCAGAAGACAATTTACAGACTCAGGCACTGTGCAGGACCTGCAGAACAGTTGTAGCAACGTCCAGAGGTAACACCACCAACCTCCATCACCACCTGCTGCACCGCCATAAAGAGCTGCACGAGCCATTTAAGGCCAGTCAGTCTAGAGCGCAAACGTCGAGCTGCAGTCAAGTAACGCGACCATCACTGCAGCAACAGTAACATGGGTAAATTAATGTTATAAGTATGTATAAGTTATGTATTTTTTTATTTAATTGTCATCAGCTATTAAGTGTTTAAGAGTACCTCAAAGCAGGGAATCTAGTAATGCAGAAAAATCTGAAAGACACAGGAACTGTATGCAGACTTAAATATTTTCTTATTTATCGCAAGTCATATCGTCATCGCAATATTGAAGGGTGTCATCGCACATCGCACATTTTGCTCATATCGTGCAGGCCTAGTAGCAATGCTAACTACTGACTGAGTTCAGATCAAAACGGTGGAAAAAAAAAACCCAACCCTAACCCCTAACTTGCTGAGTTATTTAATTTGTAGAAATGAAGTCTTTTTTATTCTTACTTTTTGGTTTATTCTATTCATTTTGTCCAAAAAGTCAAATCCCTGAGCTCTGTAACACAAAATGTGCTCCAGCAGCCAGACGAAGTAGCGGCCACAGCACGGACCTTTAACACCTGACTACGTTTCAACACTCCCACGGCTCCCCACCTTCACCCCTGCCCTCTCTCCGCCACCTGCCATGTTTAATTCATGCCGCCGGCTCCTCGGAGCTGCGGCGCCGCAGCCAGGGGTTTTAATACTGCGGTGAGGCCCTCTCATTTAAAAACCAAGAGGTCTAAATGCCAGGGCAGCATAATGTCGGAACACTAATCGTACAAGCAGTCTAATATGTATTCCCCATGAGCCTCTGCAGCGAGGATGTTTTTCTCCCTCTCTCTGTAATCACTGGTGTCGCTTTCTGTGGAAACTTTGTGAAGATGCCTGCTGGCCTGCAGCTGCTCCCCGGCTCCGCGTTCAAACACCACATACGGGAGGAAAGACGTAGTTTTAAAAATTAACTTTTCAGCCGTCAGAGGGATGTTCTCATATATAATTGAGAGATTTGTGTCCAAACAGTTTTTAATTGTGTTCTGCTGTACCTCATCACAGAGCACCGAGACACATCTCACTCATTCGGACATTTACGGATCGTTTGCTGGTTGAGAGTTGACAGAACGTCCACGCTCGGCGTCAGAGCACGTCAGCTATCGTCTGATGGTGATTTGGCCTCGAAGCACGACGCCCAGTATTTCAGTGCTTCTTGTGTAGCCAGCAGGTATCTTGCTAAAAGACATCCAGACTTTTGTGCTATGCGTGCAAATGTATTTTGATAAACTCAGAAAAAACTAAATCATCACCAGACAGCAGCAGATGGGTTCTGACACTGCATTTTGGCCGATGTGTTCCATCTCTTTCGTTCTCCCCGTGGACTGCTTACTTGCCATACTTGCCTGTAATGAGATGTCAAAATTAGCGAGCTTCTAAACTAAAGTATGTGACAGACATTCTCATGTTCACATAATTTTTATTTTTTACTTTTAATTATCAGAAAACAACACAGTGTTAACTTGTGTAAATCTCTGGCATAAACTAATATTTCAGCCCAGCTTCCAGGTACCATTTCTGCAAACACGTAGCTGACTTTCAAATCAGGAAGCGGAGGGTGAGGTGGCGTTATTACAGCCAACAAAGCTGTCAAACAAGCCACACCATCGGATATTTTAAAGGACATCTGGGGACATTTACAGACTGTTTCTGTGGCATCAAAACCGGCTATTTTTCACAGGAAGTCGGACCATCTCCATCTGTGTTCGTCGTGACCAACACATGTATTTTAAGCCAAACCGGGATGTTTCCCTAACCCTAACCAAGTGGATTTTGTGCCTTTACCTAACCAGAGCGTAAACAGTGTTGTGACAAGAGAGAAATAGAAAATTCAGCCTAAACAAACCTAAAAGTTGCAATATAAAGAAAGTTCAGTTTTAACTTATCTACATAAGCTAGCATATTATCCGGCGATTGGGTTTAAAATTCATCACTTTGACCTCTGCCCCTTAGAGAGTCAGCATCTCAATGGTGATGGATGTTGGCGGAACTTCCGTGATTGAGAAAAAGAAATGTTCTCTCCTGAATTGTACTTAAAATATTCCTTTTCATCCATATCTCTGTCCATCTCGCACTAATTGGGGAGGACGTGGCTCAACAGTACAGCAGACTACAGCATGTTCTGAACAGTGCCAGAGATGGGTTGCGGTTACAAAAAGGGAAAAAAAAAGTGTGCTAAATCAGGAGCGACAGGGGAGAATTTTGACCCCGGAAGACCAGATTGGTCAGCGGGACTTGCGCTTCAACAATCTTGTCTCTTGCCTACAGATTCTGCAACCACGTGTACATACTGTATACAGCTAGTCAATTCTGATGTGAAGCATAGTGCGAAGATTCCCACCGAGTCACCCCGTGTTCCCCGCGATGGTGCATGTGGCCTGAAGAGGAGTGTACAGAGGAGATAATCTGTGGGCCAGAGAGGGAGGGAGGTGGATTTTGGAAGTCGTTACTGGGAGCTTTGGGAGCCTCTGAGTGCCTCTCGTGTGGAGGTATTTCCTGACGTGTCCTTAAGTGCACCGCAGTCGTGCTGGAGTAGAGTCCGGAAGGTAAAGCGGGTGCAGAAAGTTCAACCCCACAGCAGATTAATGCGGCACATTTTTATCTGGCCCCTGCGATCAGGTCGCTCCTTTTGTCCGCCGCTATTGAAGCACGCACTCACACAGCGTCTGAAGCAATTACGACACCTCCACAGAGCTCGCTGCCGGTTATAGTTTCTGTCACCTTTATGGACGCTGCCCACCGCACCCCATCTCTCTTTCTCCAACTGTCAATAATACAATTATCTGCTTGGAAAGTCAGGCTGTTTGTTTAAACCGAATGTTGGTCTGCAGGTAGACTCACTTTATCCCCAGAGACAGACTTATGTTTACAGTCCTTATTTTTAGGCAATTAGCCCAATGTGTTTGGACATAAATCCTTAGTTCCCAACATTTAGCAAAAAAAAACTATTCAAGGGAGTGCTGAGGGCAGAGGTGTGTTACTCGTAAAGGGTTGACGAGGCGAGACGTTGACAAACCAAATTGGTTCTGTAGCTACTTGCAGTTCTTTTAGGCCACTTTTTCAGAAAATGTTAACTCCATAGAGAACAAGAAGGTGCATTTAATTACTTGTTGTGTCGAGCTGTCTAAAACCAAAAAAATACTCAATTTGCAGGAAGATCAAACAGAGAAAAGCAGCAAATCATTATATTTTAACGCCAGTACCAGTGAGTTTGGGGCCTTTTCACCAGGGGTCAATGGTATGTTTTTTCGATCGCTAACACAATTATTGGTAATGAAGGAGACAATGAGAATTCTAACTATGGAAGCCCTGAGAGGCAAGTGAGAAGAAGAAAAATTGTGGTGATCCATTTTCTGATTAAAATTGAAAAGATTTCTCTTTTTTCCTTTTTTTTACAAGATCATCTTGTAGGTTAAATTTTCTTTCATTTCTGAAAAGAGGTTGTAAAAAAGTTTTGGCTGAACGTGAGCAAAACCTTTTTTTTTCCTGTTTTGACAAATAAAAAGAAATGATCAACCTAGAGAAATTATTCTTGGGCCCCCCGGTAGCTCAGTACATGTACAGAGGCTGTGTCCTCGCCGCAGCAGATCCGGGTTGGAATCTGACCTGTGGCCCTTTGCTGCAGGTCACTCTCTCTCTCTTCCCTATTTCCTGTCTACTCTTCAAGCTGTCCTGTCAAAATAAAGGCACTAATAACCCCCAAAAAAAATTAGTAAAAGAAACAAACCTGGCAAAATGCTTTTCCCTACCTGTTTCACAGAAAAATACAAATGAAGGGATGTTGAAAGATAATCCTTAAATTCCTTAGGATGATGTAACTAAGAACAATTTTAAGGTAGTTGTACTTTACTTGAGTACTTCCATTTTCTGCTACTTGATACTTCCAAAGCATCACCGTTTGGAGACTACAGACGGAGAGGGGGCTGCATCGGAAAACAACACAGAACAGATTCTGAAATCTGAAAAATGCTGAATATAAGATCCCATTATCAGTCAGTCCGATACTTAGTCTGTTTTACTGACATTTCCAACTTTTGTGCATGAAAACACATTATTCTTTTTTTCCTCTCCTATAAAAATGGAATCTAAGATCAATGGTCCACTTACAAGCTTTTTGTAGCTTTCAGCTGTTCCTCCCATCAGCGTCTCTTGCAGCTGTAAGCTCCTAAAAGGTGGTAATGTGACCTTGTTCTTGACATTTTCATTTGCTTATACTTCAGCTGACACTTCTCTGCCTTTCAAGAGACTCTTCAACTCCTACAAGTGCTTTGACTTTAATCGACCCCTCAACTCAGTCAAGTGGTTCAACTTAAACTGAGAAGTTTTCTCGTAGTAAATGAAACTTTCTGTTTCACCAACGAACCGTGTGATTGTAGTTTAATAAAAGATGAACGCTTTAAGGGACAACAGACGATAGCTACTGTTCTTTAAAATATACACGAAATGGACACACATAGAAGATGCATTTCACGCTCCGAAACCCAAGAAAAACACTCTGCGTCTCATTATACGTTACTTTGGTGCTTTACTTTTATCTCTGTGCGTCTTTTTCAGAGTGCCGCTCAAAGTGGAGCAGGCCAACAATGCTCGGGACGCCCTGGCGAAGGCTGTGTACAGCCGCCTGTTCGACCACGTGGTGACCAGGGTCAACCAGTGCTTCCCCTTCGACTCCTCCGCCAACTTCATCGGTGTCCTGGACATCGCTGGCTTCGGTCGGTATCCCTCAAAAACTCTTTTCATTTAAACAACATTTAAGAATCAAAAGCTGGAGATACTTTGAGATGGTCCGATTTAAAGGATTGGTGTCGGCCAGAATGAAGGAGATCAAAATCAAATGAGATGTTGCGTGGATTGGCATTGCTTCAACTAGTTTCAAGTACTATAGATGTTGGGAGTTTGCCTCAGAGCCTCGCAGGTTTTTTAAAGTTTTACTCATTTCTCGACATCTCGACATTATCATTATCTCGACATCAAGGGAGCGTAACTTGTCAGATTCTCTTTGATTGTGACGGAGCACCCTTAACTGTTTTCTTGTTTTTGTTCTGCAGAGTACTTTGAACACAACAGCTTCGAGCAGTTCTGTATCAACTACTGTAACGAGAAGCTGCAGCAGTTCTTCAATGAGCGCATCCTGAAGGAGGTGAGAGTTGTTTCATTCTAAACAAATCGAAGTTCTGATACCATTTGGGGCGGAGGGGGGGTATCTGAGTCAACAACCTCAGTTCCATTAGGCAGCACTTACAAACACCTGCAAATCAAAGCCGACATCTTGGAATGACTCGGGACTTTCGATTTATACTGAGAGTGCTTTTCACATTATAAACACTTATTTTCTAAGAGCAAGTGTCATATTTTCTAAATTGTGGGTGTCATATTTTTAAGTTGAAGTATGGATTTTTGAAAGCCCAGACGCATCAAAACATAAAATCCAAACTTTCAATCATAAACATGAATTTTCGTTTTTGAAATATGCCTTGTGATGATTACTGTTTATATCCAGAAAAAATTAAAATAAAAAATAAAAACACCTGGGTGATTACAACCTGTGAATGTGTTTCTCTTAAAAACACCTTTTTACATAAGAAGCAGCTGCAGAAAGTTTTCTGTTGCCTTCAGTAAACTTTGTAACACCAGCATAGACGTCCTCAGCACCCAAACAACCATTAGCGACAGCTGAGATGAGAACTAATGCTCTCCAAGTCTGCAATGTTCCAAGGCACCACATTTCTGTTTGGGAAAATAATGATGCTGCTCGATATATAATTTCTCATAAGTCGAGGTCTTCACATAATGAACTCAAGAGCACTTGAGTGCTTAAACCTCCGCCAACGCTCACCAGTCTGCGACCTTGTCGAGCTGCAGCCTCCATAATGGTTTATTGTTGTTTGGAGTGCTTTGGACAAAATAAATTGTGAAAGAAATTATGTGCAGCTGGTGACCTTTAGGTCTGCAATGTCACTGTTGTATAATTGTGTAACTGCTCTTCAGCAGCTTGAATGAAGGTTTTGGATCAATAACAAAATATAATCAGACAATCTGTCTGCAAAATTACAGCCAAATCTGTTTGAACTTTGTTGAAAGACTTCTCAGAAACAAAGCATTCTTAAACTACCTCGGAAAAGGGCACCTTAAAGGATATTTTGGACCTTGTTAGACTACCATTTTGTAAGAAATGTTAGATGTTCCAAATGTTAGATGTCTCATTTGACCTTAAAAGTCCTCATTTACAGACAGAGGTGTTGGCACCCAAACATCTGTTAGCAACATCCAGCATGAGAGCCTTAACCTTAAGATACTCATTTTGCATGAAAGTGTAATAGCAGAAAGCTCGGTCTAAGTGCCATTTGCGAGAGAGCTAGAATGCCCTCCGGGCGGAACCACAGTGTTGTCCCTGTCCTCATTAGATGAATGCCATACATGCTGCGAATATCGTTATGGTTTCTCATTAGAAATATCTCGTTTGCATTCCAGGAGCAAGAGCTGTACCAGAAGGAGGGGCTCGGAGTCAACGAGGTTCACTATGTCGACAATCAGGACTGCATAGGTATGAAGAAGCCACTCATCACTCTGCACTTGTGATGGTGCATTCAGAGCAGCTCCCGTTGGTCGTCTTCTATGTTTGTTATGTTGAGTTCAGAGTGTTCCTCTGCAAAGGTGTTTGATTTTTTTTTATTGATATTTTTAACCCATGTTGAAAGCATAATGTACAAAACACGACCCACTGGAAGGAAACACACATAAAGCTGGGTGTACTCGTCCCTGATATTTTTGGTAAAACTGGTGGTGTCAACAGTTCAAATCCCATTTCAAATATGCAGATGCAGCTTGAATGTTTAGAAGCGTTCAACATGTATCAGAATATTGAATTCATCATCTCAAGTGGATGGAAATACACCTGCTCTAAACTAACTGGTTAGACATGACATTTATACAGTCGATAAGGGATATTTTTCTTGGCTGGAGTCTGAATAGAGTACCTGCAGTGCCAGACATGATGCATAATTAAACTTTTCAACCTGTAGTTATCAGAATGTGTGGCGACATGTTCTGAATAAAAAGGAGAAATCTATTTCCTTCAAGATGGTGCTGTGCAAATACAGGAATAGTCAGAGTAATAAATGGCCCGTTGAGATTTTTGAGACAAAATGCAGGATCTTGCATTTTGAGAGGGAAGTAGATCTCATTTATAGGGGTAGTATTTCACACATTGACAGTAAAGTGTAAAGGCATCCAAGAATCATTGAAGACATATTAAAATCGATTTGCTCAAGCCACTCCTGGGGCTGGCCTGACTAAATTGTGAATTGCTTACTGATATCAACATTTCAGAGTGAATGACGGTACTTTCTTAGAAAGGACTTTTCCGTCTTGTCGTTGGACCTGACATGTGTCTGTGTCTATCCTTTCTGGATGTGACTTTCTAGTTTTGGGACACTTTAGTTCTAGCTTGGGTCTTGACTCGGACTTCTCTGTCATAACGTAGGACTTGTAGGTCATACCTTGACATGGGACTTGTTCACTTTGGTTTGGGACTTGATGTTGCAGTTGACTTATTATTTTCCTGTCTTGCTGTTGGACTTAAAGATCTGAATCTGGAACTTGACTTTAAACTTTCTCCTCTTGACTTCGGACATGACTGAGGGCTTGATTTGGGACTTTAAAGTCATACCTTGGAACTTGACTTCTGTCTGTTCTGTCCTAACTTAGGAACTGACTTGAGGCTGTCCTTTCTTGATGTAGGACTTTTAGGTCATATCTTCTGATGCGACTCACGATTTCCCTGTGTTGGCATTATGATTTTGACTTGGGACCTGAGATGGGACTTGTAGGTCATGACTTGGAACTTGACTTGAGTGTGCCTTGACTTACAACTTTACTGTATTGACTTGGGACTAATAACTTTTGTTCTTGTTTTTTGTCTCGTAGATCTTAACTTGGGATTTGGCTTTTGACTTTCCTGTCTTTAATTTGGACTTGCTGGTCTTGACTTGAGAATGACTTGAGACTTGACTTGTGACTTCCCAGTCTTGACTTTAGGCTTGCACATTTTGACTGTCAACTGTCCTAACGTCAAATGCAACTCAACTCTTTTTGGACTCAACTTGGGACTTGACTTGGGCTTTATAGATCATGACTTGAAAATTGACTTGAGACTCGTGAGTGACTTGAGTTGGATGTCTTGATCTGGGATTTGTAGATCTTGACTTTGACTTCAATTGGAACTTCTCTGTCTTGTTTTGGGTCCTTCTTCTTAGTGCTTAGCCTGGGTCAAGATTTGAGACTTTCCTGTCTTTAATTAGGACTTGTTGGTCTTGACTTGCAAGTTTCCTGTCTTGTTGTGGGACTTAAAGTTCTGAAATTGGTATCCTCCTGTCTTGACTTGAGACTTGACTTGTGACTGTACTGTCTTGACTTCGCTCTTGAAGGTGTTACCTTGGAAATTGATCATCATCTTTTCAGTCTCAACTTGGGACTCGATGTGGGGCTTTCAAGACTTGGTGTGTGACTTGTCATATATTCATGTGACTCGCAATATACCAGTGTTGTTCTAGTACTTTTTAGTCTTAACCTTGAACTAGATATTCACTCTGGACTTGAACTTCAAAGCCAACACTTTCAACATTATATTACTGTTCCCGCATTGCAATTTGGATCGGTTAGATATCTGTGTGTATCAAATACTTTCACCAATACTCTTTCACATGAGTGACTCCTAAGACTCTGCCTGAGGTTTTCCACAGCTGCTGCTGCTGGTTGTGCTTTGTAGAATTCATATTTGCAATTTTCAGGGGTCCTCCTTGAGCTACACGAGAAAGCGGCTGAGTTTATGACGAGCCATGAGCGGCAGCATGCTACTCATTATTGGCCTTAATGTGCTGCTGGCTCCGAGCCCTCAGTTCTGTGAGAGCTGCCTCTCCACAGTTTGACCCCAGAGCCTCTGCGCTGTTTCATGGACAGACAAAGTAAAATGATGAAGTCCCAGAGCATGTGAACTCCTGTCGATGCTGAAATGCGTCTTCATTACTCCATAAACATGGAGGCAGACGGATGTGAGGTGACTGGAGGTGAGGGAGGTTAATTATGCTTTTCGCTGATGTCCAGCTCTGTGAAATAGCATCAATATTAGATGCTTAACTCAGCTGGAGCGAGGCAGCAGTGGGGCCAACATGGGCTGTTTACAATAAGCTCTGGTCTTTGGCTTGAAACTGTAGATCACTAAAATGTATTTGTTTGGGTTTCTGTCGTGTGGCCGGTGAAAGCAGCGGCTACTCTGTCTGCTCAAAAAAACAGAGAATATTAAAGTCACACTCGATGTAGCAGAAAATTAGATTTGCACTGAGCGTAGAGACATGACTGCATGCAAGACAAAGTAGAAATTAAAACGAACTTTGGAAAAAGTAATGGAAAATTCATCCATCCTTTCTTTTCATTTCAATCAGTGTGTAGGGTGTTTTAATGAAAGGTAATTTGATTAAATTTGATTCATTTATTCAGTCAGCCAGTCAGTTTACAGCTTTTAGAGTAATTCATTCATACACTCCTTCAACTTACACCTCAGCTTATTATGTATTAATTCATTGGTTTAGTTTATTAAACATTATTTATCAAATGTATTCATCTGTTCATTCACCATCCACTTTTCTCTGAGCTGATAGAGTACGGGTCATAAAAATAGATCAGTCTGTTGAATCAGTTTTGCTCCTGTCTGCGTGCACGTTGTTTTCTGTGACTCCGAGCTGGTGGAGGGGTTAGATGGAGGGATGAAGGGATCGATGAAGGGATGAGAGGATGTTTCCGGTGGTTTTTCAGTAGTTAGTGTGGCTGCTGGTCAGAGCTGGATCCATTGTGCTCAGGGCTCCTCTGGCCTTGTGAGTGGGAGTTTGTGAGTGGGAGCCGAACAGCCTCTCCGAGCTCTTCATGTCAGGAAATATTACTCAGAAAGACTCGAGTGAATCATCTTCTCCTTCCTGTCGGGGCTGCGCTTTTATAGTAAGCCTCAGACACCGTATCTATCCGGTTTCTCACTGGCATCATATCAGGTCACTGTGGCACCGACCTTTTTACTACTTACTGGTGTTTGTAATACTTCAGCCAATGTATATGTTAGTATATTTCAAGCACTTCGAATGGTAAATCAAAAGAGAACTCCTAAAATGAAATTTCCAATGACAAAGGCATTTTCTTCTGCTCAGAATAAGCTTTTATACACACTCATATTTAAATTTTTCTTTATCTAGTTTCTTAAAAGGTTTTGACACCACAAATGCTGGACTTTGAAATTACTTCTTACTTACTTCTTTACTGTACTGATATATAATAATAAGCGGCTTTAGATAAAATTATCCCCACTCTTCAATCACCTTCAGAGTCAGATCAGGTGAATGAGAAATCATCCTGACCTTCACGCCTTTTCCCATCCGATTGAACTTTAATGTATCTTTTTAATCATCTCCATCACCCCTGCTCGATTTAATTGGTCTTGCTGCTCAGTGGCCTCAGGCAACCCAAGGCAGCTTCATTAACGGTGCAGCTTTTGTCATGCTTTCCTTGCAGACCTGGTGGAGGCGAAGCTGGTCGGCATCCTGGACATCCTGGACGAAGAGAACCGACTACCTCAACCCAGCGACCAGCACTTTACCGACACTGTCCACAACAAACACAAGAACCACTTCCGCCTCACTGTGAGTGACGCTGAGACATGAGAAGAATGTTGTTCCTTTAAAGTTCACAAGAGGAAATAAAAATCATATAAAAATACATGGGCTCAAAAATAAGATATTACAGAGCATTCTGCACAACATGAACAACTTTACTCACTAAAATCTTCTTTAACCGGCACCTCTCACTGTTTGGCCATAGAAATCCAGATGAAAGAATAGAGGAGCTGATAAAAATGTTAATAGGTTAATAATAATCATTCCTTCAGTTTCTGGATGTTTGTCAGTGGAAAAAAAAGATTAATTTACTGTTGATACTCTCCTAGAAAGATGAGGCAGTGAAGGACAACTCTTTGTTATGTTTTTATAAAGGTGTGCGTTCAACACTTAGGTCTGTATTAAATGAAAACAAACATAATATTGAGTCGGTAAGTCGGTTAATGCAGCAATTTACACAGCATTTAATTTTCAAAAACTTTAATTCTTAATTTTTATTTTTCTAATTGTAATGGAAAAACCTAATAACCGATTTAACTAATTTGAATTGGTATCTTAAATATATCTATAAAACAACCTTTAATAGTCATATAAAGTGTTGTGTCGTCAGCGTAGCTGCGAACATAGAATTCTCCTGATGCCCTCAACAAGAGATGTAATCATTATATAGCAAGTTATTAAATTAAGTTCACTGCATTAGCTTCATTTGTGTGTATTAATATGTATTCTGCATCACATTTGATATGATTTTACCTACACTGAATGGAACATATTAAGGGTTTATGATAAAATATTCATTTAAATTAGTTTATGCTCAGAAAATACGTATTTGCCTCTTTTAATTTATTAACTTTTACCCTTGAATTAGGTATATTATTTCTTCTGAATACTGAATAATACCATTAAATCGCTTGCCCATTTCTCCCTGCTCTCAGTCTTTATGCTACGCTAAGCTAACAACAACCTGACTGCAGCTCTGTACTGAATGCACATATCAGTCTTCTCAGTCAATCTGCTATTGGCAGGAAAACAAATGAACATATTTCCTAAAATGTTGCACCAGTTTTTTGAGTATCACAGAACTGTCTGTCAGAAAATGACGAACAGTAATAGACAGTTAAAAAAGGTCAAAATTGGACACCTCGAAGACTGTGACAGGAGAACACTTCATTGTCTGACTAAAAACAGAATGAAATTATGTTAATTACCACTGGATATTACAAAGACAAACCAATGAAACCAATGCTTAGAGGGTCTTTTCATTCATTTTTTGTTACCCCTGCTTGTTTACTTTAATTGTATTAGGATGGATAACACCAAACCTTGGTGCGCAAAACAATGAGTTTCTGCATGTCTTGATAACAGAAAGAAAAAAGTGTATTTCAAGCACAACTTACTACTGACAAGATCAAAAACAACATCAACAAGATATAAAGAGATAAATAAAAACAACAGTGATGCAAAAAAACCCTAAAATTATAGGTTGTTCCACTATCCAGAGCTGATCATGAAATGAAATTGTAGTCCTACGTTTTAGTGTCTTTAGCAGAGAATTCTAAGTCAAAGTAGTCCAAAAATGGCTGCCATATACCTAGAAAATCTTTTGGCAGATCCCCTGGTTTCTAATAAACCTCTTAAGTTTTAATGCACCATCACATCCCCAGTGTTTAGCTGATGTCCAGTAAAATGAAAGGGAATCGAGCCAATAGTGATGAAAAGACTGGGCAACAAGAACAGGTGGAAAAAATGTGTTAGCCTTTAATTCTAATGAAAAGGCTAGCTGCCTATAGTTTGTCACATTTACTCGTGTACAGCTCTAAAAATGAAATTGTTTTTCTTTAATCTAATTTAATTGATTACAACTGAATGTTACAGTAATACAAACGTAACGGCTACACTACTTGTTAACGGCAGTATTTCTGTCCTTGATTTTTTTATATATTATAAAAAATATTATATTTTTAATCCATCAACAAATGAGGCAAAAGGTTTTTAAGTGTTATAATCAGGGTTGCCTCATATTCAGGCAAATACAATAAGTTTCAGTGAAGAATAACCCTGAGCCTCAGAGTGATGTGGTGTAGCTGACAGTTAAATTACTGAACCACTCTTAATCTTTATTTTCAGCCCGGAGTGATTGACAGGACCGAGAATTAGCATGTCATTTTAAATGGAAAATGTTCAGGAACTCTGCTGAGTCTTGAGTGTTTTATTGTGTGTGTGCGCACGTGTGATTAACCGTGCATGTGTGTGTGTGTCCCTCAGGTACCCAGGAAGTCTAAGCTGGCCGTCCACAGGAACGTGAGGGACGATGAAGGATTTATTATCAGACACTTTGCAGGAGCCGTGTGCTACGAGACGGTGCGTCTTCACTCTACTTTCCTGGAGCCATCTTTAAAATGATGTTACATTAAATTATTTATTTCTTTGTCTTTGATCACTGGACTGAAGAAACACTATGAACTAGAGCTTTTTAACATGAAAGAAAGTGACCGTTCAAATGTGATTATATTCAGATAAATATCCCCGAGATAGCTCAGCGGACGTTTTAAATTCAAATCTGCTTCTGCATGTTTTGTAGATCTTATTATTTCTGGTGTTTGTTGTCTTGTTTATTATTCCTCACCCGTGCAGTGTGCAGAGGTAACAGAGGCAGGATGAGTCAGGAACGACAGCCTACAAAACAATGAAAATTTTAAACAAAAATAAGCTTTTTAAAGTTGAAATCGTGTGGTGAGATGGCCTTCAGGGTTAGCAACCGAGCACCGCAGCGTACCCGTGGAGACTGAAATCGTGTTTCTGAATTCTGTTTGAAAATGTCCCCCTCTCAGACCAAGTTTGTGGAGAAGAACAACGACGCGCTGCACATGTCTCTGGAGTGTCTCGTCAGCGAGTCCAAGGACCGCTTCGTCCGCGAGCTCTTTGAGAACTCCAACAACAGCAAAGACGTCAAGCAAAAGGCGGGAAAACTCAGCTTCATCAGTGTCGGCAACAAGTTTAAGGTGAGAGAAAAACAGACCGGCAGGTGAGTTTCAGGTGGGATTAATAAAATGTGTCCCACTGAAACGTTTTTCAGTTGCTTTCACATGTTTTTATGGGTGTCGCTTTTAAGTATAAAAACATATTGCCATGTTATGGATCTTTTAAGAAAGTGTTGCCCGGCACTTCTTTAGAACATCACAGTAGACTCTGACACTTCTGTCATGCCTCTTTTGCTTTCTGATTGCTGGCATGCTATCCAAAATCACACACTGTGGCGACATTTGTATCTGAAATCACCAAATAAGTTATTAGAAGTTGTTCGTTTATTTATTGAAACCTGAAGTCTCGAGAAAAAATAAAACATAAATGCGTTTGGAGAGAGAAGTCGAGAGTTTTGCAGATAAAGCTGACATCAGCAGTGCTCTCTTGAACTGAAAATCCAACTTTTATTAGATTTCAATGCCAAAAAGTCCTCTTCCCTTCAGATCTGCTCTCATTGTCCTGTCGGCTCTGGCAGAACTTTGAGCCTCAAGTTCACGGACAAAATTTACAATAGCAAAACAGATTAATGCTGTAATGGCAATTCACAAAGTACCAACCAGGTACAAGGACCCGTTTTATGTCTGTTCTGTGAAAAATATACATTTGGTGCACAACTGCAGTTCTGTATTTCTATTTTTAACAGAACACAAAGGGACCAAAAATACACTGCAGGACACAAAATCTGCATTCTGCAAAGTCACACCAGATCTGCTTTAACTACTCTCGCCAAAAACTGTACCGATGACACCGCCTTGTCAAGGTATCGCAGGTAACGTGACGTTGATTTATGGAGGCTTAGAAACGCCACTCGCAGCAGCTTTAACGAGCACGTCTGCTGTTGGCCAGCACAGAATCTGACAGACTTTTGGTCAGAATTAAGCTGTCGGCGCTCAGTTTCACCTTGTGTACTGCGCATCTGGTCTAAAGATCTAACCACATCCGAGGGATTCTTTTTGAAATGTTGGTTTCTGTTAAAAAATCAACAACGTTAAACTCTTAAATATCGGCTTAGGTTTTGGCCTCAAAAATCCAGCACTCAGTCGGCTGAGATTCCGTCTCACGGGAACACATAGACATGTATAAAGAATGTTCTTAATGTCAGAACAGAAAAAGCACTTTTCTGTAAAAATCTCCCTGGGTGTATTTGGAGAACAGAGAGTTCAGCTTCTTTGTTGTCAGTGAGGGATTTTTTACTCTCCTCCACCGTGATTCATCCAGCTCAGCATCTCACCTTGATATGTGTCACCTAACCAAAGGCAAGGTGAGCCAAATACCAGAGCGTTGGGCTCCACTCAAAAAAAAGCACATAACCCCGAGGGGAGTGAAGGTCTTCAGTGCAGCTCAGGCAGTGGGGAAATGTTTCATGGAATATTTCACAGAAACACTGGTGTTATTTGATGTCCAAACATTTGATCCCTTCCTGCGTACAGAGACGTGATTTGTGTGCGCGTGATACATCGCAGATCCTCGCTGAGAGCGTACGGACACTGTCGATCACTGTTGTAAAATAAGATAGTTATTTTTTAATAATGTTTAGACATTTCTGAACTTCTAATCCTATCCATATGCTTTAAGAACTCATGCTGGAGTTGGGTTTCTTAGCTTTCAGTTATATCCCACACGCCCCAAGTCTTGTTTGGGCATTTAGGGATTACGCCATCACGTTCTGCAGCATCGATTCGTCAAGGAAACCCACATGTTTTCCTCCTCTGGGCTCAAGAGTTGTAGCCGACCTGCTTTTGTTGTTCACGGTCAACGAATCATATATTTGTCTGAAAAAAGTCACTTTCTGTTCTGATTCAATAACCTTTGGTCAGTAAATGAAATATAGGATTATGCCTGATTTTTCACTGACAAACACTGAGGATAACGTTATAATAAATGGCTGGGACTTGCTTAGGAAAGGTCAGATGTAGACAAAAAGAGTTTGCGTTCAAAGAACCTTACATTTTGACTGCCGTTTTTCAAAAATTCTGGTAAATTCATCCATTCTCAGAAAAAGCCAATGTAAAAATTGGACTTCAAATGAGCCAGACTGAATGTTCAGCTTCTCCTGAATTGGATGATGTATGACACTTGATGCCGACTGCTAGAATAGGGGGAGCGGATAAAAAACACAGCCCCAAATATTGTTATAGGTCTTTGAGGGTTAAACCACCTGGGGTCTGCAGTTCTGTCGGCAATATAAACACAAAGATCTCCAAACTTCTTCAAAAGCTCTTGAAGTTTTGTCCTAGAAAACATAAAAAAACATTCTCTAAAACCTTCAACAGTCTACTTTAAAATGTATACAGATAGAAATGTGTTTTTTTTTGTAGATCTATGTGAGGGGAATAAAAACGGCAACGTGCACATTTCAGTCCGTGTGTCAGGAAGCAGCTGTCAACCATGTGCAACAAAGTTCCTTCTATGATAACAGGAATTCAGCGGTCGATATTGGGTCATTAAAAGGCAAGCAAACAAGTGAAAACACCCAATTTGACTCCTGCAATCAAGAGCACAGAGGGAAAGGGCACTATTAATGGTGCGCTCACTCCTACTTCATCAATATTTGTTGTTCAGGCCACTAGATTTCGAGAAAAAGATAGTGTCACTCCAAAGTTCTGATGCTTTTGTTGTCAAATGAATGTGAACTTTCTGAAATGATGGTTCCCTGAAAATGGACTTCTTATAAGCTCAGCAGATATAACACACCACATGACTTCTTTACAAACATCAAAAACAGAACTAAACGAATCGTATCACTTAAACTATTGTCTGTCACGAAACCGGGAAACATTCAGCAGTTGTGTGAGAGGATATTGAAGCACAGAGTTTGTCTCAGGGTGGATTTGGACACAGAATGAGTTCTTGTAACCTGTGAGAGCTCCGTTACCTTTCGTGTCTGCCGAAAGCCTCCCCATCCCGCGGGTTCTCTGCCTCCTCTGCCCCGGGTCTCCCATCTCTCCATCCGAGCTATGATTAAAGTTCAAAAGGTGTTGAGGAGGATCCAAATAGTCAGACGAGAACAGAGCTTTGGGCGTGGAGGAGAGGGGGGGGACGGTGAAATTGAGCAGCGATAAATCTGAGTCGGTCGAGGTGACGGGCGACGCTGCCTTCTGGCTTCACCGACGGAGGGGAATCGCGAGCCGTGGAGGGGCCTGTAGGTTTTCATTAGAACCAGACAGCGTAGCTTTGTCCCAGTCCAGGGAGCAAATGCATCATAACACGGGTGTCGCATTACAGAATCCATCCAGACACGGCTGATGAGTCAACGCTCAGCCTGAAAGTGAAAGACACAACCAGTGTGTCCTATACAGCTGAACAGCCCAAGATTTGCTGCGTCATGTTGGATCATCAGATAAAAGTTTACAATCAAGCTAATCAGAGATGAATTACAGAATTGTGTATAACTGATTGAACCAAAGTCTTCATTTATATTTACAACTTTAAAAAAATAGGTTGTAAGTCAGCCATTAAAGATATAATGTGTGATTTCTGCTTTCAAATGTTTTTGACTAGACCTTTGTTCTATATTTTGTTGAGTTGTGTATTTACATCATCCCAAATGTTTCCAACAATGTCGAAACCCAAAGAAATCCACAGCTTGACTCAAGGTAACAGTGTGTTTAATCTGGTCGCCTCTCGCTGTAACTTGTGGTAGAGTCAGAGAGTGAGGGAGGAAGGCAGCAAATGAGACTAAACATAACGTGAATAAAACTTTCAAACATGACCTCATCTGTGAAAAAGCAAAGCACGAGCTACTGCTGCTCAATTTGCTGAAGAAGTTAATGCTGGTCCTGATAGAAAGGTGTCAGTCACAGTATGTTGCGTATGGGGCTGCATCAGCCTCAGACCAGTCAGGATGCCAATGCTGACCACTGTCCATCGCCGAAAGCTCCAACAATGGACCAATGGACAATGAACCATCAGAACTGGACCACGGAGCAATGAAAGAAGGGGGCCTGGTCTGATGAATCATGTTTTCTTGTACATCACGTAGATGGCTGGCTGCGTGTGCGTCGCTTTCCTGGGGAACAAATGGCACCAGGATGCACTATGGGAAGAAGGCAAGCCTGCGGAGGCAATGTGATGCTTTGGGCACTGTTCTCCTTGGAAACCTTGGGTCCTGCCATCCATGTGGATGTTACTCTGACACGTTCCACCTACCTGAGCTTTGTTGCAGACCATGAACACCCAGGATATAGTGCTATATAGTGCTATTCTTATGGCTGACTTCACTTTTACAAAAGTACTTTTTAAACAAGATATCTTATATTACAACACTAACAAAGAGGCCTGAATGCACCTTTAGTCTTATCCCTGTGAGATTAGGTTTGGTCAACTGGCCTTCCAAAGGCTACGTGCCTTAATCGTGGCTGTATTAAGAAAAACTGCATACCGCGTCTACAGATGGCGGCTCATCTTTTATCATTAAACTTGCTCACCAGACGCATTAGAGGAAAAAATCTCTTCAGGCTTCCATGTTTTTAGGCCCATAGATCATTCCAGAAGACCTCCTGATGGCACATGAATGGGGTGAAATGATAAAGTGATGCCGCTTTCTAAGCCTTGAATCAAATTCTGATGCTGGAACGAGTCATTTCTGGGCGTTTTTTGATGCTCAGAAAGACGTATTCATCGGCTTCTCCTTTCCCGAAGTCTTTCTGAGCCCAGAACTGTTTCCTGGGAGTTTTGACTTAAACAGGTCACCGAATTTCTTCTTCTGTGGTTAGAACTTCAGCCACGGGACGCAGATATGGTTATATAGTCAGATTAGCGAATGGCGAACGAGCACACTGTTGTTCTGCTTACAGCAGCCACTGCGTTTCTGCACTTTAATCACTGTATTACTTCACTGCATGCTCCTCCATTATTCTCCCTAATTCATATACATTTATTTACATTAACATATATTTACATTTGCATAGCACAGACGCTCCTCAGGTCCACATGCGCTTGAAATAATTTGCTACAAGGAGTTTAAATAATGCATCAACAACACCATAAATTACCGATAATGAGAGGACGTTATGGGGTGAAGAATGATGATTTGTCCACTTCTGTCGGAACATTAATGATTCATCAGTTTAATGAATGAAGCAAGTTTTTGTTTAGCTTGTGAATCAGCCTCTACTTTAAAATAATGTACTATGTTGAAGGAAATTGGAGGTGAAATTAAAATGCACATTCTGGAAAATGTACAAAGACAGAAACTTATCAGAGACTCCACCCGGCTGAGCCTCTGAGCTGGGAAAAAACAAACGCTTCAAATGAAAACTCTTCGAGCAAAGATGTTGATGGTGCAAATTTATGAAAGTTTGCTTATCGGAGACTCTGCCCCGCTGCTATTCCAAGTGAGTCCCATCAAATGTGGAGAATTAATCCGTCTTGACCTGCGACAGCCTGCAGAGGAGGAGGATTCCTGCTAATGCATACCAAAGTGAAAGGCTTCTCTTTACAAAAGCTTATCAGGGACAAACTCTTTTTCTCCCTCTCATCCTTCATTCGTCCACCTCAGCAACGTCTTCAGCCACTGTGAAGCTCAACAGTCTCAGATTAATTGTTGCCTCTTGTTCCAGACAGTAATACAATAACGCATTTAAAGTCTGGCACTGCCACTGCAGGAGGACTGCTGGCCGGAGTGCGCTCGGCTTTTTGGAGCCAGAGAAAGTTGTACATCATCCCAGATCAGGAGGTTTCGACCTCGACTCTTAATCGTGCAAGTCTCTAAGATTTTCACCCTATTGTGTTCACAACAAGGACAGTTTAGAGTCCCTTTAGAATAGAAACAACACCATAAATGCTAAAAATGCTTATGTCGTCTTCGTGTGTTACCTCCACCTGTTGATCAGTGGAATAGTGTGAAATGATTGGTGTCACCTGTGCAAGCGTTGCCAGAGGTCAGAACTCCTCAGAATACCTTTGTGTTAGCCAAGCACGTCAAGAAGGTTTGCGGAATGAGGAAAGAATCCCTTCAGCAGGATAAACTTTAGAGGTTTTTATTGTATTTTTTGGTGCACAATTTATTTGCATTTTCCCTTATTGTTAGTGGAAAATGCACATTTTATTTATTCAATATGTTTGATGAACAGCTGTGTCTTTCCGTTTGTACACCAGCTCAGCACGTTGAGGTTTACAGAAGCTTAAAGTCCGATCTACATTCTTTTGATCACACTCTGTCTCTCTTCATTTCTTTTAGATGCAGCTGAATATTCTTCTGGACAAGCTCCGCAGCACGGTCAGTGTTTCTTCCTCTTCTCTCTTTACAATGTGCTGATTTCACGTCACAGCTGCAGCACCGATACAGCTCCTTACAGCTCCTTACATCTCATAAGAGACACCGACAGTTTTCGTTCCCCCTGAGAGGAACAGAACACCGTGTCCCGACTCATGAACGTGATGGATTTGTGATTGGGTCTGTGTTTCCTGCTGGTATTATAATGATTATCTGTTTCTCTGTCTTTGTTTCTGTCTCTTCTCTCTCTCTCCATGCATCCCTCCTTCTCTCCTGCAGGGCTCCAGCTTCATCCGCTGCATTAAGCCCAACCTGAAGATGGTCAGCCACCAGTTCGAAGGAGCTCAGATTCTCTCTCAGCTGCAGTGCTCCGGTCAGTGGCGCGATCTAGATGAGTCTCTGTGTTTTACCTGAATCAGGGATCTTTCCTACAGTTTCAGGCCTTTCTCCAATAAATTATATTTATATTTATGGAATTTAACTAGCAAGTACATTTCCTCAACTACTGTATATAAGTACAATTTTGAGGTACTTAAAATGTATTTGAGTATTTTCTGGTACTTTCACTCACTTTCACTTTCGGGCAAATATTGTACTTTTTCCCTGCTACATCAGTTTAATAGCTTTAGTTACAAGTTACTTTTCAGATTACATGCTGCATCAAAGTTCATGTTTAAATGTTTTCATTTATTCAGCAATCGGATAATAAAAACACTGATTGGAATAATCAGAAAAAAATGAATATAGAATCTAATAATTGTCCAGGCTGATAGTCAGTCAACACATAGTATACGGTAAATACATATATGTAAATATATTTATAATTTACTTTTTCTTATGCTTTTGATACTTGCTAGAATATTACTTTTGATCAGGGCTGTCACCAGTTTTCATCTAGTCT
Organism: Lagodon rhomboides; assembly: GCA_039737535.1. NCBI lineage: Eukaryota > Metazoa > Chordata > Actinopteri > Spariformes > Sparidae > Lagodon > Lagodon rhomboides. Next base: position 6,703,519 of record CM077798.1, on the reverse strand, counting down.
CAATTATATAACTTGGCACCATCACCTTGTCTAAGATAGGGACAGGGCACTGAAGACAGCCAGGCAGGCAGGAACAGAAACCATTCTGTCAACGTTACGTTACTTAATGCTGTACTTACCAATGTGTCGTTATCGCTTCAAATTAATCCAGCCATGTAACTACCCACCCATTCATGAAATGACATCGCACCCTTTAGGATCCTCCTTACCCACAAACGTTAATGGTTTGGTTCGGCCGACTAACGGCGATCAGCTTTTTCCTTCACCCTTCACCGTTATTATATCGGCCTTTAAAAGTCCACTACCGGTCGACCTCTACATTTTACATCAATGATTTACTGTCAGTGATTTACTGTAAAATTACGGTAATACTGTTTACAATGTAGTCATCACTACTGAGTATGACTAGGTCGGATCGAGAACATGTTTGCAGCTGCTGTGATGTCATCGCAAGATGGTCCCTGATTCATGATCTTTCAGTTCGGCCTGTTGAACAGATCTTCCATCAGTGCATCCTGTTTTTCCATGTCTCTTCCAATCTAATGAGCTGTTATTTAGTAGAATACAAGTTTTGTGTGCAGTGTCTTCACTGGTCAGCTGTGAATAAACAGAAGATGGCAAGAAAAGAAACAGAGAGATAAAGAACCAAGGACAAACAGAGGGATAGAGCACATCGGAGGTGACTTGCCAACTAAAACAAACAAAGATAAAACGTACCTCAGGAAAAATAGAACCAAAGTTCAACCCAGTGGTTCAAGAGAAAAATGTCTTAAACTCTCAAAAAGTATCCGAAGTTCAGACTTGTTGACTTCACACTCTCAGCTAAAAGTCAGCCCACTTGACCCGGAGATTTCTTCTGTGTCACAGTCGTCATCAGCAGGTTGAAGGACGGAGGTGACGCAGCAGGTTTAAAAGCAGAACTGCCTTTTTAATCATTTTGAATGTATTGACAGTTCACAGTTTAAAGAACACATCAATAAAACAAAATGTCCTGAAGAAAATACAGTTAGTAGAAAAACAAACCCAATCCATAGAACACTGTTAAAGCCACTGCCTCTGTGTGCACTCAGAGCTGACAGAAAAACGCTTTGAGCTGCAGTTTCTTTCATATCTAATATGTAGAGAACACTTTACATGTCCATCAAATTAAAAATGATTATATTGCTTAATGGATTTTATTGAATAAAAAAGTAAGAGTTAAAACACCCACTGCTGTACCTGCTTAAATGTAAATATGAAGAATCACTCAACGTTTTAAATTCAACCAGGGTTTCTGCAGCTCTTCAAAATGTTTGAATCCCGTTCCTTTAACGAAAAACAGTTTCTTCTGTTGGAAGACGTCACACACCTGCAGCAGCATAACGGTGGGATCGCTGTGACAGTAGATTGTGCTGCAGGAGGCTCTTTGTGGAGTTTCGGTGAGACCCATCAGACCTGCAGCCACAGCAGCTAAGAAGCTCAGAACGGACAAGTGACACTTTATAAAAAAGTACAGCGTGCACGTCCAACACTCAGCGCTGAATAGAAGAATAAGTGAAAAATAGAAAAATAGGTCTGCACACTAGGGAACGCTCCCATTAACATTTAATAGCCCTGTGTGTGAGAGTTCGTGCTCAGACCAGTGAGGACCGAAAACTTAATCCACCTTAAATTTAATTAACTAGCTAATCCTTCCATTTTCTGATGATTATCCCTTTCCAGACCATTTTTGATTTAATTAAACCTTTGAACTCCGCGATGGAGATGGTCCGCCAGCGCCTAATTTGTTTTTTTGTTTTTTCTTTGCAAATTCTGCTGATGTCATCTCTTGGAGTATCATCAAATGCTTCATATCCCATCAATCTCTAAAACCTAAGCTAAATGTATTTATTATATTTATTTGACAAAAGTATTTGAATTTTGTTATAAATTTAAAAAACAGACCATCAAATTTGACTAATAAACGAACACAGAATATTGATCCAAAACGATTCTGAATGTAGAAACATGAACAAAATAAATAAAAATTGATCTGTGAAGGACTGAAAGTCCATCATACTTTCATATTTTGGAGGATTTGATCATGAAGAAAAGGTATTAAAACACTTTCTATGAGGTATTAAAGGAACAGTTCACCCAGAAGTGAAAATGAATTCATCATCTCCTCCCCCCATGCTGACGGCAAGTCAGGGGAAGTTTCATAGTCCACAAAACATTTCTGGAGCTTCACAGCAAAACAGCACTGCAGCATTCTCCTAAACAACTGAAGTAGCTGGGGACAACTGCAAACATGAAATGGCTCCATACAGCTCGTCTGCTGTAATCCAGGTCAAGTTGGTTTGAAAATATGTTTCTTACACCCTCCACGTCCGTTTGAGCTTTCAGATTTCTGCTTAAACAGGGTGTAAATAACGTCTTTTCAAATCAGTTTGGGATCTTGGGGCTTCTTGGGAGTTGGATTGCAGCAGACGAGCTGAATGGAGTCATTTGATGTTTTTTGCGTTGTTTTTTACATTTTAAATCAAGTCTCCAGCTACTTCAGTTGTCTAGCAGAATGCTGCAACGCTGTTTTGCTGTGAACCTCCAGAAATGTTTTGTGGACTACCAGACTTGACCGACAGACCTGACTTGCCATCAGATAGGAGAGGAGATAATGACTGAATATACATTTTTGTGTGAACAGTTCCATTATGTTTTTTTTCTAGTCTGAATTTGACTCGGTGAATTCCCTGTAGAAACCTGCAGATAACATGTTTGTTCTCCTCCAAGTCGCTTGGCTGCCTTTTATTTCCTGTGCCCTGTCTTATAATCTTACTTTTTGACTTAAGAACCGTTCTCTTAAACTTTTCCTATTCCCCAAACCCAAAAAAGGCCAGCAATACTCCGCTCCCTCCCCTTAGGTCTGGAAGAAAAGAAATTATGAGCCCGCCTTTAATATCCTCAGAGAGTCCGATTTTTTGCTTTCATCCACACAAACTCGGCGATGGCCTGTCCTGATACAGCGGCGCGGCGAGCTCTTTATCAGTTTTATTGGACTGGGAATCGAAGCGGTGATAGTTTGGATTAGACGGGGGAGGCCTCTGTGTACCAATATGACACGGTTAGCTCCAAAATAGATGTTCAGCAGCCGAACAGGCCATAACTTACAATAAGAAAACCAATTATGGTTAAGGGGTGGTGGTAGGTAGTCTCAGGTGTTTGTTGACAAAATAAAAGCATGTTGATGTTAGCTTTTATTCAATGTATTGAGAGATAAACTGGAAAAAGGTTCTTTCTCCATACGAACAGGCCATTTTTCAGATTCAAGAGATCACCTCAGAGCCGTGAGGTTGGAATAACTTTAATTCACTTTGGAACAAGGCTTTAAACTGCGCTCCTCCTGTCTGATTGATGATTAGTGGCTCAAGTGAGCATTAAATTGGAAATCACTGTACAAGAGGTTCTGTAGCTTAGGTGGAGTGGAAATGGACCGAGAAGAAGAGAATACTGATCGGAGTCTGAGATCTTAAATGGTCGTTTATTTAAAGCCCAAACATTCTCTGGTTCCAGCTTCTCAAAAGTGACTCTTGACTACTTTTCTCGGTTTTGTATAGCGATGTAACAATTACAGATTTCATTGGTACAACTTTAGTTTGAGGAAAAATCCAACATACGCTCTCTTATAAGTCATTTTCATGAGGGGCTGATCAAGAATAAATGCAAACATGATAAGTGCCGTGTCTTTGGATCTGCCTTCACATCCAGAGGCTGCTTAAAAACAGAGAGGAGAAGTTGTTGGAGCTTTTTAACTTTTGCCTCGTTCTGGTGATTCACACATCTGGGTGACGCCATCTAAGATGTGTCAGCATGTTTAAGGTGTTTCCACTCACATACAACTGTCAAACCCCCTCTAGGGTTGCCAGATATGTACGATAATGATCGCAATTGTACAATACTCTTGCCCTCTGTACTACAATCAGTAATGCCAACATTTCCTTAATGTACGATGAGTTGGTCATTTTGGGATGCTTGCATTAGTAGCTGGTGTTAGTCTACATTGTCTAACTTCCTGACATGATCGGGGTAATAAAATTTGGATCTTAGCAACTTGGAGGTGGAGCTTTGAAGGATGCTGTGTTCAATTTGAGGTTTTTTTTAATGCGCCAGTAACCTCCACAAAATATGATCATTTTAAGCCTCTGGTACGTTAGCTCAACATTCCCTACCGGACAATGTAGTCCTTTGTGTGCAGTAGATTTCCGCAGCTCAAGGATGAAAATGTATGATTATTACTCCATGGAATGCTCAGTTCTTATTATCGAGAGCTGATAGGGAAAATAACGGAAGTAATGGAGTAATAATCACACATTTTCACCCTTGAGCTGCGGAAATCTACTGCACTCAGTAATCGACTCGTCAGGGCTTCCCCACACAGGCAGGCTGCTGGAGGAGAGGGTGAGTTGTGCTGTGTTTTTAATACAAATCCGGCAAAGCTAGCAGATGTTTGATGCTTCGCACTGTGTGCTGGGACTGTACATGTACTGTTGCTGAAGTTTGGTGCTGTTCTGACCATTAATTGTGGCTATGAGTGGCTTTTTGATGGAGGTTTCTAATTGGAGGCATAAGTAGCAGTGTATTGTTATCATGCAGTCTTTTCTAAGGTTGCTAAAACTAGCTAAGCTAGCGGTCAGCAAACTTGACCTCTCGAGGGGGAGTCTTACTCGGTGTCAAGGTGTGTTAGACCATGGATTAAACTTACACCGGAATATCCCTTTAAGTACATCATCAACATCCAGTCATACTGCACCAAACTCAGGTCTCACCTCTGCACCAAAATCAAACAGTTTCCCTGTCCTAGTCTCTATATCTCAGCATGGATATTGGTTGATGGCCCAAAAAATGATAATAAAATTCTACAGTTGTTCCATTTCAAATAAAGTTTTAACACTTATTCTGAGATGTTCTGGAAACCTTAACAAACCGAGTATAAGAAAAAGCACACAGAGATAAGTTTCGACCTTGAAAATGAGATGTAGATTTAATCGTGAGACAGACCGGACTGGGTTCTCTGACCGGAGCTGCATTGAGCTTGTTCTTTTGAGCAGAAAGCACAGACAGGCTTAGAGGGCTTACGTAAATCAGTGGCATATTGAAGCTGTGTAATACCTTGTAAGTTAAAAGTAGGACTTAATAACCAGTGAGTGATTTCACAGGGAACCAGTGGAGGGGGACTAACACGGGGATACAATGTTCTCGCAGTGAAGCTTTTATGGATCTGCTCTGAGTGTCTGCTCCCCAAAAGGGCTCCGAGGTGAACACGCAAACTTTGGAAAATTGCTTTGGTGTAATTGTATTTGTTGAGGAAGATATCGCGAGTAGGGGTGACATGAAGCATTTTTTTTTTTTCATCGTGTCCTTTGGGAAACTGTAAAGCAATTACAATTGGAGGTCTGATCTGAGTCATGTGCAGCTTCAGGGCTGCAAACAGGATTTCAATTTTACCTGTATCCACAATAGGAAAGTTATATTACAAGAGAAAGTTGTAATGGTCAGGGGAATGGAATGGTTTCCACTTTTCTCTCCGCAGAATTGAAATCACTGACAGAATTTTTTTTTAGTCTGGTGACCAAAGTTGACTTTAATGGTTGTATGATTCTATGAAACTGCACTCGCTAACCTCTGCTGCATGTATGGTTCATTTACACTGACAACTGTCTGCCATGAAAGAGCTCTGAAAATTAGTCCTTTGATAAACAGGCTTTCAAAGTAGAATGAGATGAGAGATAATGTTTCAAAGAGGCCAACTCGTCCGTGTTTACAGCCGGTCTGTATCAGCAAAATCGTTTGATAGGTCAAGGAGAGCAGCCTGACGGGTTGTGACGACATAAACACAGACAGACGGCACAGACAGAAAGAGAAAGTGACAATGTTGAATGTACATTAAGAGTATCCTGGCAGATCATGCTGCGATCATGTGATCTCGCAAATCCAGCTGCCTCACAAGGCCAATAACAGTCTGACAACTGAATGAACCTCCCGTCCAATAAACTGCTCTGTGTCTGTAGGCATGGTGTCGGTGCTGGACCTGATGCAGGGCGGCTTCCCGTCCAGAGCCGCCTTCCACGAGCTCTACAACATGTACCAGAAGTACATGCCTCCCAAACTCTGCCGCCTCGACCCCCGCCTCTTCTGCAAGGTCAGTCCTCCGGTCCTCAACCCTGATCCAAGCTTTTATTTCTTATTATGACACTTCTCAATGTTCATCAATGTACCTCCTGTTTGTGTCGCAGGCCTTGTTCAAAGCTCTCGGACTGAATGAGGTCGACTACAAGTTCGGGCTGACCAGAGTGTTTTTCAGGCCCGGGAAGGTGAGCTCTTTTGAATTCCTGCTCTATTCCCCCCTCGCACCAGATAATATAGGTATTGTTCCCCTAAAGAAAGACAATAGATTTGGAGGGAAAGCACATTAGTCATTTTGGCCGCTGAGGTGAGGTGAGATGAGTTTTTTCTGAACCAGAGCCAACAGATGGGATTTTTGTATTTCCCCCTCCGGATGAATAATTCATCATATTTGGGTTAGACTTGCCGTTTTCCAGGGGGGCTTTGTGAGAGTGCACAGGTCTGTTGCAGAGGATCCCGGTACACGCTGTGCTGGACAAACTGTAAGTCTGACACTGTAGATTCAGCTCGGAGGAATAAATAAACACTTCTGTCCTTTGTTGGCCGAATCGGATGCTTTCATTACTCCTCACGTCTCCCGTGGAAGCATCGGGGATCCGATGTTTGCTCCGATGCCCTCCAAGATAAACGTTACATCACACGTTGCTTGTAAATAATTGTTTAAGCCTCCAGCAAACTTTAGACGGCGGACAAACACGTTTCAGGCTTTAGCTCTAAAATCCGCAGTCCTAGCGATCATTTTCATGGTCATGATAAATTAGCACAGGCTCCTCAGAGGCTTCCTAGATGTTAATGTGAAGCTATCGGACACCTTGAGGGTCAGTGGCCCCGACGGCGCCGCATTTACAAGCCATATTGTCAGGAATCAGCCTCCCTGTAAGGAGGCGCTGCATTGAGAAAATAATATTCAGCAGCGGCAGACGCTCAAGGTTTGGAAGTCAGAGGTTTCCAGATTATAACAACGCAACAAATCACAGCTCGCAGACCTTCAAATCAGGTGCAGGAAGTGTGAGAAAGCATTCAGCAGCAGCGGTTTGATCCTTGACTTTCTTATAAAATATAGAGAAGAGAAAACTGAATTCACTGTCGCTTAATAGATATGTACTGTATGTCAGTGCCTCTGGCCAGGCTTTAATAAAATATGAAATGCTTTTTCATAGACTGAAATTAACAGCAGGGCTTGGCAGTTTAATGATATAGGTTATAAAGATGTGTGAACCCCCAGGTATTTAGTTTTACTGTTACCACAGATGTATATATCCTGTTGATATACAGTATTCGGTTGTATTGTATTAGAATCCTGATTTCAAAAAGGTTGTGACGCTGTGTAAAACGTCGATAAAAACAGAATTCATTCATTTACAAACTCTGTTTACTGACAGCAGTTTTTACAAAGTGTTCCCGAGCTCATGCAGTAATCTTCTTTATACAACCATGTGTTTCACAAAGTGGTAAACCTCGTCCCATTGTTGCTTGTGAACCACTGAGCCTGTCAGTCATGATACTATCACCTGTTGCCAATGAACCTCTTTACCTGTGGTAACACAACTTTCAGTGTTTTGTTGCTCCTGTCCCAGACTGACATCAAATTCACACTAATCATATAATTACAAAGATCAATAAATTTCCTGAGAGTTGAAAACATAAAATATTTTGTCTTTGTACTGTCTTTGCAAACAGAACATTTTCTGAAATTGGGCGCCTCTTTATGGAGTTCTCGGTCCTGATTGGATAATGTCTTTCTTTCTTTTTTTTTTCTTCTTTTACTGCATGAGCTGGAGGCGAGGAGACATGGGTTACTGACCCAACAATATATAACAGTGATTAATGGATTAGAAGGAAAATATCAGTCACAGAAGCAGAGTAGGGGTTTCTTGCTACTAAGTCTTGCTATGGACCTCTCACGAGATGTGTCCTTAACAAAGTCTGAATTTAATTGAATTACAGGCATTGGCTAAAATGTTCCTCTGTTAACAAACGCACATGTAAAGTCAAATCATTTAGTGTTTCTCAGGTTGTAGAAGACAAACTGGTTCCAAACATCTTGTTCCTCTGCTGCTGACCCTGCTGCTGACCTCGGCTCTGATCTTGTTCCTCTCATCGTGCTCAGTTTGCAGAATTCGACCAGATCATGAAGTCGGATCCGGACCACCTGGCAGAACTGGTGAAGAAGGTGAACAAGTGGCTCATCCACAGCCGCTGGAAGAAGGTCCAGTGGTGTGCTCTGTCCGTCATCAAATGTAAGCAGCTCCCGCTCTGGTCTGCGCAAGATCACAATGTTATCACGGGAACGAAAGATGTCCGTCCACATCGCCAGATAATGAAAAGTCTAGTTAAAAAAAGCTGAAGAACTTTTAGAAAAAATGTATCGTAGCTCCAGACTGTGACAGAGAAAAATAGATAGTTTTATTTGTGTAATCTTAGCCACCATTTAGTCAAGTGTGTCTGATATTCTAATTAAAGATGTTAGATTATATTCCAACATTTACCCGGACCGACTGCGGCAGCCATTGGCAGCAGTTTTATTCAGTTAAAGCTGTATAGATGCAGTTCGGTTCGGCTGAGACTGGGTGCCCTTGTTTCCATAAATAAACCAGCCAACAGAATATTTCACTGAATGAGATAAGGATAACCGGTGTTCAGGGTCTGTGTGGATCCATGAGTAACCAAAAACACCATCTGCTATCAGAAATAATGCTTAGGAAAAAATGCCAAAACTATTAATACTAGGCATTTTGTTGCTTGTAAACAGTAAAACAAAAATCTGCCAATGGAACAAGTGAAAATGGTCTAAAAACAAGCCCCCACATCTCACTGAAATGTGACTTTGCAGGTGATAGTGTCTTATACTAAGTGTAAGGAGACATTTTGACTGGAATTAGACAAATATACTGGGGAAGAGTTTGAGTTTTTGCTCTGTAAACTTCCAACAACAACAACTGTTATGTAGAAATGTACCGTGTTGTCAGCATTGGAAAAGAAAAAAGTGTTATTAGGCTGATACAGGGGGAAGTTTGAAGGGAAAGAGATGATTATTTTAGTAATTGTCCTCAACTGTGACTGAAGAAATTATCATACTTTTATGAAATATATAAAGCTTCAAGGAAAAAATGATAATTCTCACAGCCAAGAGCAAGTATTTCAGAACTGAACAGAATGTTTACAGTCCAAGGTCGTGGTTCTCTGCTGGAAAGCGATGGCTTGCTCACCTCAGTTCGGGGTTGAGTTTCACCCAAGCAGGGGCGTCGCTAGGAGAGCAAAACATCCGGGGCTTTAGCCCCGCAAAGTAATCTGATTACTGTTTACTTGTTTTTGAAAGTAACTTAGTTAGATTACAAGTTACTGTATTAGTTACATTCAGCAGCTGCCGACAACACCCAGCGCGGCAGTGATGCTAGTAGCAATTATGGCAGAAACGAAGGCGAGTCAACCGTGTTTAAGCGCAGCATTTCCTCTACAACACACCGCCCGACCAACTTCTTCAACTCTCCTCAGCTTACTTGTTTTGCACCGAAGTCCAGCTCTTGTTGTTTGGGCGGTGGGGACCTCCTGCACAAGTCGAGGCCGTGGCTTTCTGATTTTCTCATCTTTAGCTGACACGAACTCAAAATAATGAGCTAGAAAACGCGCATCTCTCTCCTCCCTCCATGTTGTTTGTGTTTGTGTCGCTGCGTGCTGTTACACGTGAGTTGTCCTCATGCTGAAAACGTGACTTGTCGCACGTGACATCACTCCCCGAGATGGAAAAAATAAAGCAAAAATATATATTTTTACTAAGGAAAATGACAATAAATAATAGTAACGCACAGTGACTTGAATAAGTAACTTTTAACCCGATTACTTTTCTCTTGTAATATTAATGCGCAAGATCACTCGTTACTGAAAAAAGTGGTCAGAAGTAGTTACTAAGTAACGCGTTACCGGCATCACTGCCCGCAGATAGAGTCTGTTTCTTCACGGGGGTCCGGGGGTTTCTCCCCCGGGAAATTTTGAAAATTGGGCTGTTAAAGATGCAATTTCAACGTGGTTTGAGAAGGACATGAAGGCAGTCGTTGGGGTCCTCATCGTCATATTTTAATTAGGCTACAGATAAAGCTAATTTCCCCTCACTATAGGCCTACTAAACAGCAGGCTGATAGACGGGCTCTGGTAATATCAGTGACACATAGAGGGGGAAAGAATAACACTGATGTTGAATTTGCAACAAATTATTCTGACTCTGCCCATATATGGGCATGTGCTACAAGGGAAGACAGGTCCGTTTCTGCACAGTTTGCGCTGGTGACACTGTTGCATTTGTGGCTGCTGGCCGTTCGATATGAAACCACATAGAAACCTCGGGGCTATTTTCATCATTAGGCAATTATATATATTTTTTAAGGCAGCGAGATCCGGGGCTATTGCCCAAACATCCGGGGCTATAGCCCCGAATGCCCAGGTCTAACGACGCGCCTGCACCCAAGTGAAGGAGTTTTAAGTATCTTGGGGTCTTGTTTGCAAGTCAAGGTAAGATGGGGCGTGAGATCACCAGGCGGATTTGGACAGCGTCAACAGTGATGAAGAGGGACCTGAGCCTTACGGCAAAGGTTGCGATTTACCGATATACCCTCACCTTTGGTCATGAGCTGTGGGTTCTGACCGAAATAATTCATTTGTGGATAGAAGTGGCTGCAATGATTTTTCTCCGTAGGGTGTTTGGGCTCAGTTTTAGAGATAGGAGCTCGGACATCTGGAGGGAGCCAGTTGTGGTGGCTCAGGTGTCTGATCAGGATTGTCCTGGGGGCCTCCTTGTGGAGGTTTTCTGGGCACATCCAAATGAGAGGAGAACCTGTGGCAGACCCAGAGCTTGCTGGAGGGTTTATATATCTCACCTGGGAACGCCTCTGATCCCTCAGGAGAAGATAAAAGATGCTGCTGGGGGAGAAGGACGTCTGGAATACCCTGTTTGATCTGCCGCCACCACTACTGGACCCCGGATAAGCAGAAGAAAAAAGGGTTGATTGACTATTTTGACCACAAGAGTCCAAACTTTTGCCCTTGGAGGGCCAAATCTGAAACCTAATGAGTTCCTTTAATTGACTGACTTTCTTAGTGAAGTGCCATACATTTTTATGAAATTCAATTAACAGTTAAGAATCTTACATGTTAAGAACATTGACCAAATTGAACCTGAGCCCCAGTTTGGACAGCATGATTTGGATCATCATCTTTTGACTAAAATGATCCAGAATCAAGATGTGTGATTAATTGACCTTTATATATTTTCACATTATCTTTTTTGGATGGAAAAAAAAAAAAAAACTTTTGCATTTTTAGAAGTCATTAAAGGTTGAGACAAACATTTCAGTGACTCACAATCCTGTGACTGAAGGTGAGACAGCAGACTGCAGTAAGTTTCATGACATGTTTTACCCATCAGCCTTCATAGATTTAGTTTAAAATTAGATATTAAGCAACAGGACTTGTAGCAGAAGCTCTGTGTTGTTTGAAGCGAACGATCCAATACAGAGTTAATTTAAAGAAGAGCTAAAGGATCAGACTTCCTCTAACCAGAACCCCAAAAACAGCATTGATGTTGATACTTTGATATGTATGTAAGGCAGGAATCATTTCCTGTTTCCCAGAAATCTTAGTGGAAACTTTTTATTTGAAGGGTTGTGCATAAGACTGACATGATACCTTCATAACCATAACATGACACTGAACATAAAGGCGGTCTTATACGACTATTGTCATTTTTGGGGCTTGATGTAAGAAGTTTAATCATTAACGTGTGTGAATCATTTTTTTATTGGCCATATTGTAATGTGATGTGAAAAATGAGACCTTCCCATCTCCATCGGTGGTCTATACAAGCCTGTAGGCGATTGGTTGACGTTGTGTAATGCCGCTGGACTGTGGATTTCCTTGTGAAGGACTCGGGTCAGATTTTCCGTGACAGCCCATACGATGTGACTTTATACACATTCTCAAGTTCTTTGTCCCAGTGCCTCTCTGCTCTGCTAACAGAGAGCAACAGTCGCTAATGTTAGCTTAGAAATGGAGTCCGCCAATGTAACCTGGCGACCGACTTCCAACACAACACACAAGTTCCACAGAGAAGTGTCATCCGCTTAATAATCTCACCTTAATGCTGAGATGACATTGTTTGAAATAGTGACATCCACCAAAACATAAACTTAAATTAAAGAAACGTTTCAGCTTTAAGTTTAATAGTTAGACCTGCTATATGACATGTTTATGACGAGGTATGTCGAACTAAATGACCAAATGACACTAAGAACTCAGGAGAGAGCACACCTCCACCAAGTCCCAACAGTCCCCTTTAGTTCAATCAAACCTCATCCAATATCCGATAAAACACTGGGTCTGGATTTCTATTTGGATCCACTTTAAATTGTACTCACTCATAGATACCAGCCACTCAGATACACATGATTATTTTCATCAAGATCCATGGGTTATTCCCTGAGAAGTCCCATCTCACAATGATAAAGAAACTGGATGCGTCTCTTTATCCAGATATGCACCAGAAGTTAACAGGGTCTACTCTAGGCTCAGATCCATCCTCCATCTAAGTTGGGAGGAAATCTGTTCAGTAGCTTTTGTGTAACCCTGCTGACAAACCAGACAACAAATGGACACTGTCCTTGGCTCCAAGGTCTCATGAACAGCCCTTCGAATAAAGTGTTACTTGTGATACAAACTCAGTGCTGTCGATGGCTCGTATCGGCAACGGTAGACTAGCTTTTGTCCCTCTGCCCGTCACAGCTTCACGCCCTCCGTACATTCACTCCTTACCTTTCTCGGTTTCGTGTTGGAAACCCGATCATGCAAACAAGAAGAGGGATCAGTATGCACAGACGGCCTCGCGAAAAACACCCGAGGGCCCTGTGGACGGAGCTCACAGAGTTCCACAGCAGAGCAAAGCATGGGCGGCGGCGTATCTGCGGCAGAGACAGACTGCTGTTAATAATGTGGGGTTGAGCTCCTGGAGGAGTGGCGTATCTGTCTGCTTTCTGGTGTTTATCACTGCAGTCTGAGGAGAGTTCATGTCAGTCACTGCAGGCTGCTGCTATCATAACACTTCTCTCTGTTTGCGTCTGGCTCCATCTGTCTTCACCTCAGCTAGCTTCCCTCTTGTCTCCCTCATCATGTCGTTCCATCGCTCTCATCAGTCCTTATCTCTTTCTCCGCTCTTTGTTCTCTTTATTGATCACACGGAAAATGAGCTTTATTGGCAGGAACTGAACAGAGCCGTCATCTGATCCCACAAAAAGATTAATAGGTTTGCCACGGCGACACCGGTTTTAAAGGCAGCAGCTGCCAGAAAATGCTCTTTGAATTCTTCAATTATGCCGAGTGTAACCAGACTGTGATCCGTAACTGCAAAGTTATTCATCAGTTCTGTTATTATGTAAACTTATTCTGCGGTTGCAACAAGATGAAATAAATCTGGCAGTGAGCGGAGACGTTATCGATCTCTGTCTCTATTTATCTTGCGGCTCTCCATCTGTTTTCCCCTTACTCTTTAATTTTCTCACCTCCATTCGGGATCGCTTCACCGGCACAGCGGAGAAAGAAAAATCTATGTTGCCAAAGACGGAAAGAAATGGCTTCAATTGAATCACAAGCAGCGTGTGTTTTGTAAAGAAATCAAGGAATTGTGCAAACATAACAACATTAGCCACATTTGCATATGAAAGCATTTCACCACAAATTAAATCAAGAATATAGAACACTGAGGGGGATGGCAGGACATTTCTTATAAGGAGAAAGTTTGCAAACTCAACTGAGATCGTATCTTTTTATACTTGGCAGCAGAAACTGAAGCCGAGGGCAGCTCAGGCCGTGACCTGATGGTTCTGGTCTGCTTAATTCTGACTGAGCCTGAGTGTTATACTGTTCTTTTTTTGGTAGAGACCAATTTGTGTCTGTAGCGGCAATTATAAAAAAAAAAAACTATCAATAGCTGGTGACAACGAATGCTAACGAGAGTTCCTGGTGTCTCCTCCACCCACTGGTGTTCCTGCAGGGGCAGTTTAATTGGGAACAATTATAGCTGCATCAGTGGGTAGGAGTAACGGCACTCGGATGAATTGTTCACGATAAAGAGCCCGTGATCAGGTTATACATTAAAAACATACAGTGCCAACAATACAACTCACGAGTCCAATGGAGCATCTCAACAAGCGAGTGGCTTCGACTCCAACACACGCGCCTGGAGAGGCCAGAGAGGAGATGTAATCCCTCCACCTGGTCCTGGGTCTGCCCCTAGGTCTCCTCCCAGTTGGACGTGCCAGGAACACCTCCCTAGGAAGGTGCCCTGGTGGCATCCTCATCAGATGCCCGAACCACCTCAACTGGCTCTACTCCGAGTCCCTCCCGGATGGCTGAGCTTCTCACCCTATCTCTAAGGGAGACCCCAGCCACCCTGCGGAGAAAACCCCATTTCAGCCGCTTGTATCCGCGATCTCATTCTTTCGGTCATGACCCATCACTCATGACCATAGGTGAGGGTAGGGACGGAGATTGACCAGTAGATCGAGAGCTTTGCCTTCTGGCTCAGCTCCCTTTTTGTCACAACCGTGCGGTGAAGCTGACGGCTTCCCTGACCACTGGTGGACCCCGGTGGTCAGGGAAGCCATCCGATTGTACCCGTTCACATTAAAGACAAAAAGCCAGGTGCAGATGTTCTGACCAGTGTGAAAGGACTGCTGTATCACATTGCTTACGCTAGACCAAACGTTCTATTCATTCATCCGTGAAAACAGAATCTTGATGGTTTCGTACCCCAGAGTCTCACGGAACAGCGGCTCGGTTCTTTTACTCTTGTAAGGAAGAGGGATTATTCTTCTGATCGGCCCGAGTAGCACTTCAGAAGCAGTTTGAGGATGTGGCTGTGGGAGAGAGGGACCTCTCCTGTAGCAGCGATCGAGATAAGTGAAAGAAAATGGATGGCGGATGATCCCCCCTTCACCTGTCTGATGTTGAATTCAGTGCGACTGCTTTTGACAGTTCGTCTGTGTGGCTCTCTGTGAAACTGTCACTCCAGCGTTGACACCCACTTCCTTCCGTGATTAGCCGGCAGTGAGGAGGTGTAAGTGCTGTAGGCAGGTTTTAAACTTCCCTCTTCAGCTTCTTTTGTCATTTGTTACACAACTATTTCTGTCATTTGCAACATTATGAAAGGCTTCCACAAAAGACTGCCGTTGTCCTCGTATTTAAACAAACTGCCTCCGTGACTCTGTGACCCTCAAGCGAGGCCGACCGGCTCTCAACACATTCGATTTCCGACGAGGTCGCACAACACGGCGTGCGGATTCTTCCGAGCATGACCCGACACTCGGAGGTTAAGTGTGCGGGAACTTGACAGTCTTTTTCTTTCTGTCTCTCACAGTGAAGAACAAGATTCTGTACCGGGCCAACGCCTGCATCATGATGCAGAAGACGGTCCGGATGTGGCTCTGCAGGAAGAAGCACAAGCCGAGGTGGGTGTCCTGTCGTCCCCCTTCATCTTTCCTCTCTTTCGCTTCCTTCCTCCCTCTCTGTCTTTGCTTGTTTCTCCTCCTTCCTCCCGTCCTCCGTCCTCTTCTCCATCATCCTCTCCCCCTTCAAATTAAATTTGAAGCCTCACCTCCCTCGGCTCCATCGCTCATTTTTCCGTCGCCCCCACCTCCCTCTCTCTGCCTCCCTTTTTTTTCATCCTCCCTTCCCTTCCCCTCATTACATTCATCTTCCTCTCGCTGTCCCTCCTCCTCCTCCAGTTCCTCCCTCGCTCCCTCATCCTCGCCGCTCTCCCTCCACTTCTTCATTATCTGCCACTTTCACAGCTCAGCAGTGTCAGTCTGCCTGCCACACAAACACACACACACACACACACACACACACACACACCTGGCGACGCGTACAGCTCAGCTTATTACCTCCGATATACGGCGATAAATAACAGAGCCCTGGGGGGAGGCAGGTGGGAGGAAAGACGGAGTATGCAGGTGAAGAAGGGTTTTTTTTTTTTTCTCCTCTGCAGGGGGTTCTAGTCTGATCTGGCAACCCGCTGGTCCGTGCGAACAGGCGGCGCGATTGTGTTTGGGTGTGCCGCTAATGAGGTGGAGTGTGTGAAGACGGGGGGGAGGTGGAGTATTAACGAGCGAGGCGGAGTTTGAGCAAGAGATGAGATTCAGTTAACAAATATGAAAAATGACAAACAGCAGAACCAGATGTCGATGAAGACGTTTCACCTCTCTTCCACGATGCAGCGCTCAGAAACAGGAACAGGTGTTGGACAAAACGACTGTTTTCCAAAACAGAGTAGTATTTACAGAATATTGCGTATACGCTTGTTTCAAACTTCAAAGTATCCTCTCTGAGTGACATTCAAATCCAGCTCGACATTATCCGTTTTTTTTTTTTTTTTTATAGCTACACCGTCTTATCATCATATAAAAAAAAAAACGAATCTCGATGGCTCATCATTTATGCACATTTCCCCCAGCAGCCTGACACATTCGTGTCTTTGGAAACTTTGAGATCGCGACTAGAATTCGGAATAATATTCCCTCCATACATTTCCCGTCTCCTCACCATCATTTCATATTGAGATTTAAGGGGCATGCCACCATTTTTGTGCCTCCACATTATGTTGTCCATGTGTACTTAAAGGGATATTCCGGTGTAAGTTTAATCCATGGTCTAACACACCTTGACACTGAGTAAGACTCCCCCTCGAGAGGTCAAGTTTGCTGACCGCTAGCTTAGCTAGTTTTAGCAACCTCAGAAAAGACCGCACGAAAACAATACACTGCAGCTTACGTCTCCAACTAGAAACCGCCATCAAAAAGCCACAAATAATGGTCAGAACAGCACCAAACTTCAGCAACAGTACATGTACAGTCCCAGCACACAGTACGAAGCATCAAACATCTGCTAGCTTTGCCGGATTTATATTGAAAACACAGCTCTACTCACCGCTCTCCTTCAGCAGCCTGCCTGTGTCGGGGAGCCCCGACGAGTCGATTACCGAGTGCAGTGGATTTCCACAGCTCAAGGATGAAAATGTATGATTATTACTCCATTACTTCCGTTATTTTCCCTGTCAGCTCTTGATAATAAGAACTGAGCATTCCATGGAGTAATAATCATACATTTTCATCCTTGAGCTGCGGAAATCTGCTGCACTCGGTAATCGACTCGTCGGGGCTCCCCGACACAGGCAGGCTGCTGGAGGAGAGGGTGAGTAGAGCTGTTTTTTCAATATAAATCCGGCTAAGCTGGCAGATGTTTGATGCTTCGTACTGTGTGCTGGGACTGTACATGTACTGTTGCTGAAGTTTGGTGCTGTTCTGAGCATTAATTGTGGCTTTTTGATGGCAGTTTCTAGTTGGAGACATAAGCTGCAGTGTATTGTTATCGTGCGGTCTTTTCTGAGGTTGCTAAAACTAGCTAAGCTAGCGGTCAGCTAACTTGACCTCTCGAGGGGGAGTCTTACTCGGTGTCCAGGTGTGTTAGACCATGGATTAAATTTACATTGGAATATCCCTTTAACACTCTCTTCAAAACGATATCTCAAAAACACCTTAGCCGAGGCTCATGGGTATTGTAGTCTTTGGATGCCAAACAGACGGACAAAACATGATTCCTCAAAAGACTTTAACATCACCCTTTGAATGTAAAACCTCAAAGCTGTTCTGACCAACAGTCGCGTGTGTGTTTTAGGATCGACGGGTTGGTGAAGGTGCGCAGCCTGAAGACGAGGATGGACCGCTTCACCGAGGTGGTGGCCGGGCTGAAGGAGGGCAAACAGGAGATGAGTAAGCAGATCCAGGGTCTGGAGGCCGCCATCGACGCCCTGATGGCCAAAATCAAGGTGGGTGAGACGGAAAGTTCGACACTTACGTTAATCTGGCTCCACATGTGTATCTGTATTCAAACACGAATGATATAAAAAACCTAAATTCCTCCGGGGCCTTCGGTGGAAGCTCTTTGTTATGTTGTCTGCTCTGACAGGCACGTACATATGAAGAGCGTTGCTTGAAAAATAGGATTTTCCACCGTTCTGACAAAAGTGCCACCTACTCTCAGTAAATGATGGACAGCATGAAATTAGACCACGTTCTGCTGCGGTTTGACAGACAGGTGCTGCCTCGAGTCCCTGTTTTAGAAACGAGAAGAGAACGGATCCACGGGACTTTTAAATAGCGTCCAGGTTTGGATGTTTTTTTTTTTCTAATTCAAACACAGCGGTTATATCTTCTCGTGTGGGCAGATAGAGAGACGGTAGATTTAAGTAAAAGATTTTTGACATTACGAGTGTATGATTCAGAGATATTTACCCAAACTGATGGATAGTTGAGACTCTTGACTTCTCATTATCATAATGGTGTTTGCTGTTCGACTGGATTAAATCGTGTGCTTTCTCTGCCTTCTTTAGAGATAGTCTCGCCGATGAATGTCCTGAATCTTTAATATCCTACAAAAGATTCTCTTTCCTTTGATTTTCACAATTTAGCATTGGCGTCTTCTTTATCTGCCCCCACTTTTTTACCGTAGAGGAGTCTGTGCAACATTAAATGTCGTTATTAGAAGGTCAAACGCCGGTCGAGGAACTCAGCGGTGAGGCACTGCTGCTACGTCAGATCTCACCCTGCAGCTTTGTAGTTGAGGTTGCACTGACAGCAGATGAGTATGAATATTCATCGCCCCTCCTCAGGTTTACATCGCCGCCCCGTTAGCCGTCTCATCGCGCTCTCATAACGCCTGAGCCATCGCCATGACACTGAACTGTGAGAATTGTTTTAAGCTCTGGTAGAGACCAACTGAGATGTTGTAGTCTGATGCTTCAGTATCCATCTGCAGGTCTGACATCTCATAATCACATCCTCAGAGGTGCTTGTATTTTTAAGCAGCGACTATAGATGCTGACAGCTTTACTTCGAAGCAGGAAATAAAAAAAGATTTTTCTGAGGACTGCCCCAGAAACACCAGAGCGCTGCTGGATCCTGATGGTTTCCAGGTGGCTGCTGTGTGGTTTGTTTTAGTGTGACACTATAAAGAGCCAAACACGTGAACATTACAGCTGTATGTGACAGCCGAACTAGCTAGCTGGCTCTTCAGGGAAGGCTAGTTGCATGGATATCAGTACAAACGACTACTCGATACAGATCATGTGGTTTCCCACCTGCAGTACAGAAATCAACTATTAATCTTACCGAAGCTAAGAACAACTGTGCCTGGAATCATCTTTTTTGATCCCATTATCTTGAAATGAAACAGTTTTTTTCATGAAATGATCGTCTGTCAGGAGAAATTAACTTGCTTATGTTTTTCCACATTGATAACCGTTAAAGGAAAACTGCAAGACTTTTTCATGTATGGTAGCCGGACATCATTTAGAACAAAATTCAACACCTGATGTGACTCTTGCCTCACTGTTGGAAATAGACTGTATACTGAATTTATTGAGAAAATTATAAAACGAAGTCTGTCCCAAATACAGCTCCCCCTGATTTAGCACATCTTTAACCATGGGTCATTCCTTGTCAATTCACACACCCTCCCCAGTGACACCTCTTCAATTTGCCTAATTTTTTTGTACAGGTACCTTTTGGTGCCAAATGAAAGAATCCCAAGTTTTAGCTTCCTACCTCTAACGGTTTTTGAGATATGACCCTCCAAAGTTTGGGTGCCACGCCCACTTTTCAGGTCTGTGAATTGCACACGTAATTTGTAAGCATATTTGGACACCCATATCTTTGGTTTTCAGACAGATACAGGCCTTAAAATTGACACGTACCCTCATTCTGACCCTCTCTATCAGATTATACACTTAGAAATAGCTTGACTATTTTTGGAGATATTAACGCTTTAAAACTGGATTTTTGACATTTTTGGGGTCCAGATCTTGGATTGTGTGTATATTATTGGAGTTGCAACTGATTTACCATCATATTTGGAAACTTTACAGTGTATTTAAGGAGTTTAAGGGCACTCAGACTTTAAATGAGGGAATAGGAGGGTCTCAAAAATGGCTTCGGGACAAAATGACCCTTCGATACCCCCTACATCAGGCCCCCGGTTGACCATGTGGGCACTTGATGACTGGAATGAGCTTTTAACCCCATGTACAGTCATATTTTATCAAACATTTAAGTCAAGAAACACTTTGTTTTTCCAATTCCTTCATAATAATCTAGGCCTTTGAATATTGGACTATTTGCCCGTATTTTTGAAGTCCAGAAAGTAGGTAGACTGAGATTTTAAGTGCCTACTCATGATTAATGCCCACATTATCAAATCATCAAGATAGTAACACTAAAGCAGAATTATAAGTGCCAAAGTAGTAGAGCATTGAAGAGGTGTCACTGGGGAACTTCTGGGGAATCGTGTGAATTGACACAGAATGACCCCCATGCGAATGAGCCCCTACAGTCCAGAAACATCATCACAGTTTCCTTCTGATTTCCTGTCCGTCAGAGCACCAACATGACCCGCCTCGAGATCGACCACGAGTACAAGGCCCTGGTGACCCGGTCGGAGCAGCTGCTGACCGCCATGCAGAACAAGAAGAAGGAGGAGGAGGAGCGCGAGCGGCTGCGGCGCATCCAGGAGGAGATGGAGAGGGAGAGGAAGAGGAGGGAGGAGGAGGAGCAGCGCCGCAAGCAGGAGGAGGAGGACAGAAAGCTGTAAGTGGGAGGGGGGTTCACGGTGGAGCACTTTCACAGCTCCAACCGACGCTCGGGCGAAATATTTTTGTTTTGCCGTGGCCAAAACCATAAAGAGGCACTCGTCAAAGTTGGCGTGTTTTGACCCAGCAAAAAGCCACTTTTCAGTAGAAATTGCCGCAGTGGACAAATACACTCACTGTCCACTTATTTGAAAAGATGGAAGCAGGGATTTACATAATGAGATCGCTGCTCCCAAGGATTTATTTTTATGCAAGCGATAAAGTGTTATCAGACCGGGCTGTTGATTTGACGTTTTCCGTATTTAGCCGACACTCTTGTCCGGGGTGATTTACAACGAGCGCAGCAGCAGAATAAGCTTCAGTTCCCCAGCAGCCATCGTTAAAGCAGAACAATAGCAAGGATGTCAGGGGTCACAAGCCTCAGAGTTATGAGAACGAGTTCAACAGACGACGCTTTGTAGAGGATGGATGAAGCGTTTATGGTCTGATGGAGAACCGGACAGGCCCAATCTTCACACAGAATTAATTCAGCTCTCAGCAGTTTACTATCCTTCTCTATCTTGTCAAGGAAGGCTGATGTCCTCAGTTGCTTATGGATCCACCATGTGATTACAAAAAGATCCTTTAGGTCATTATGAGCTTCTTAAAATATTAACATAGTATCTCAAAATAACACACACATCTTAAAAGTGTGCGTAGGCCTTTGTGTTAATTATATATATTCATTTAATCATCAGAAGTAAGTGGGTGACACAAATGGATACCATCATAGGGCATTTAATTTTATATTAAGCGATTCCTCCAAAACATCTAAAGCTACTAAGTTATTATCTTGGGACACAGAGTCAATATTTTGAGATTAGAAATACGAAGTGATTATTCCAAAACACCAATTATTTTGAGATACCAAGTCATTATAAAGTTATTATTTTAAGTTATTTCCAGTTACAAAGATATTATTTGGGGATCTGAATATTTTTTTCTAAATATAGTTTCTATTCTCTAAGTCATTATTACTAGATTGAGAAACTAAGTCATTATTTTGAGATACTGAGTCATTTTGGGATATTAAGTCATCATTTTTGACATAGTTAGTCATTATTTTGAAATGATAAGTCATACTTTGAAATTCTAAGCTATTATCTTAGGATACTGAGTCATTATTTTGAGATACTAAGTCATTATTTGGGGATATTTAGGCATTATTTTGAGGAAATAAGGACTTACAGGATTACATTCACATTTATACTTAGGGCAGATGCTTTTGTCCAAAGTGACTTACAATATAGGATAGGATCTGTTTTAGAAGTAGCTTTCTTTAACCATAATATCTTTTAAACTAAAATTTGATCCCTCTGACATCTACTCAGTGACCAGTTTATTAGATACACCTAGCTTAAACAATTTGTGCAGGCTTAAAGACAGAAACACCTCTCTGAAAAATGTTCAACAGCAACTAAGGGTGTCACGATTTCGATTTTTAATCGGAATCGACCGAAATTAAGTCACAACCTCTGAATTTCGAATTAAAAAAAGAATCGTCGATGCTGCCTCGCCCCCGCGTCACGTCCGGTCGGCTTGTCAGACGGAAAAAAAACACACGTGTTGAAGTGCTGCGAGTCAACCTCCTCTAACTTAGCTACTAGCTAAGCCAGTAGCTGTTAGCTACAGCCAGTCAAACGATAGCATGGTGTTACACCATTCCTGTTCGGCTCCCGGACCGTGGTCGGGAAGCACAGGGGAGATGATTTCCTCCAGGGCCGAAGTTTCTGTTTCCCTTCGGGGTGAACCCCCTTTCACGTGTTAAGCTGGTCGGGAAATAAGACCAGGGAGCTTTGCTGTATCTGGAGGAGCCGTCGCCTTTATTCACAGCCAAACTGCAGCCTATATTGTACACTTTATTGCTGTCGCTACTACTGCGACTCCTTTCTCTCTCATTCGTTCACTGTCCGCACGTACACACGCTCCCTCACTCTCGCTCGCCCACTTACACCTTACGCACCTTACGCACACACACCTCACGCACCGCCCTATTCCTGAAAGGGGCTACGCCACTCTTGCAACAATTATCTGTGTGGTATATTTTCAACTGTACGGAAATAGTTTATTAAGACACTAAATTGTTCAGAGAAGACTATGGACATGGCTGTTTTATTTTTTTGTTTGTTTTGTTGTGAACTTGAATGTCATCTTCTGTGAAGAAGACTGCAGTTACAAAAGAGAAACTAGATGGCAGGTTAATTTGTTTAAGTTTCCAATTGACTTAAGATATAAGTTATTGTTACATTATGTTATTAATAAATGTTTTAAATTTGACAAGTAGTGTGGTTCATTGTGAACAGAGGTCAGATATTATATTGCATAAAAGTCTAGTCTAAAATAGCATAGCAACCTGTGCTTTAAAAAAAATACATGTAAAAATCGAGAATCAGAATCGAACCGTGAGCTTAGAATCGAAAATGTAATCGAATCGAGGATTTGGAGAATCGTGACACCCCTAACAGCAACACAAAGAGTGAAGACAATCTGTATTCTGTCTTTGTTTAGTCAACAGGCCCTCTCCTCAGGTAACCAGCTCTCCTTGCCGCGTCCTTTCTCCGTTCCATAAATGACACCATCTTGAATCTATCACGCTCTGCTCACGGTTACACAGAAAATTTCATTTCCTGCCCAGATTGTGGCAGGCATATTCCTCACTCATGTCTGACCCCCACGCATCTCCCCTCCCTCAATGATATGGAAAGTCTTTCAGGAGGACTGATGGGGGCCATTGTGTTCGTCACATACCACTACCCTCTAATATAAGACATTAGAGGCGACAGCCCAAATTTTATGGCCCACTTTCTCTTCCCTTTAGTCTCCTCCGCCGGCAAGTTATGAAGTCCCAAGATGAAGCTGAAGGTCACCGACTGAAAGGTCACGAGAGCGTTGGCAATCTGAGCCATGTTATAGAAGCCCTTGATAAAAGTCACTGACCCTGTAAGACTGTGTTTTATAGGATATAGTCGATATAGTGCAGCTTTAATACAAACATTATTTAATAGGCCTTGTTCTATTTCTCCCTGCGGACTCCACTCCATGCTTCAGACATCGTGCCCACGGAGCATGATGTTATTGTTTCTGTTCGACATTCGGCTGAGGTTTCTATTCAGAGCAGTTTGCGGCGTGTGAAGCAGCAGAATAACCTTAAATTCCTCAATGACCAGAGAGTGCAGGCAGTCGGTAGTAAGAAGAGCAAGTGTCAGAGCTGTAGAGCTCTTCTGTGGCACACGGCAAAAATAAAAAGGCAAAGAGCGAGACAGAAGATAAAAACGGTTTAAGAGCAAGCTGGAAGGCACAGGAGAATATTTCAGCTTTGTTGTGATTTAGCAAGAGATCCATCGTTTGTCACTTTTCAAGCAAAAATGACAAATATTATATGAATAAAGCTCTTTTGAGACTTTTTCCTTTATTTGCCTTATGTGACAGTTAAATGAAAATCTTTTAGTTTGGGATTATTTGGTGAATAGAAAAAGGAATTTAATGGCTTCACCTTAGACTCAAGGGAGTAGTTATGGAAATGTTTTCCCGATTTTTGGACATATTAAAGACCAGATGACTCGCCAGATAATCAGGAAAATAATTGCTTGAATTATCAGAAATGAAAATAGCCATTAGGAGCAGCCCTTTAGCAAAGCATTATTAAGATGACACTGTATTTAGTTGGTATTAAATCTGCCCTAATCAGCAGAAGATCTACTGACTGTGTGTGACTTTTTAGCTCCTTTGAACTCATATTTTTGGTTCACATTTACTGTGGTTGCTTTCATCTAACAAACTCTGATAAATCCAGTGTTCGCTGCCAGCTCAGCAGGACACAGCAGACAAGACAGTTGGAGACAAGCAGGGGAACATAGAGGATCATTTAGCAGCTAAAGAGACTAATATTTCCATCGACAGGTGGAGGAGACCAAAAACAGAGCAAAAAGAGATAGAAGAGTGGACGGAGTTTCATCAGGTGACACAAAACAGGACTTAAATAGGATAATCCTCCTGCTCTGTGTCTGCTGAATGTGGAAGTTCTCAGACTATAGTTTAAACTTGCTTCTTGTATGAAATGTACATTTATTTGGTTAATAAATTCTGCTAATAGAGAAACGCTGAGTCAAACAACTTTCCAGTCAGAGAAGAAAAAGAGAGCTGACGTTCGCATCTATGAGGAGGAAACTAATCATACCGTTTCTCTTCCTCCATTATTCTTTCTTTTTCTATCTCTTCTCTCTATATACCTGCTACTTCTGTCTCTTCACTTTCTTAATTTATTCTCCTTCACCGCTCCAATATACTCCATTTCTTTGCCTTTCTTTCTTTCTTTCTTTCTTTCTTTCTTTCTTTCTTTCTTTCTTTCTTTCTTTCTTTCTTTCTTTCTTTCTTTCTTTCTTTCCCGTTCATCATGTTTACGTCATCTCTTTGGCTCTTCATCTTTCCAACTCTCTGCTTAAATCTGCGCTTTGCTCTTTTCTCATCCTATGCACCTTTGTTTTTTTCTCCATCAGGAAAGCAGAGATGGAGGTGAAGAGGAGGCAGGAAGAGGAGGAGAGGAAGAGGAGGGAGGAGGAGGAGAAGAGGCTTCAGGTGGGTGTCGGGCCTGTCGCTGCAGGCGTCCTGCAGACGGCAGCCCTTTGTTTTGTTCACCTAGCAGCTGTTTGTAGATGGTTCAGCGGATGGGTTTATAAGTACAAAGGTGTAAAATAACAAGCACACTAACTCTTCTTCTTCTCTCTTTTTGTTTAGTCTTATCACAGTAAGTCAGAGTTCAGAACTCTGGTGCAAATACAAACACACACATTCAGATTCTTTGTCGAAACATCAACAACTTTTACATCTGAGGGAGAAAAATCATTCCTTAGAGAACAACAGTGCAAACATCTTGGCCAGAGAAGACAGATGGTTTGAAAGAGGAGTAAAAGAATCCATCTATGTTGAACTGGAACGACCGTCTTTGAACAGAGGAGGTGGCCTAACACATTACTTATCACCCACCTACAATGCTGTTCCGGAGTTCTCTCCCCAGACAACCACTCACACCTGGGCTCATAGCCCTTACAACCCTTCTTCCTATACTCGTCGGCCAGTGGCCATAGATGACATCCATCATGTCAAACCATCTCCATCTTTTTCGATCGACGCCACTCTGGCTGATGTGGTCCTTAATTTTTCTGTAATCGCCTAAAATGAGCTAAAAAACCTTCTCGTTTCTTACATCTCCCTCCAGCTCTCTCTGTACTTCCTCTTCGCCGGTGATTCAGAGGAATATCTCCACCTCCCAGGTCATTGCGCCTGCCCGAAATGACTCTCTATAATCTTGAAATCAGTGTAATTTTTAAAAATGGGGCATTTGTGTTTGACCCTTATTCCTCCTGTCGCGCAGCAGTTCATATTCTACCAGCTGACTGCAGCGTGTCCAGCTCTACCCTTTAGGCGCTGAATCAGTGTGAAAATTACAAAAATCTGAACAATACAGAAGATTTTGTATGTCCGAATTATGTTACTAGAACAGGCTCTTCAGATGAAATTATAAATGTATTTTATATCAAAAAGGTGACAAAATGTGAAGGAAACTTAAAAATATAGGAATTCCAAGGCAAGTTTTGCCTTTTTTTTTTAGATTAGTCATTGTCATGTCAAAATGTACAGCTCTCAGGGCAAAGCTCTTGGTGTCAGGGGCACATTAGATGGAAAACAGGTGAATTAACAAATCGGACGTTCCTCTTCTGCTTTGCGTAATGGTTGTCGGTCTCTCTGATCGGCCTCTCCTCTCTTGATGTGGGCTGTTCAGACTTCACTTCATGCATAAAATGATGAGTGGAAATGTTCCAAGTTGTTACAGAGTTTATATTAACGTGAGTCAGATTTGACATCCAATTTCCTTAAACACATAAAACAGTATAATGCGCATAAAAGGAAGAAACCCCTGGAAGGTGAACAGACAGGGATCTCTCTTACCAGTCAGACAGGCAGAAATCAGCTGTTAGCAGAAGAAATGGAAAGTACCTTAAGTACATATCATGTAAAGTTGAGTAAATATTAAGTAGTGTAATAAGTTAAAGGAGTTTCAAGCCGAGTGTAAAGTTGAAGAGCAGGTTTGATTAAATTTGAGTTCTGTGTGCTTAAAGAAGACTTTGTATAATCAGTGACTCCCCAGTTCTTCAACAGTGTAAAGAAAATCAGCTGGGATCGGACACATCCACAGGTTTACTCCAGGTCACGGTACGATAACTTCAGGGAGCAGCTCGGAGAGTGAGACTTTAAAACATGAACTCATCGGTGAACATTAGTGCCTGAGACTTCCTCCTCCACTGCAGATCATCTTAGTCCAGTTTGAACAGAGTTCAGAAAGTCACCGCTGGGACTTTGGGTCACTGTGAGCATTAAGAGATGACAGTAAAAGCAGAACAAGTGTTTTTGGTCTTCCTTCGTTCATGTTCCCGTCCCCACAGATTTGTCATTGACTCGAAGCCCTGAAATCTTTTCTGTGCAGCGCCGCTTTCCCTCTAATCCACGTCTAGCTGTTCAGGCAGGAACACGGCCAGACTTTATCTCTTCCCATCACACACTCTAATGGCTCGCTCTGTCTTTGTGGGGCTGAGCGAGCGGCTTGTTATTCCATTTTCGTGAGGACCAGTTTAAACATTATACTATTCGAAGTGAAGATGACTTGGTTGTTTTGTGGTCTGGATGTAGACGGAGGTCATTGTAGACATGGCCAGTGTGTAGTGTGAAGGTAAAACTCTGCAAATCAGCACCACAGACTTAGCTTTTTGGGTGAACTGTCCCTTTAAGAACATGCACACAATGCTGTGTTGATGTTTGTGTGAACAGATTCATCAATATTCTGTCGCTGTTTTTAATGTAAAGAAGTTTCAGGATGTATGCAGCTGGAAATCTTAAGCATCAGATGCGTCAGTGTTGCTGTTTACAAATGCCGACATCTTGCTGTGTGTGTGTGTGTGTGTGTGTGTGTGTGTGTCGGAGAGATAGCTGGCTCGACGGTTCACTGGGTTTTATGTTTATCATCCAGCGCGTCTCCGTCCGGCCCATCTGTTGCCGTGGCGGCAGGTTTCCTCTGGTTCCCTCGGGCGTCGACCCGGCCCCGATCAAGTGCAGATTTTTAGCGCCGAGCGGCGGCCGTTCGGATCAAAGCTGCTGGCCGGGGGCCCGGAGCCCCAGGCTGGGTTCCCCCGCAAATCTCCTGCACTTCCTCCAGCTTACAGCCTGTTGGGCTTCTCGGCACGTTCGCACCGCTCTAAATATTCATGAGACCCTCTGTGGAATCTGACAGGGCTCTGGATTTAAGGAGAGGAGGAGGCACTCGGAGGTGCTGGAGTTTTATTTCTCTCTTTATCCATACGGTCAGAGTTATGGTCCAAAATATGATTGGAAGAAAAGAGTTTATATCCATATTGATACTGATTGTAAAGCTTCAGTTCAGTTCAGTCATTTTATCATCCAAGATGGGAAACTTGATTTACAGTTGGGGCACAAGATACAAAACGTGCAAATTCAAGTACAAAAACAAACGATACAAAAATGTTTCCTGTACGCTGAATATACAGACAATAGGACAACAAAACAATCTCTAAAATACTATATTACATGTGCAAATGAAGCAGGGAACAAAGGAGTTTTTATTTCAATTGCACTTGAAACAGGGAACTCGAAAGCATCAGGCTACGAGTGCTCTCAGTGAAACAAAGGCAGGATTCTGCTGCTAAACCAGCCTGGTTACTGACTGTTTCTGATCCAGGATGTGCTGTCAGTCCAGGAGCCTGTTTCCAAATAATATTCCCTCACTGATTGCAGATAGATTTGAATCTCTCGGGGGTTTCACATGCTCAGGCATGAGTCGAGCGTTTTATGACTAAAACGTGTCAGAGCGAACATGGAAGGAGATTATCTCGTGTCGCAAGTCCCAGGTTTTACTGCTCATTTGAAAAAGGTAGTATAAAACCTTTGGTGTCTCCAGCGGGAGCTGTGTGAACTCTGATAAATGTCCTCAGATGATGTCACTCGAGTCTGCGGCGGTTGAGACAAAACGTTGGTGTGGAGGTAGACAGAAGTGAGCTGACCAGACCTGTCAGTGTAGCTGCTCCCCATCACTGTTGCAGGTTCTGACTGTTGCTGTTTGAGTTGCATTGTGGGAAATATAGGCACCAAGTTTTTACACGGGGGCAAAGCAACAACAGCTCTGGCGTTGATGGTGTGGCTGTCATAAGTCTGCATGTCTTAGTTTAAAAAATGTCTTGAGATAAACTTTTGTAATATTAAGCCTTAAAAGTCATTAAATACTTTTAAATTTAAATTTATGAGGTCTTAAAAGCACAGTTTTTAATTTCTGCCACTAGGGGCTCTCTATAAAAAAAGGACAAAAGGCATTTGCTGAGTGTTGTGTGGGGGGGCAGAGCTGGACATGCTGGAGAAATAAACACCCAGATTCAGTCAGATTCTACTCTGATCCAGAGCTGTTTACTGACGGGAGGAGAGCTTAGAGATTATTTTTTATCTATTTTGGATTCAAAAGTAGATTCATCTTCACTCCTGTTTATCAACCTGACTGCAGCAGTGATCAGCAGAGGTGACCTCCATTGTCGGGTGTTTATGTTCTGTAATGTTGACTGCTGACTGGAGCTGGAGGGGAAATGTACTTAACTTCATGAACATAACGTTACAGAGAGGAGAGGGGAACAAGAAGAGAGAGAACCAGAGTCTCTGCTGAGTGCTGAGTTAAGTCAGAGTTGACCTGAATTCAAACCCAAACACATATTCTCTGTGTGTCCTGCTTCTCGCTTTCTTACAGCCAATGTACAGTAAAGTTATCTGGCTGTTTAGGGAGAATAGCGAGCAATGATCATTGATGCTGAGCACATCATTCAACAAACCACAATCGCAGATGAAAATCAATCTGATGCGTTTTTTTTCACATTGTCTTCCTCACTTTCTGACTCTGTACTGGAAGTTACAGCAACATGTGACCAATGAAATGAACCGCTGCTTTGAGTAAACTTGTGTATTTCTCTGGTTGGAACATTGTTGGAAACTTTACTGTATGGATAATGTTAGAACACAACTCAACAAAATATATAACACAGGTCTCATCATTTTTAGATATTTTAATGGCATAATCTTACATCTTCTATCTTTAATCACCACAAACATTTTATCTTATTTCACTTAAAGATATATCATACAGTATATACTACATACCTTTATACTTACTTAATATTTGAATTAAAAAAAGCATAATTGGTTTAAACTTTTATATTTTATTATGTTCCAAAATGATTTTGAAATGATCTTCAAAGGCATTAAAATTAAGTGCCTGATACTTGTAGACACCCTTGAACAACTTTGATCGTTAACTAGGGACTTTTGTTTTAATTTTTTTTTTTTTTTAAGTTATCCAGTGTCATTCTCCGGTGTTTTAAATGAGGATGAACTTGAGATAATGAAGTGAAAACCCTCAGCTCCTCGTCCCCTCCCTGAATCGGTCAAGGAGCCATTTGACATGTAAAAGTTGTTTCATGAGGAAAGGTGGAAGCGTGGGCATTAATCATCCAGGTTAGCCCCGCCCTCCACGCGGCCTCCCTTTAATGAGCGGGGCCGAGGAGATGAAGTCATCCCCCCCGGCTGCTCTGTTTGCAGGAGGGTTGAAGGGCGACGGTGTGTTCATGTTGCTGCATCGATTCAGAGTTTTCTGCTTTCATGAATACAAACAAGGAGCCGTCTCCACTGCTGCTGCACCGTCTCAGCTGGCTTTGATTACTGTGTGTGTGCATGAACAGAAATCTAGTGTTAGGCAGAGTGTAAGTGTGTCTTCATCTATGGATTGTACTTCACATGAATCAGATTAAAGTCTTCAAAATGCTTTTTTTGTTAAATCAACAGTCGAAAAACAGAAGATATTCAGTTTAGTGAGATTTGAAACTGAGAGAAGAGGAGAATCTTTGAGTTTTTTGCTTTATAAATACAAACAATATAATAACTGTTTCATTACATCCGGTATGTTGAATTAAATGTTTACAAGATGTGCATTGTTTGGGTTGATTTAAGCCTTATCACACTATCAAACTGTCATGTAATCTAGGAGGTTAGCTAATGGGTTATCAAATATGCTTGATGATGTACTGGAGCCCAGAAACCGTTTTTCCCATAAGCTTACATTTCCAAAGAAGCAGCTGTAAAGAATGGATACATTCTTTTGACGTCACAACCCCCTGTGAGCAATTTCGGTCTAATAACATGAGGAAAGAAGGAGAAAGAAGAGCCACGAGATTAAATCATTTAAATCAAGTTAGCCGGCCGCTAAACTGGAGGTAGCTGACTCATTCAGCGGAAGTCTGAAGCGCTTTTTTTGGGCTTCACACGTCACTGAGCAGCTTTCATTGCCCTCGAAACTTCATCCAGATTTTAACAGTCCGATCCGTGCTCTGAGCTGCTGTGTGAATGTGGTCTTTGCGTCTCAGAGGAAGCCTGAAAAACATTTCTCACAAAGGCAGCCGGTGATTAACTTTGATTGGAATGAAACCGTTTGTATCTGATATCTGACATTTGTAAAACGCAGCCTTGTAAAACAGAATTGGTAATCATGCTTGAAAGTTGCCACACTGAGGCCTTACATTTGGATGCATCTCAGGGCAGCAGCCATGCTGCGGTGGATCTGGCAGATATTTCGTACGCGCAGATGGTAATTAGAAAACAAATTCAGCAGTAAACTTCAACACTTCTACTCAGAAAAATATGTTAACAGCAGCACAGACGCTCCAGCTGGACGACCGTATATGTGAAACTGTTCATGTGATGTGTGTTCAGATGGAGATGGAGCTGCAGCTGGAGGCGGAGCGGGAGGAGGACGCGGCCCGGCAGGCCGTCCTGGAGCAGGAGAGGAGGGACCGCGAGCTGGCGCTGAGGATCGCTCAGAGCGAGTCCGAGCTCATCCCCGAGGAGGCGACCAACGACTCGGGCCTGCGCAGGTACCCAACACGACCGCCATGTTTCACCGTCGCCTCATCTTTAAGTTTGTCATGTCTGAAGATGTTTAGAGAGAAGTAGCCTCATTTTAAAGTCAGGAGACGGCTGAAGTATGTGGTTTGACAGGACAGAGTCAAACTAATCATCCAGAAGGAGCTGATTTGATGCTTCAGCGTTCTCGTTGGAAAACACTGAATGTTTCATGATCCTGAAGCCCAAACAAACTATTGATAATACATCACAACCTGTCAACGCGAGAAGGAGTTTGACATTTAGACGTGAGGTTTCTGTCCGCCTCTCTGCTCCTGTTTTTAAATTCATCTCAGACTCCAAATGGAACTGGAGAGAAGCCATCATCTCCATTCAATCCTGTGTTTAACCATCTTCTTCTTCTTTGTTTTCTGTTTTCTTCCTCCCAGTAACGGCTCCTCAGTTCCATCGTCCCCAGAGAGAGCGTAAGACCCAGCGATTTAACCCTTTGATTTATTCCCCCGGTCCCTCCTGCCTTTGACCTTTCGAAACCATAACCAACCTACCAGCCAACCTACCAACCAACCAACCCTGCATGCTGTAACAATCTGCCAGCCGAGCACAAACCCCCCTGTTCCTTAATGCAACTAACACTGGCACCAGTTCAATAGAAAACACTTCTGTTTCTTTGGTTTTATTTTTTTTATTTTCCTCATTTGTCCAAAGTAAACAGCACCAAGTTTTTATTTCTGGCACCAACGTGATTGTCATCCACCAGAAACGTGATCAGGTCTCGTTTTTATCAAACTGCTGATGATTAAACCGTAGAAATCTCTTCCAAAGTGTCGACCGAGGGGTAGAAAATGTTCTTTGCTAATAGTAAATATACACATTTATTTACAACAAAGTTCAGGAGTCACCTGTAAAAGCAACTCTCAGACTTATATTTCAGCTGGTTTTTCTTATACTTTACTAAAGTATTTCCATTTTCTCCTGTGTTATCCTTCACTGCATTTTGAAGGCAGATATTGAACTCTTGACTCCACTGTATTTAAATGAAAACTTTAGAGCCATTTTTTAATTAAATAGATAAAGAAAAATGCTTAATATCAGACACAATCGGTAAATAGAATTTACTTTTATTAGTACATTTGATACATAAGTACATTTATTATGAGAAAATGACTTGTGAAACCTATGTATATTTAATATTTAACCCAAGTATTATTTGTATTGTTAGCTTTCACTTTTATGAAAGTCATATTTTTACACAATATTGTTTTTCTTGTATGACTTTTGGGTTCTTATAATTTAATTATAAGCACATTATTGAGTCTGTCCAAATAATTCCTTGAAGAAAAACAATGCAACTCCTGAAAGGATAAATAATACAGTTGGTTTCCTAAAAGTTGAATTCATGCAAACACGTTCAAGCACGAACATGTGGAGTCCATGCCAGCTGTAGTGCGTGCTGTCATTAAAGGACACATTTATATCATGTAATGAAAACAAATAGTATTATGTTCAAAACAAATGTAAAATAGAAGTCTCTTGTCTCAGACTTTTGGACCCTACTGTATTTTAAGTCATAGAACCAAACTGTACAAGCGTCTTATCAAAAACCCATTGACCACAAGACGAGGGAGCTGGAAATGCAAAAATGCTAACTTATTTGTGAGTCCTGCAGCACTCTCTACAGGAGTGCTTAGTTCTTAATGACCAATGCAACATACGATGATAATCAGATGCTGCCCTCTGTACTGGAGCCTAGTCGACTACTTTTAATCAACCAAGTGATTTAAACATATTTCTAAATCAAAGGACTGATGATAAAAGATTTTACTAATATGACTCAGCAGTTTGATAAACTGGTGCCGTGTCCTCTGATCAGAGTTTGGAAGGAGAATCACTTCCTGATGAGCGGCGGGGGAAAGGAATCACCTTTCCTCCTCCCGATTGGTTTGTTATATTGTTCAGTGCTGCTGCGTCTTATAATCCTCTAATCCTCTTTTCACAGCACTGCTGGAACCACAAAACTCAAGAGCTTGACCATGTAGGTTCCCTCTCAGTACTAACACACCCAACACATCCACCACACCGCCGTGCACACTTGTTTTTATATTTAGAGTGGCTGCATAAATCAGATGCACTCCAGCGTTCGTCTGCCGTGATTTGCACCATCTGTTCGGGAACGCGAGCGGTGAGAGCGTGAACCAGTTCACTGATGCATCCTGAGATGTTAAAGTACTCCGCGCTCGGTTTTCTGGCTTCGGTTTGCACGGCGGAGCGTCGGTTCGGAGGCCTCAGCCCGACAGCCTCCCTCGCACTTCCCCCTGCACTTAGCCTGAAGCGACCCACATACAAAGTCACTCCGAAAGTTGAAATGGATGCTTCACGTCATGAGTCAGCTGTAGTAGTGGCCACATTACACTGTTACACACTCTGAGGACGCTGGAGTGGTGCAGCGAGGCACTTTATACACCAGGTGGTTCCAATTTTACAGTCCTCTTTTTCCACAAAATGTTTTTTTTTCTTCGCTCGATAGTGAGTCATTACAAATATCAGTGCGGTGTTTGAATGTTTTCTCGACAAACTGACTGGAAAGACAACTGCGGTCACGAGGCAGGAAGCAAAACATTGTTAAAGGGAGCGCATTTTGAGAGCGCATGTTTTTTTAATTTCCAACAAGTTGACCCTTTTAGACAGATAGACAGAAAGTAACAATATAACAATATTTAAACTATTTAAACATGTTCAGTCATGTCAGTCCTGATGTCCAACGAGATCCAGAAAAGCACTCCGTAGAGCGCAAACTTCCGCCAAGGCCCATCAGTCCCCTTTTGTAGGAACACATACAGTAGATAGCAGCCATCAAAATACATCTTATTTTAGTCATCAAGATCCATGCAATGTTCCCTGAGAAATTCAAAAAAATGTCAAAAAGCACTGTACATCACAATGTTGGGTAATGTAAGAAAGAAATTCCTCGATCCGTCCCTTTATCTAAATCCACACCAAAAGTTAACGGAGTCTATTCTGGGCTGAGACTCATCCTCCGTCCAAGTTTGGTTAGAATCTGTTCGATTTTTGTGTAATCCTGCTGGAACCATAACCTCCTTGGCAGAGGTAAAAATCAAAAACCACAATCTGTCTTGAACCTGTTTCAAAGAGTTTTTAGTAAGCAAGTGTTTGACTTTAATTACATTTGCCTCAAAATCTATTTTCTGTTGAAGATAAGTTATATACAGCACACATTTGTAAGTTTCTAAGAGTTGTTTCTTGTCTACAGTTATCTTCCTTTTTACCTGTTATCCACCCTTCTCCTCCAGATATTAGGGAGGGGTCGTAATTTTCGATAATTTTTAATTTTCTTAATACAATTATGGTTTGGTCTGAAAAAATATATTTTCCATTGTTTTTTCCCTTGTTTTTACCGGTGCCTGGAAATAACGCCATGCAACACAGCATTGTGTTATCTTTACCAGGCTCCAGTAAAATGTATGTGCATGGTCTTCTCCATGCTAGGTCCTTTTAAGCCTGTGCAGCTCTATGCTAAGGTAGATCTGAGAATAAGTGAATAAAGGTCCAGTAGTTCTGGTGAAAGTGTACTTTTCCCTTAAACCGCTACTGTACTTCCTTGTTCCCCGTGTTATTTATCTGCTGTCACTATGTCTGTGTAAATTTGGTTGTTAGAAAAAAACAAAAAACATCACAATGAGATACTAACTTTTTCAAACTGGGACCGCCTACTTTTTAGGGAAGAAATGGCGAAGGAAATGACTGAACTCCTGGCTCGGTGGGTAGAAATCGTTCTGACCCGTCTACAGTGAAAATCTCTTCGCAAATCGATCTCGAGATTACCAATCTACCAATTGACTGATTAAAACAAGAATTTTGTGATGTGGAAATCCTCCCAAAGAGTTGATCTTTGTTGACAATCAAAATCTAATTCAACATTTCTGATTAAACAGGGTTGATTCCCTCAATAACATTCGATATCCACTGAAGGTTACTGATTGTTTTCTTGTTTATCTTGAATCTTTTCTGCTCCACACTTTCCCTCATGAATCCCTTTTTTTTACCCAGCTCCTTCAGTGTAGACGATTGAGCTACTTCTGGGTCTAAACTCAGAGAAGACCTGGTTTCAAGTCATTTTATTCTTTCACAGCTGCAATCTGGAACTTTAATGAATTCATGAAGCAGAAAAGATGATTTGGCGTTGCCGCTTTTGATGTTTTCTCACTTTGTTGTTGTTGGAATGCAGTAACAAGTGCAATCAACATGACAAGTAATGTGAACAGAAGTCTGTTATTTACTGTAATGATGAAGTGAACAGTGTTTCCACTGTCATCACGAGTGGTGACACTTGAAAAGCCTGATCAATATTTCTTGATAGAGCATGAAAAGTGCTATTTTCAAGACAAAAGCTTTTTATTTTTATTTATTTTTTTGAAGGACTTTGACATCTTCTGAACAATTTATTTGTATTTTCTCGCTGCAACAGTGAGGGGCCTGCCTTCATGACAAAGAAAACACAAGTTCTGTTTGTGTTCTGACAGATTTAATGTAAAAATCACCTGATTTGCTCAACTCATCCTCAAAGAAAGATGACATAAAGTACCGTTCCTAAAACAACATGACTACTGCAGCATACCAGAGACAGATCTTAATCATACGGTCGCAGTTTGGATAGGTATAGGAATCTAGGTGCTGTATCGTCGCCAACTGGACTTGTTTCAGTTTCTTGAAGACCTCTCATCCAAGGGGCTTCTTCAGGTCTAACTAACTGGAGAGGAGTTGGCTGGCTTTTAAACTCTGTGTGGGAGTGTCTTTACAGAGCTGTTAAGGACACGTGTGAGCTCTGAGTTTCAGGGTCGACCTTCATGTGAGTTTCTAGGTTTCAGGTGTGAATGGTTGTTCAGCTGTCTGGAGAGAACTCAGTACAGCATTGTAGGTGGGTGATAAGTAATGTCGTAGGCCACCTCCTCTGTTCAAAGACAGTCGTTCCAGTTTGACATAGATGGATTATTTTACTCCTCTTTCAAACAATCTGTCTTCTCTGGCCAAGATGGTTACATTGTTGTGATCAAAGGAATGATTTTTGGGTTTTTGTTTTGGGAAAAAATTACTAGTACGACACGTTAAAAGCGAAAGGATGCAGTAAACTAACCATTCACTCATTCATTTTTGTGAACAACAAATCCTTGTTGAAATTGGTAGGAGGACAGCTAGTTAACTGTTAGCACTATTTTTTTATGGATCCCACTGGTTGACATACTCTGACCGGTTGTCTTTGTTGCTTGTGTTCTCTACACTTGATTGTTAACTCATAGTATTGGCCTGGTTATGTCTTGTGGTTCTGAAAGAATGGTTTATAAGCTGTAGTTTCTCCGGTAAACACACTGACCTCTTCAGCCTTCTTCCCTTCTGCTGCTGCTCCTCTTGGGGCAGAGGTGGCTGCTGCTGGGTGACTAACTAGCCCAGAGACACTGCAGCTGCGACAGCCAAACAGGTCGGTATGTTTACTGGGGAAACTAAAGCTCACAATCTGCTATATCGGCTCCAGTGCCGGCTGTTTCTTTCATCGTGGCCTACCGACCTCCCTCCCTCTGGCTGTTCAGCGACTACTAGGGGTGTGTGGACACAGGAGGACAGCTTATTGGTTTAGCTAACAGAGCTGCTATAATAGCTTACAGGACATAGCATTTTGATTTTGGCGCGGCTAAAATAGTTTTTTGGGAAAGTGTTGAAAAGAAGTTGAAAACGTATAGAAGAATCAGTTGAAAATTGACTTTTCCTGCTGTTGTTACAACAAACCTTTAACAGCATCAGAACAGCCTCAGGTATCAAAAAACCTTTTGATACAATCGGGACTGATAGCAGGTCACAGCCCTGGCTTTTCGATGCTGAAAGCATTTCGATTACAATTTAGATTTTTAGAGTAGTTATAGATTAAAGTAAAGCTTGAAGGGATTAAAGTAAGAAAATCTTCTATTGAAATCAGCTCCTGTTGTTCCATGAGGACGAATAGCCATTTCTGACCTTTAATGCTCTCAGCAGGTAAATTCGATGCCACGGTTACGCTGCACCTGTGTGTGACGCTGCACTTTCTCATCAGATTACTGCAGATAAAAGGTCCTTCCTACGTGCGTTCGTCTCGGCATTAGTGCGGGCGTGAATGAGCGCTGTCGGTTGAAGCGATGCCAGCCTCTCCTCCTGTTCCTCTGCTCGTTTGTCTCAGGCTAATTGGCTCAGGCCGCCTCTCACTACGCCACAAACACACAACGACAGGAAGCAGGAGCAGAAGGTGACTGACTGCAGCGTTCAGCCGCTTAGCTCGCTGCCAAAACCACCGTGTGCTTCTGGGAACAGCCCGCAATGCGAGGCCAGCTCCCGCTAAGAGCCACCCAATAGGATTAGAGAACACAGCCGAGTCCCGCCTCCGACTTCCCGGTGTTCTAAAAAGGGCAAAGCGCGGTCACGGATTAATCAGGGCTGTCAGCAGCGCCGTGAGGAGCGAGCAGCATGCCAACAGCATGGCCCACAGCTGGAGAGGAGCTGCACGCTTTAAACACTTATTTAGAATTTAATACAGCGAGCTGCCACTCCACAACAGCTCCACGCCGTCACACCAGAGGAGCTCTCTGACTCCCTGGCGACTGAGACAGCATGCATTATAACGATATCATTCTCAAACCCTCCATAGCTCTGCTATCGTAATCTTTCTCTCTCCTTTTAACAATGATGCCGCTAATCTGATTCCCTTTCTCCCCTCGCTTCCACCTGCAATGAACCAGTTTATCTGTTGTATTAAGTCTGTGATTCCTGTTCCTGTCTGGTGACTGTCAAGTGGGTGGAGTTTACTTAAAGGTGATCCCAGTAGTTTGAGCCTAAATTTCTTGTCTTTCACATGCAAAGCTGTGGCTCTGTCTCCGTTTTAGCTATTTTTCATCTTACCTTTCTAGCTGCAGAAAAAAGTGACACCTGCACACTTACTCTATGCCACAAGAGTTTAATAATGATGTTTCAAGTACATTATATATCGGAAAAACAACAATTTTCTCACCAAGTTATTAGTTGAGATTTGGGTTAATACATTTACACCAGTTTACTAGTTTTTTGCTCATGAAATACTTTACAGTTTCAGGTCTGTAAACATTCATCAAAATTGTGATTATCACCCCAAATAGTCACAGTTGGAGAGTCACTTTCAGTTTCACCTCCAGATAAAGTGGTTTATATAATCTGGATAAACTGTAGGCCACCTGTCTGAATGTCCTACGTCTTTACTTCTCAGATGTCAGCAATTAACTTGGTGAGAACAATAAGACAACTTTCAAAAATAATGGCCAAACCTACAAACCTATACCATGAGTCTTGAGAAGCTGTCGATCTTTTATCTCTCCTATCTAGCTTAGAAAATGTGCAGAAAGCCCCACACTCTGTAAACTCCACCCATCTACTTCTTCAGTTAGTACAGAACATGACTTGAAAAGCCTTTTTTGACCCAGATTGAAGCACATAACCCCACCCTGCCGGTATCCCACAGTTCACGCTGTGGCTGTTTGTTGCTGACTTCCTGTGCCCGTCTTGTCTGTTTCCTGTATCAGAGGTCCACAGGTTCAGGCCTCCAAGGCTGCTGCCGGGGCCAAGAAGTACGAGCTGAGCAAGTGGAAGTACGCCGAGCTGCGGGACGCCATCAATACCTCATGTGGTGAGTGTTTCGCTTTAGTGTGTTGCCGCAGGGTTTTTTTTTTTCTTAGGATTTATATTCCTTCTCAGTTGTCGTTGCACTAAGAACAGGCCTGAAGATCAGTTTCTTTCAACACTTTTTCCTTTTCTTTCTGAGAATCTCTTAATAGCAGCTGCTTAGTCTCCGTTCCACCAAATGGACAGCTTTGTCAGAAACGTCTCACTTTCCACACCACTTGCTTTTATTTTTGTAAACTCTGCCTCGTTTTAAGACCACTTCGCTCATGTGGGAGTGAATTGCCGGTCGAGCAGAACAGAGTACACCTCTTTAAACAAAGCTCATTATGATGATACCTCAGTTGAACCCGCTGTATGGCTTTGTCAAACAAAACGCCACAGTACCATTTAGTCTCATGATGAACGTATCGGACTGCTGCTGCTACTTAACCTTTACACTGACATTTAAAATGTAGAGGATGATCTTTTTCAGCCAGTTTAAAGGTGCTGCATGTAGGAGTTTAGTACGATTGGATCCTTGCCACATTCATCCGGACGCATGATTGTCAGGATAAAAAGTGAGACTGATTCTGTCATTCACGTCCAACGTTAGCATATTTTGTGCAGTAATTACGCCAAGGTCACTCAGTCAGTTTTCCAAATGTCGAGGGCGAAACCTTCAGACGTCGGGGCAGCTATCAGCACATTAAAGTAAAGCGCTAATGATGAGTGTTGCTTCGCCTGCAGTAGCTCCTACTGCACACACCTGACACTGTCTATGAGTACGTTGCGTCCGTGTCTGTTAACTTCACGGTATCATATCACAACTTGTAAACCGACCGACTTCCTGATCGATTAAATCACAAATAAAGCAATGTCGTCAGTCCCACAGGATCCTGACAGCAGTCCTCCTGAGCTTACAGTACTGTGAAAAGTAATGTTTACTAGTAGATATATCGATGTGCTGTTTACGTGCAGGACAGTCTCAGAATAGTTGTTCCATCATCTGATAAAAAGGCATCAAGCACTCACTCTTACATACTCTCTTATATAAGACATATTCTAGCATCGGCCATCACTGCTACGTATCAGATTCTCCTCTTTAGTACACTGGGTGGACGTGTCATGCGCAATTACAAGCATGCCAAATGCTTATAATATTAATGTGTTTAAAAAATGAAACATTTGCGAACACTTCAATGATAAAACGTGTTCCTCAGTAGAATGAGACTAATATATGGTTTGGAGAACACAGTCCCAGTTAATTAAGACAGAACAAATATGAACATGTCAGG
This sequence comes from Lagodon rhomboides, assembly GCA_039737535.1. Classification (NCBI taxonomy): domain Eukaryota; kingdom Metazoa; phylum Chordata; class Actinopteri; order Spariformes; family Sparidae; genus Lagodon; species Lagodon rhomboides. Next base: position 6,662,737 of record CM077798.1, on the reverse strand, counting down.
TTATTTTAACCAGTTATTTGGCTGTTTTCTCTAGTCAGTGTTTTTAGTCCACCACTTTAGTTTAGACTGAAACATCATTATAAAAAATGTGGTTTAGACATTCATGATCCTCTCTGGGTGAAGTAATAACTTGGGTGATCCTCTGACTCTTAATCTAGCGCCATCATCAGGTCAGAATGTCCATTTCTTTGGTTTACAACCAAATTCAGTTCAGTTTTTGTACAACTATTGAGATGCTTGTAGGGACGTATTTGTACCTTTGGGGGGAGCCAGGTGAGCCATTTACCTCTGTCTTGCAGATATTGCTAAGCTACACTAACCGGCTGCTAGCTGTAGCTTCATATCTAGCGTGCAGTTGTCAAAATGTCAGCCAACTGCTTTTAGTACAATTTTAAATCCAGGACTTTCACTTGTAGTGAAGTATAAGATGAAAATATATGTAGCCACTGGTTTGTGGACTACAGTTGTTGAGTCTGGAATGATTGATGTCATTATCTTGGTTTTATGGAGCCAGAAGACTTTGCCTTAAATCATAGCCTGCTTTATTCTCTATTTTAATTACTAAATGAACATCATGCTATATTGCAGTAGACACAGACCTTATGATTGAGGCCATAAAACACATTAGGAAACTGTTTACTGAGGTAATAAATCAAGTGAAAAGTAGGGTCATTTTTGAAACCAGGCACTTTAGCATTGGCTTCACTTTTCAGACTCGGAGGCTGCCTCCATATTTTACACAGCCAATGACTGAAATAAATAGCTGGATAACATTTTAAATAAAGCAGGTCAGAGGTCAGAACAGCAGACTGATAGCGGATGAGCAAATATTCATGCCTCCTCGGGCTGATTACGCTTCAAATGATAGAGGAGAGTCAAAGGTAAAGAGCCGGGGGGAGAATCTGTTTTCTCTCCATATTATTGAGTTTAACCCGAGAGCCCACCTGTCCTTACCCACACAGCGGGGAGCGTGAAGGACGAGGACGGGAGGGTCGACACCTGCCGGCTCCCCGCACATAAACACACCGAAATGACTCGCTTAGCTGTTAACAGGCCGCTCAGCTCGCCGCCCAGACGGAGCGGGAGATTGAATACTGATGCGATCACGTCCGCCCGCCGCTCGTGATGATCCGCAGCGGCGGAATAACACAGCGACGAGGGGGTTGTTGACACCTGCCACGTTCTGGTTTATTCTGCGGTGATTTCAGCTCGGCACGGTAAATGGAAGTTGTTTTTTTTTTTTTGTCCTCACCATTTGTCTGCCTCCAAAGTATTTTTGTTCAGTTGACGTTACCTAAGCACTTAGTGTGCATTAAGCATCTCATTGCACACTGTTAGCCCTCGCGCCTCCGGATGATAAATTGAATGTTTTTTTTCTTTTTTTTCTCTTTTCCACTAAAGTCATTTATCTGAATCATCCTGATGGAATGTGTTATCTTAATGCCGCCGGCGGTGTACAATGTCTTTTGTCAGTCTCTCGGCGAGTGGGTGCACGTACACACACACCCTATAGATCTTTTGTTAAGATATTAATGAGCTGTGGCGGCTTGAACGTGAAATTAACCAAAGTTAAAGCTAGGGTCTACGATGTTGTTCAGAAACACATTTTGTTATACTGGGTGAAATGGTCCTTCTGTCCTGAGAGTAGTCAATACATTATGTATCCAGAAAAAGGAGCGAAAATAATCAGACCTCTGTGGCAGCTGCATGACTGAGAAAAAGCTGACCAATCCGTGCTATCCAGCCCGAATGGCACGGATTGGTTAGCTTTTTCTCAGTGCCTTCATTGGTCAGATGCCTTCATGTCCCGCCCTCCTCCACGCGTGCACACGTCCGGTGTCACTGATGCCGGAAATATTCAGCACACTCCTCTGCAGGAATAAGGAGTTCATTTGGTTACAATGGCAGAGAAAATGCAGCCACCGTTACTTCTACCAACTCACCCCGCTAAAAAGGCGAGGAAAAGAAAGCCTGAGGCAGAAAAGGGTGCAACGAAAAAGGCTCTGGATAAAGTAAGAAGTCGGACCGAGTCAACATTGGTGCTGCGTTGTTTGTGGGGGCGTGGCTTTGGACGGAGCACTGACGGGATGGAACTTAGAGGAGATACCACTTTGAAATCTTGCTAGCTCTCTTGCTAGCTCTCCTGGATTGTAGACCCTAGCTTTAATGTGTCTGTCGATGCTGGTTGTGCGAAAGGTTTAACGGTTTATCGTTTTGGTTTCATCACTGACGCTGTGTTGAATACGTGGACAAACCCAACCGGTGTGCATCTTCACTCTGGAGCCTTTAGTTCCAGTGAAGGGAAATGTTGAGTTTGCTTTGATTGTTTTACGATCACCTCAACATGAAGGCGTATCAGAGGTAAGTATAGGAGGATGAAATATATCCACATATATGAGTTTAGGAGGTAAATAAATACCAAAATACTGATTGATGTGAGGCTGATTTTGAGTAGTATGTATAGATAAACGGTCGAAAGGCTCAGCTGCTGCAGTTTCTAGAGGTCTTACTACGAAAAAGCAAACTTGACCGAGCTCACAGGGGAAAGATTCTGTGTTCTTAAAGGTCGTCTGACTAGACGGAAGAGAAATTCAAATTCTGACATTTAGTTGTAGTACAAGTCTCCGTATTTAGTTTTCTTTTTACCGATCTCACTGATCCGTCTCCTCCAGACATCGAGCTGCTGGCCGCCTGCAGAGAGGAGTTCCACCGCCGGCTCAAAGTTTACCACGCCTGGAAGTCAAAGAACAAGAAGAGAAACACCGAGACGGAGCAGCGGGCGCCGAAATGTGTCACAGACTACGGTAAGACAAAACCACACCGTGTGGGTCGCTTTTTTTTTTTCAGGAAACGGTTTTTACAAACATCTTCTTACAAAAGCTTCGTTTGATATTTGTTTCCTTTCGTGCGAAGCTGTTGAAGCTCCGTTTACAGTTGAGAAACAGTCCTCTGAGATGTTTTTTCATTAACAGACTCTGAGTGAGGGGATATCCACCTCTAGTTTTCCTTTTGTTTCATTTGATTTATGCGTTTTTGATGCCCGTAACCCTCGCTTGAAAATCCCACACAAGTCTTGAAAATAGACTCAGATCTCACAAAACATTTGAGCGAAGACGGAGACAAACTGTGTGCTGATACAGCGCAGACGCCTCATTTTCACCTCCAAAGTTAGTCGTAAAAGTGTGTAAACACAGTCACACATGCATCAATATCAGCCTGCTCCACTGATGAGACCAATTTTAAAAGCATTTAGAAAGAGCAGTGTTATTGATTAAGTGTAGTTGTTATGAATCCCGGAGCGGTCCTCACAGTCACAACTGTTATGTACGACTCGTTACAGATACAAGTGATGAATTCATCACCAGTGTCGGGCTCATCATGCTTTAATGTTAACAAACTGAGGATTCACTGAGAAAATGTCTTCATACCCATCATTTTAAGTCTGCTAAAAGTCTCAAATGCGGACAGAACCCTCAGATTCCAACCTGACTGTCGTGAGAATCCTTCATATTCAACGCTGACCCACTAAATGAAGCTGAACTCGGCGCTGCGTTCAGGGTCAATAACACTTCCTGGAGTCCAGACGATGTTCACACACGAGGAACAAATGGACTCCGTCTGTCACCTCTCAGCCGCCATCGCCTCGTCTCCTTGTGCCGCACATCGTCGAGTTGTCATGACGACAGAGAGCTCTCATCCCGAGCCGTCTATTGTGCGCTGCGCTCTGACTACTGATTGGACCGCGGGGCCCCACACACCCACCGCCATCCTTCGTCCTCTGCCTCGACGTGAGAGTCACGGCTGCCGATCGGCCTCGTGGACACAAACAGCACTTTAGATTTAATGTTTATTAATGAGCGTCCAGGTTCTGTGTGCTTAGGCAGATAGATCGGATGTCTGAGGGACTGCACACAGTCTGGAAGGGTTTATTTAGTTTTCATTAATTACACAAATGCTGGAGAGGTCAGTCTTTAAATCTCTAATAATCGCCTCCGTCACTGAGGATGTTATGAATCTCTGTTTTTGTCTTTATATTAAACAAATTAGAAATGAGCCCTCTGGATTAGCGTGACACATCAGACTGAACAGCCTGTTCTGATCTGTTCACTGTAGTTCTGAATCAAACAAACAGAATCATTTGATCTATCCGTCGTCCGCTGATACATTCGTTGTTGGTTTTGGGCTGTTGGTGGGATTTTGTCGTCACAAAGCAAAATATAGAATATCCCCAGACTCTCCTTCTGAAGCCGCTGTTCTCACACTGTGGTACTGCTGGTCGTATGTGGGCTCCCTCTAGAGGCACACGGAGGAATTTTTGAAAATGAAATAAGTCGGTTTACATTTACAGCGTGTAGCAGACGCTTTTGTCCAAAGCGACTTACAGTAATTTATACATACATTCACACATTGATGGCGGTGGCTGCCATGAAAGGAGCAGTTGGGGGTTCAGTGTCTTGCCCAAGGACACTTCGACATGCAGACCAGGGGAATCTAACCAGCGACCTTCCGCAAGACAAAACATAAACATAAAAACGTACAGTTAATTCTATCAAAATGCTGAACCTTTTTTAACACCTATACGGAAATTAAAACGTACCTGTAGGCCTAATATTTTTGTGAGCGTGTTTAGTGCTCTCTCCTGGGGATATGACCTGAGAACTGGTGGGAAAAAAGACGTTTGCCAGGATCAGATCTGTGAAAACATGGGAATTGTTTTTTTTTTTTTTTTCATATGTGACGCACATGCTGCTGTATATGTGTGAAAACCAAATGAAAAATAATCTTTTTTCGTTTGTTTTTGTATTATAATTTTGACCACAAGAGGCAGCAGTGCACCACTTACAGTGTGGTTGGAAACACATGTTTATCATGTCTGACACTGGGTGGGGACATTTTTTTGGCAGGAGAGAAATCTTTTTTTGCTCGAGGAGGCTAAAGTGCACCACTAACCTGTGGTCTGTGGTAAGTAGCACTGCAAGCTTTAGCATACATGAATTTAAGAAAATAAAAATTCCTGGGGGGGATTTTTTTTTCCTTTGCGCAATTTCACAGATGAAAAGGGAAAAATTAAGGGACTTTTCTCCTTTCTTTCTTTTCTTTTCCAACCAGTTCTCAGGTCATAAACACAGGAGAGAAAACCATTTTGATCGTACAAAATCGATCACCAGAAAAATAATCCGTCCTCACTTTGCCCCTCAGAGATTCCGTACAAGAGTTGTCACAGTTCTCGTACCATTTTAAGACGTGTTCTGTTTATTTTTCACATTCTTTAACACATTGTGATGTCCTGAATTCGATGCTTTTCACTCTGTCTTCAGTCTCTGTTTACCATCCTGTCACACATCTGAACACATCTCACTAACAAACACCAGACAGTGATAACAACCAGGGCGAACGTCGTCAGAAGCCGTCTCGCTCGGGCGCGTCGTCATCGTCAGCGGCGTTCACATCTTCACGTGTCGCCTGATTCATTTTTTCTGTCATCATGTCTGTTGCTGCTGTGTTGCATCACTTCTTGCAGTGTACGTCTGTGTAACCTGGCATGTTTACTTTCAGATCATGCACCTCCTGTGAAAAAAGCATGTAAGTGGTCCTCTAGTGTGTAACGCTACTAACCACAGCGCTGCAGCCCTCATTAACCCGCCGCCCCCCCGACACGGTACAGGTCTGCTCTGACTGGGATCGCTGCTGGCCGAAGGGTCTGTTGCTTTGTGCTGCTCAGTTTGATGAAGAAGTTGGTGGTGGTGCAGGAGGAGGAGGAGGGTGGATGAGTTTCCAAGGCAACCGCTGCCTCTACTGAGACGTGATCATTTGAGCGATATCGAGGCACGAAGCTGCTGTTTCGTCTTCGTGACCGGTGCCCGTTTTGCCAGACGCCTCCCGGACAGCTATCAGGCTTTGATGAAGAGCCGAGGTAATTCCCCCGAGCTCTTAAGAGCCGCTGTTATAGATACCCCCGTACGAAGAAACTCTCGCGGACGAGAGGAGGACAGAAGGCTCTCGGGGCCGTTTTGCCCGGCGTTGTGTTTGGCGGCGGGCGATAGCATCACGTTTACAGGAGCGTGACAGGAGGAACAGGCCGCCGCGCCCGCTGATTGGGAGAGAAATGTTGTAAAAGGTGCCGTCGCTCAAGCAGCAAGTGGACGCTTCAGTCCATTCACTCCCGACTTAATGAAGATTGGAGATACGCGGCAACCTGTTCAGCCCCGCGGAACTTCAGGACGACGATCAGACCAGCTGCTGTCGTCACAGGTCGACCGGCGTCGCTCTGAAGCCTGAGGCTGCTGAGGTTTAGGTGTCAGTCTGATCATTGTCCTGCCAAAAAAACTGTTTGTTCCAGAATGGTATTTTCATTAAATTGTTTAGACCATTTGAGACTCTCCACTGAAAAGGGTCAGTTCACCCAAATCACATTAAACTCACTTACACACCCATCCCTTCACTCACTCACTTAAAAACACACCAGTTTCAGTATATATATAGATAGATAGATAGATAGATAGATAGATAGATAGATAGATAGATAGATAGATTCAAAACTTTCAGTTTTATTTGCTCAGGTTTTGAGATCTTCACAGTTCTGCTGATACAGAGGTGCTGGTGGGGCAGCATCTTTTTTGATTCACATAAAAATATATGTACGACAAACTCAGCATAATATAGAGTTGTAACTGTGTTCTTGGAGCACATCCAGTCCAGATAGTTGTATTGATGTTTGTGGATTAGACAACATAAATGTTGCTGCAGAGTTTTTCAAAGCACGACAACAACTACAAGTTCTTATCTAGAAAATGAAAACAAGTCCAAAGTTGGATAATTTTTCTTTTGATTTGGGTGAACTTACCCTTTAAACCTCTGGGTATGTTTCAGCTTTTAGAGGACGGATGTATCTGCTCATTTACAGCTGAACAGATACATGAGGAGATGTCGCCGGATGACTTTGAGTTTCGACTTTGACACGTCTGCGCCGACAAACAAACATGAACTTGAGCTGAAATCACCAAAATTCTCTGAACTCCGTCAGCTTCCTGATCTTTATCGCCTCGAACGCGTCACAGACCCACCTCGTTTGCGTCGGCCTTGAAGGTTGAATGCGGCGCTCGACCCCCTCGGTGAGTCACCGCGGCACTTTGGTCGCGGAAGGCGGGAAGTACGACAAACAGTAATCAACAAGCTGAGTTTTCCTGGGGGGAGTTCGGTTCGAGCACCTCTCTGGGAGAGTTTCTACCATTCTGCTGCTTTTTCTGAACAAACAGAGCTGATTTTGTTTGTTGAACTTCTGGGATTTTCATTTTCTGCCTGAAAGTTGTCGGTGAAAGGAGGCGAAATCGAAACGTTGGCGCCTTCTTTTTTCAGTTTCTCCTGTTTTTTTGGAAGGCGGTGTGAGGGCGCCGCTGCGTCTGGTGATGGTGAGGCGACGTGTTGCTCTGAAGCAGATGGCTGCTGTGTGGTTTTTTTGAGACGCTGCAAAGATTCGTTTTAACAAGGTGATAAAATCTTGGAATCAGTTTTTAAAAGTGAAGAAGAAAATCCACGGTTCTCTTGCTTCCATCGCTCCGCTTGGAACACGGAACAGAATAAGGAAATGGAGACGAGCTGAGCTGGAAACAAGAGATTTGAAACTGAATTCAAGATGGCTCGACTTGTAAAACGAACATTTTTGCAGAGCACTGATTCCTTATTAGGTAGAAAAGCTTCTTCAATCTCAGTAGATCCTTACTTTACGCTCCACTATGTAGACTTATGCAATGAATCTATGTTTTATGTTTCAAACCCTCCACAAACACCCTCCACGCTTCATATCCTGCTGATTCCTCCCCTCACCCATCAGCCCTGCTGTGATCTCTGCTGACCCTCCTCTAACAGCAGGACCCGCCGACCCAACCTGAGCGCGGAGAGCAGGGAGTGGGTTTAATATGCAGAGCTGATCCCAGAACAGCGGAGCGGGGATTATTGTTTACAAGCAGCGAGATAAATGGAGACGTGAGGAGCATCGGAGTCCTTCAACTCGACTCATTTGGAGTCTTTGTTCCATGTTTGTTTTGTCACCTTGCATGAGCCTGTTTCAGTGGATCCACCTGTGTATTAACATCTGAGAGTGAATTCAAGTTTACCTTTAAAAGCGCTGTCAGGTCGGAGTAAAGCTGTTCTTTGTTAATGCTACATGCAGTTCAAAGTCTGATGTTCCCTCACTGGTATATTGAAGCTAAAGCTGTTTTAAATGTAAACTGTTACCAGCAGCTCTGGGGATTACTCAAGAGACAACATTCATTGAATTGTCATTATGCAACAAGACTGTATAATGACATTCAGGCGGCTGGAAGATGTTCCTGCAAAGACGAGATGCTGTTAAACTTTCCAAACATTGTTTTTCTATTTGATCAACAGAGACTAAATGTTGTTCATCTCCATCAGAAACTGAGACGTTCTCAAAATGAACGAGCTGAAAACATCCTGGGAGCTTTCATGCCTTTTACGATTTTTATGATGTAGCCAAGTTATTTAATGCTAAGCTAACTAGCTACTAGCTTTATATACTAGAGCTAACATGTATTGCTGGTAGCTGGATCTGTTTCTTGGGTCAGGAAGTGCAGATATACTGTAAGTTGGTAAGTTTGGTGTCCTGCGGGTTTTGTTTTCAACTGAAGCCAACAAAAGCTCAGCATCTCCTCAGCCTTTATTATCTTATTTAAAATCTTTTTAAATTTGATTTTATTCAAGGATCTGAATCAAAAGTAATATCAAAGCAACTAAATATTCTGAAACCAGAGATAAGTATATGTTCCAGGGTGGCGTAGGCAGGAAAAGAAAACCATCATCAACTGTAAAATTAAAGTTTTCCCAAACAGAACAGAAATGTATTCTCTGTGTTCTCTCATTGAAATCTGAATGCTATCCAGGTAGCAGAAGCAAAAAACTGGAATTTCCCACCATTCTACGTCACATAAATGTAGCCCCATGTATTCCAGGCTTTTATTATGAGCCTCTCTTTTCTCTCTACTTCTGTAAGGAGGTCCCTGCTGGAGCTGGGAAAGACAATAATTTGCTCACGGGTACTTCAGCAGGTCTCTGATGATTGTCTTTTCTAAGTTAATACACAGGTTTATAAACTGAAAAGGCTTTTGATAACTAAATTTTGACCATCACACTCATTAACTGACCCCAGACTGCATGTAAACATGGTCCCTGTCTCCTGATTGGTTGCTATCATCTATGGAAAACATCTAACTTCTTTTCCATCCCATCAACAGCCCAGCAGAACCCAGCCCCGCCCATCCCGGCCCGGCAGTACGAGGTGGCCATGAACCGGCAGCAGCGCTACTTCCGCATCCCGTTCATCCGGCCGGGTGACCAGTACAAAGACCCGCAGAACAAGAAGAAGGGCTGGTGGTACGCCCACTTCGACGGGCCCTGGATCGCCAGACAGATGGAGCTGCATCCAGACAAGCACCCCATCCTGCTGGTGGCAGGTCAGTACAGCACCGAGGGGTGACGGAGGTTCTACTATTAGAGGATAGAGATGGGGCTGGCATCCTCCCTCAAACCACCTGCTGTTCACCCTCCAACATTCACAGGGATTTCTGAAACAGTTGGTTCTTTTATTGAGACAGAGGTAGAAGAGAAGAAGGTTCTCTTTTTTTTTTATCAAGTGATCACTGATTTAACCAGCTGAAGTGACAACTGCTGGACTTTGTAGACGTCTCTATTCCATAACAACTCCACAACAAGCTATATGGACATAGTTACAGGTACATAACAAGAGACAAGAAATGACGTTGACAGTGACAAAAACACTGAAACAAAGGAGAAATAAGTGAATAAACAAATAAATGATCAAATACACCAATAAGGAAACATCACAATCTAGCAGATACACACTAAAGTAGTAACTTAAAAGTGGCCATTAATATTTTAATAAACTGAGATTTGTTAACATTTTTAGTTGTAGCTAGTAAGCTAAGAGGCACCAACTTCTTGATTTGATTCAAAACGGTCTTAAGCTTCTTTTTACGACAAGAACGCTTACCAAAGATCTGTCATGAGTATATTTCAGCAAATTATGCTAAAAGATTGAGGCTAAAACTGTTGACCATTGCCCCTGTCAGACTAGCTGGTTATTAGCCACAGCTAGCTAGCAAACATCTCATGAAAATCAGCACCCTGCAGAAGGAATAAATATGCATTTCGTGACTGATATAGTGATGTCATGCTATAAGACTGATGCTAATTCTGTTTGCCAATTGTGACTGGCAGATTAGCAACTTGTTAGCTATAGCCAACAAGTTAAATAATAACATATATGAAATATGATTCTTGCAGAAGATTTATGTGGATTTGGTGACTATGTACCTGATATTATGCTAAAAGACTGAGGCTAAAGCTTCTTGGCCAAATGCCAGTGGCAGATTAGCAGTAATAGCTAAAGCTAGCCATTTTGTGCCCATGAACAATTTGTGATAATCATAACTCTTCAAAATAAAACATAAATACTAGAATAATAGATTGTTAGCTGTAGCTAGCCAGCTAACTACAAACTCTTGAAAATCAAAACCCTGCAAAAACATTACAATTCAATTCATTTCATGACATCATAAAATGCTTAAAGATTTATGCTCAGGCTGTGTGCCAATTGTCCAGCACATTAACAGATTATTAGCTGTAGCTAGCTAGCTAGCTAGCTAACAACCTACGAAAGGGTTAAATGTTCCCAGGCTTGAACTGGGCTTTTTCTGTCATAAGCTGCAACCTGCTTAATGATCTAATTAGCTAATGATATGCTAACAGTTTGGAGATGACGCTAACCCTTTAAGATGGGTAACTAGTCAGCCGGGCATGCTAAAGTTAGAGTGGATAATCACACCATTACTTCAACCTTTAATCTCAAGTTTTTAGTAGATGTTGTGTTAAATGGAGGCGATGAAGAGGAGGGAGGCAGGAAGAGGGAGGGGAGGGAGAAAAAGAATGAGGGAGGACTGAAGGACAGAGAGCGTTCGCAGAGACATGGAGCAAAACGGACGACTCGATACTCCGACGGCGACAGGAACAAAAGAAATCAAAAGTGACACTTCATTGGCCGGCTTTAATAAATGTTCAGGAATTTGACTTTGTGAGAGAGCAGCAGATTCATCATCATCATCTCTGATCATAATGCACAGTCAGGACGCTCACCGCCGGCCAGGCTTTTATTTTTTAGGAGTCCTGTCGCGGACGTCCGATACGAATCAGCGAGCAGGATTTTTAGCTCAGCTCTTGTCGACTCTCATCAGAACCGGACTGTGACAGATGTGAAGCGTACAGATTCATGTTATGTGACGAGACTTTCCATGTAGAGGAAAGAGTTTTAGAGACACATTTCATCTGGTGTTTGTTTTCGCAGGGTTCTGTAGTGCGGAGCGACAGTTTTACAGCCCACGCAACAAACCCATAGGAAATAATAAGAGTAACCTTCTGGTGCAGATAACATTAAAATTGAGCGAGAATTCCAGATGTATTGTTTTATTAGTGAAAAGAACAAAAACATGAACAGCTCCTTTAGCCTCGGAGCCTCTGAGTGGGCGGTCCGGTGTGCAGGTTTGATTGACAGCTGAGACATTATTTTCCCTCAAAAGCAGCAACAGGTCATATGATGATAATTTACAACAAGTGGGAGAAAACTTCAGTCTTAGTTAAATGAAATCATAAAGCTGCAGTGGTGGATGCTGGTGAAGACGAGGGAGGAAGGTGAAGTTACTCACTGACACATCACCGCAGATTCTGGATTATTTTATTTGACGCAGCAGGTTCGCAGTGTTTGGATCCCTTAGTCCTCTTTTTACGAGCTGGTTTCCAGTTGTGACAGCGTTGACAGGATTCTATTCATCTGTCAGTTCTGCTGTTAACTCCTCAGAAAGTGAGCCGGGCTGAGTGAACTGTAAAATACTAGCTTTTATGTTCTTGAGGGACGTTTTTTATCAGCACACCAACTAAACAAACCTTTACTCCAGTAGAAGTATAGATACTTGTGTAAAAAAAGAAAAAGTAGAAGTACTGATTCAACTTCTTTACTCCAGTAAAAGTAATAAAGTACAGGCTGTGAATGTACTCAGAGTAAAAAGTCTCCCTCTGAAGGACATTTCTAGCGTCCATTTCTGGTCAAAGCTAACTGAAGCTCACGTCATATTAATATAATTCAGAGACTATAAAAGTTAAAGGTAGAATCAGTAGGATTTGTCCCAGCTGTTCCTGAACGCACCACAAAGACAGCTGATTGTTGAGTCTCATTCTCAGGACGTCAAATAGCCACATTTTGGGTCGGTAAAGTGTCCCGAACAGCAACAAAGTGAGAAAATAAGAAAACCCAGGCAGAGGGCTGCAGTCGCACTGATGGGTGCACTGATGTCGCCAAATAAAAAAAAAATCCAACCTCAAATGGATCAAAACAAAGTAACGAGCCTGTTTAGAACAATGGAAGGAGGAGAAAGTTGAGACATTTGTGTTCAGATGTAGGGAAGAGAAGTCAAAAGGTGTCAGAGAAATAAATACTCAATTACAGTACAGATACCTGAAAAATACAGTAACAAAGTATTTGCATCCGCTTCTCCTAATAAATGGAAATAAATAGCTTTGTTTGCGATGATAGTTTAGTTTAATGACAAAATGAAATAAGGTTTTTTGTCCTAATATATGTAATGCCCCTTTAAACAGCTAATTTAGCTGCTGAGTTCTGGGCTTTAAATAAAAACTGTGGGAACAGAAACAAGTGAACTTCAGCAGACATATTTCACCCTGAACACACTGAACAGCGGTAGTTTAGATTCAGTGTGTATCACAGTGCGTCTGCAGCTGTAGAGCAGCACCAGGCTGCAGCAGTGTTCGCTGGGCTGCTATATGAGGCAGTTACTCACCCACAGACTGCTGCTGTCTGTGAACACCGCCCTCCCAAACACCACCTAGCTCACCACAATGGGCTTTTTGTTGTTGTTTTTTTGATTGACGACCACACAGTTTGCGTGCGGTGCGACCCCGAGCTCACAAACATCCTTCAGCCCGCCGCCGAGTCTACTCCTCCGAGTCAGGTAAAGTCGAGGGAGACGCCGGCGGGAGTCGCCAGGTTTTAACTCGTCGCCGTGCGCATATGCTCAGACAGATGGGTAAACAAAACAACTCACCTTTTTTTTCTTTAGTGTTTGTTTTCACTCATTTGGTTCAGTCTGTGATTTTTACTGCTTGTTGCAGCACAAACGCTGTGAACACACACACAGACAGGTGTTTCCTCTTCTGTGGACTGAGTTCACCCTGAGAGGAAGGTGAAGTGCACCTGTGTGCTGTTAGATTGAATAATGACGCTCATATGTATGTTAAAAGTCACCATGGAAAACATTACACTTTACATGTCCAAGGTAAAGGATTAATTCTTATCAGAGGCCCAGCTGTTTAACACTTCAGCTGCACAGGTTTGTCATTTCTACGGAAGCCCTGAGGGACAAGTGGAGACTAGGTGACAAGTGTTATCTAAAGACCTGACAAATGGTGGGAAAAAAAGTTTTCCAGGATAATTTTCCTTAACTTTTTTCTTCCATCTCAGAAGAACACATAAAAAAAAATGTAAAAATGTAACAAGAAATAAATTTAATGTGTGAAAGTAAGTGGGGGGAAAATCAGGAGGAAAAAAAATGTATTCATGTGTGAAAAAAGTCGGACGTAAATTAGAATGTGTTTTGTAAGGCTCATTTCTTGTTAATTGTTTTTGTAATTAGTGAAAAAAAAAATCAGGAGAACTTTGTGAGAACTATTTAAAAAAAAAAAAAATTATTTTTAATTCGTCAAAACAAACAAAAAAAAACATTCAGGAGAAAAAATACTCCATGTGTGAAACAAAGTGGAAAAACTGTTTGGTGAGGAGTTTTTGCAAGAGACAAAAAAACATCTTGGTTTATATATGAAGGAAATACATTTCTCCTGGGAAAAAAATGGTCACTAGGTTTCAAACATGAAGGATTGTCCTGGCAAAACTTGTTTCACACCAGTTCTCAAGTCAAAAACACAGGAGAGGAAACAATTAGATCAGACGTAGAAAATGAATCACCAGAAGAAAACTTCACTTGTCCCTCAGGGCTTCCGTAGACATCTCCTCTAGTAAACGTTCAAAGTTTGTTTTCTGGAGGCTAACCCCGAGTCACATGTTCACGTTGCAGGAAAAGACGACATGGAGATGTGCGAGCTGAGCCTGGAGGAGACCGGCCTGTCGAGGAAGCGCGGCGCCGAGATCCTCCCGCGGCAGTTCGAGGAGATCTGGGAGCGCTGCGGCGGCATCCAGTACCTCCGCAGCGCCATCGAGAGCCGGCAGGCGCGGCCCACCTACGCCACGGCCATGCTGCAGAGCATGTTCAAGTGACGGAGCCCCGGTTCTCTCGCTGCAAACAAAGGGACAAACGCACCAGCTACCTGCCACGGATGGCGTGTGAGCGTACTGCACCGGGGTCCGACCGGCATCCAACCGTTTCCTCCAACTGTCCTTTTGTTTTACTCTTCTGGTGGTCTTTTTTGGGGGGAGGGGTCCTCGGGGGGAGTTTCGCAGTGAACCCTATGCAGAAAAATCATACTAAATTATCCCACCCGGTGTTTTCCAAGGAATTCTGTTCTGCGAGTAACTACGAGGCCTTAACACTACTTTAACAGGGTTTAATCGCCAGGAGTAGGATTATTTAATTATTTTTTTCTTTTCGTTCGAAGCTGCCTCCCCAAACATGAAAACTTAATTCCTTTGTAATTATGCATTCCTGATTATTCCATTGACGTCTCACCGGTGTGTCGCTTCCACCTTAACAGCTAGCTGGTGATCCCTCTCCGACTCAAACCTGCTGTTTACATTGTCTCCATGTGGTTCTTACAGGGCGAAACACACACTTGCACAAGGAGCTGTCGGTTCTCACGGCGAGGCCGAGCTGCATGAGTGTCCCATCGTTGCTCCGAATGAAGTCAATTACTTGCTAATCCTTTTTTATTTTACCTTCTGTCTTTCCAACCGAATGTAACTCTGAGACCTCGTTGATTCCTTCGTGTAGTGATTCCTCTTTTCTCCTCACGTGTGATTAATGTGTAAAGATAATGAGACCAAACGTCGCTCTGAGCGAAGCCCCTCGTCGGGTTTTTCTTCTTTTTTTTTTTCTTCGAGCCAGAGCAGAAATTTAACTCGGTGATTTAGTTTTTTGTCTATTGAGCGAAGCAGAAAATGTGAAATGATTATGCAAAAAGCTGCAACTCCTCTTGTGCTGTTTGAGACCAGATCAGCGCTGCAAAAAAAAAAAATACTCTTCATCTTTAGTCTTCAAATTTGATCTTTTTACACGAGGAAACATATTTTTTTTTTGCCAATGCAGTGATTCCCAAGGCAGGTTCATTGATAAAACAAAAACACTCCATGTGGCTGTTTTGATTCAAAGCGTCATGTCTGCTGTGTGACGATGCACTGGTACTCTGAACTGGAACATTCATCCAACACTGAATATTTCCTCTACGGCAGGTACAGAACACGCAGCCAGACAGCGATGTTCCAAACTGGAATGTAAAAGTTTATTTTTGAAAGAACCGTTTTGTACCTGAGCGGCCCGGGTGAGTGAGATTGTCAAGAGAAGCAATAAATCACAAACGACGCTGAGAGGATTCTGATGGGTACAAAACCAACTCAAAGACAATCTGCTGCGATGTTCCAGCTCCTCGATTCACCTGTTGCCAAGTTTGTTCCTGAGCTTTCCGTTAGTTTGTTTTTTCTTCTCTCCTCTGCACAACAAAAAAAGGTGATTTAGATTGTCTGAAAGCATGAAGATCTGTCTCGTCGCAAAGTAGCTAAACCCCTGTTGCAGCCGGCATTAACATGCAGGAAGCGGGCGTGAAATCAATGAAGGAATCCATCAGAGATCCGCTGAAGGTCTGATGGTGACAGCAGAGACGGAAAGGTCTGATCTGCAGGTTCGTGGGTCAGAAGACGTCTAGACGTCTCTGTTAAAGAGGGATTAAAACTGTTTTTTAGGCGTCAAGGTCACTTTTATTCAAGTAACTGGTAAAAACATACTTTTCAATCAAATTTGGCCAAATTCGAGGCGTCCTTTGGTGTGCAAATCACAAACTCAGTGCTGACTGATCAGCTTTGTGTTTTGGGAACACTCTTGTTTACAAAGGACACATTCGAGCTCTAGTTTTAAGTCGTCCGTTTCGTCCATCTGATCGACACTGGGATAGGAGTTTGAGTAACTGCGACGAGAAGACATTTCAGTCCTGTCCAACGAAGCAGGACTTCCCTTCTGTTTTCAGGGTTACAACAGCGGCTCAACTCTTACCGAGGTAGAAGGCTGAAATCTTAAAAGAAGTTTTAAGCACTTGAGTCCACCGATATGTCTCTATATAAACTCCATGGTGTTTTCTAATCAGGTTAAACGACAGACCTCCTAAAAAACAAGCGTTTGGACCTAGATATCCGAACGTCTTCTCTCCCATCAGCCTTTACCTCGTTTCTGTCTCCTGTTTGTCTGATGGAACAGATTTGTCTCTTCCGATTTTCTGCCTCATCCTGGTTTTCTAAATGCTGTTAAAATGCAGTGAAAGGAACAGACCGACAGTGTGACCAACATGATGACTGAACATTCCGTTCAGTTAATCAGTTCCACAGAATTAGTCGAACCAATTTGGTGTGAATTCTGTTGAGACAATTTGTTTTCCAATTCAAGTTCCGTGTGTTCTTTAGCTTCTCAGACACATCAGCCGTGTTAGCTTAAATGTATTTTTATCAGATTTTTTTGGCATTTCAAAGAAATTTGCTTCAATTTTACCTGACAGTGAGCTATAAACTCAACTATTACGATGCAGATTTTACTCGACCCTGAAGCCTCGAAAGGGATAAAAATACACGAGAATTTAACGCTGATTAAAGTGACCATTACCTCCAAATTAAACTCTTCATTCGCTTCGTTTTTCTCTTCCTGATTTCGGTCGTTTAGCCGTTTCCTGCTTTAGTTAAATTAATGATGTAACATCAGATACATGCAGTACAGGGACTGAAGAGAAATCAGATCAGCTCAGCTTCAGACAGAGTTCCAACTTCAAAGATCTAAACTGGATTTTAAACAGAAATCCGAACCGATTCGAGCCCACCAACACCCAGAACACCAGAGATAGAGTGAAACATGCAGCCAGTAAATACCTTCAGTGTCGAACCAGGGGAGCTGAGTTGTTTCCTGTCCGCTTCCCAGCATGTTGATGCCGAGTGTAAAGGAGACGCGTCCTGAGCTTTGCCCACCATAAAGACCTCAGCGTTGGTTCCAACACCCGCGTGACGACCTTGAATCTTCCCTCAGACGTAGATGAAACTGTCCTGCCTCTGCTCCGATCCGTTTCCTCTCCACACATTACAATCATTCCTCGGGAAGCACTGCCTTTGTCCACTGTCATTTTTCTAACGCTGATCTCTCTAACAGACGAATAAATGCATTCCATGTTTCACTCACTGCGCTGCTCCTTCTTTCACTGCAGATGAACACACGACCTTTCTCAAGAAATTAACAGATGATGTTTTGTTATTCAACACAGGTATTTTCAACTATTCATCATTTAACAGTTTAAATAAGAAAAGTTCCAAATTACAGTTTGGTGTTTTTTTCCCCCCAAAAGTAGCAGCCATCATCAGAAGATCTGTTGACTCAGAGGAAAGAACAGTGATGTTTATTAACTGTACAGGAGAAGAGGGTGATGACATTTAGAGATCTAACAACTCACAGAACGGTTTCATTTGCACAAAAATATTGATCCCGTTTGTTCTGAAAGGACAAACATCATTGTTCAAAGAGAAGGTACTACAGCTAGACATGTGATTAAATAAAAATAAAAAAATAGGTTTCTGTTTGACACTCTGTACTTGAGACTGGTCTGTTGACAGATGGTGAGGTGTGACTCTCCCTGTCTGATGAAGACTGTGGGAAATGTCTGAATGCTCCTTTAAAAGACAGTAAGACCTTAAGTTGGGACTGCTGGGAGCTTCTCATCCCAAGGTTTGTCTGATATCACTGTGTTGGTTTTGTCATTGCAACTGACCAAAAAGTGACAAAGTCCTTATTTAGAGGTCTGGGATTTAAATTCTACACCAACTTCACTCATTATTTTCCTCTTTCCCCCAAGTAATAGCTCACTGGTTGTTTAGGTTCAGAGAATAAAAACCATGTGTTAGAAAGGATAACCTTTTTCCTGGAGTCACAAAACTATGACTTTACTAAAAAGTGACTGGTCAGTTGCAGTGATGGTCCTGGATAGGACTGGGCAATGAAATGAGAGCGATACGCATCAGCGATAGAGAAATAAAATAGTTCAATAGTTTCAGGTGTCTGCGTTAAATGCTGCCTGTGACGAGCAAGAAGCAAACAGTCGTGGAGGGAGACAATGAGTGAATTGAAAAGGACAAGTCAGCTTTGTTGTTTTTCGAAGTTGGACAAATATCAGAACCCTGTTGTCCTGACCAGGACCAGCAACACAACTGACTTATTTTACCACCTTAGCTGCTTCCACCCAACAGAGTACACAACATGATGTGAGTCATGAGCGTCTACATTCTGCTGCTATCTATAGAAACAACGCCCAGGCAGTCCACGATGGAGAGGGACTCGGCTGCAACACTGATGAAACTTCCTGATCGTGATACTGATGGTGATGTTTCAGGAACAACACAGTGATATCAGATCGTGCTCAAAGGTCAAGATTAACTTCCATTCTTAAGAAGTAATGTGAACGTTAATGTTGTGATGGCTGATATCGCTCCAGGGTTTGTGGCCAGAATTTGAACCGACTGTAACTTGGACCTGGAACACACTGAACACAGTCCACGACATGGAGGCAGGAGTTCACTTTGTGCCTCAGGGATCATATCAGAGAAAATAATATTATAATCTAACGCTAGCCTGTTCCACCACTTTGGTTCAGACTAAAATATATCAACTACTACTGGACAAAATTAATACATGTTCCCCAGAGGATGAATCATATCGACCCCACGAGGTCCCAAAATAAACCTGAGGAGATATGAAATGGTTAAACTGATTATAAGAGCTAGTTTTTGCTTTCAGCTCATTGGTGCTCTAAATGTCCTGATACTGAAACAAGCTGCGGGGGGTTTGGGGCTTGTGGTTGAAGTGCTCATAACTGTTGAAGGGCCTCATGACGTTGCTTGATATTAAGGGCTCTGACTCTACTGCTCTGGAACTGGCCTATCAGACTCATTTGCCTATTAGTCGCTACTGATCCATCAAGTGACCGTCAGCTTCAGCGGACGAGTACAGAAACAGTCCAGGGTTGATCGACATCCACCTGATCGATGCTGCAGATTCATCCGCTGAGCTCCTCGTCGTCGTCGCGCTGCTCTCAGCAGCACACCGCTTTCAGGATGGCCTAAATGTCTGTTCCCCCTGACAGGAGGTCGTCCTCTGATATGAAGCTCTGGCGTGAACAGTTTGTCCTCAAGTCTCTTCAGCTCAGCATCATTTAGTAATTTTTAAACTGTGGGGCCCTGACGAGTCCCGAGGTGCTGCCGCTGAGTCCAGTGTCATCGAGTCTGCAGGGAAGGAATACACCATTTCAAAGGGACGTTCCATTTCACATGTTAAAGCCAGTTTAATAGGAGTGGAACAGAAATCGTGCTGTTCACACTGGAGACAGAGTTAGAAAGATGCAGGAGTTTTTCACTTCCACACGTGTTTTCACAGATGGCTAAAGGAACTTAGAAAGATTTATCTTTTCCCCACCAGCTCTCGAGTCATAAACACAGAAGAAAAAACTATTTAGGTCGGACTTAGAAAATGTATCACCAGAAATACAATTCCTAACTTGCCCCTCAGGACTCTTTATGCTAAGCTAAGCTAACCACACCTTGAATCCAGCTCTTTACTTGACACACATAACTGCTGCTGTGACTGACAGACGGAAAGTGAGATTTTCCCCCAAATTCTCCTGTAAATGTTTGACTTTTGAGAGGTGAAATTAAGGAGTTAAAGAATAATGATCCTAAAACTTGCTTGACAACGGAACTTTTTACTCAAACTGCACAGACTTCCTGCTAAAGCTGGTTTACAGGTCTGCTGTTTCCTGGGAATAGGAACATTTTGTTGTGCATACAAACTAGAGACATCTGAGACTTTCACTTTAATTAGTCGTGTTTATAAGCAGTTTCTGATTGGCAGAGAAGTTTCCCCTAAAAGGAGCATCACATTTAACCCGAGTAAATAATTCTCATCATTGGTTTATTACTGGAAACTTTATTCTCCATAAATGCAGAACTGTGGATAATTAGCACAGTTCTGCTCGTTCAGCTGACCTGCAGTCAACCCACTAAATTATCTGAAGTTACAGCAGCTTTAAATGGAGGCAATTAACTAGAATTAATTAATCAGACGAGCACTAATTTCCTATAATTAGAGTCAAATTACATTACAGGAAATTATGAGTAAATGACAGATTTGTGTAATAAAGTGTAACCGATCCAAACTGCTTCTTTCTCCCTCCAGTCTGTTCCACTTCAGCCGAGTCTTCTGGATGTAATGTAACCAGCTATTTGTGTCAAACAAGTCATATCACGCTCACATTGTATGCTTATTGGTGGACTTTCACGCCAGGAAGTGGGAGGGACGGTGGCGTTGGACAAGCCAAACGAGCGACTGAAGTTTAGAGTCTATGGGGACATTTTAAGCCGTTTTATTGGCGACCACAACCAGGTGTTTTCCACAGGAAGTCCAACCATCTACAGGCTTTTTTGTGTCCATCAAAACCGAGTGCTTTTCACTGGAAGTCAGACCATCTACAGTTACAGCACACAGCAGGGAAAATACGGACAAAATGAGAAAGTGCTTTCGTCTTTTTATTTGCGTAGGATTGCTTCTGACCCGTGTTTTCCGAACATTTCTGGTAATTTCAAAGGAATTAAAAAGTCCAAAGGTCGGACCAACAGTGGCAACCAAAACCAAAGCTTTTTTAGAAGAACTTTGACCATCTACAGGGGCTTTTGTTTTGCTGCAACTAAAACATGTATTTAAAGCCAAACTGTGATGTTCTCCTGACCTTAACCAAGTGGGTTTTGTGCCTAAACCTAACCAAAGCATAAACACAGCATTCAGTTTTAACTTATCGTGGTTTTGCAGAAACATACTGAGCCAACACTATTTCTGCTGATTGGGTTGTCTACTTCAGGGTTTCCCAATCCCAGTCCTCGAGGACCACTGCCCTGCATGTTTTAGATGTGTCCCTCCTCCACCACACCTGATTCAAATGATCAGCTCGTCATCAAGCTCTGCAGTGGCCTGATAACGAGCCACTCATTTGAATCAGGTGTGGTGGAGGAGGGACACATCTAAAACATGCAGGGCAGTGGTCCTCGAGGGATTGAGAAACCCTGGTCTACTTCACCTCTTCAGCTGCAACAGAAACTTTTATGCCCATAAATGTGCGCAGAGCGATTCAGAAGCCGACAGCGCACAGACAACAAAGACATCACACCTCAGTGTGTTTTATTTCCACTGGTGCATTTCGAATAAAAGGCAGCGATATTTTGGTTTGGAGCAACAGAAACAGAATCGCAGAGCAGCAGACTAATCAAACCCGAGGGGAGGCGAGGACTCCGGGTTTGTGTTGACATTCAGTCCAGCTCCGTCCTCCGGGAGCTTTAATTACTCACCGCTCAGCTCTGTGTTCCTTAAACACACAGCTTGCCGCTCAGATTGGCAGGAAGGATTACAGCCCGCCAATTTGTCTGAATAAAATGATTACGGGAGGATAGTGGCGGCGAGCGCAGGTGTTGTGAGATTAAACCTGAAAACAAACGGCGGGGTTCTCTCTCTGCATCGCCGGATAACACGCTCACCTTATTCAGCTCTAATTAACAGGCTGAAGCTCTGCTGAGTCTTATTTCAAGTTTATTTGGCACGTTTAAGATTGAAGCGGAACAACCTTGACGCCGGCGGCGAGCCCCTCTTACCTTGTGTAGTTTTTTCAGGTGGCGTCCAATCCGATATATTCTCTTAACTGACCAGGCCTGGGAGGGAATAACTGTCTTTGTGCCTATAAAAAGAGAAGAATAGATGCATGTGTGAAAACTGCAACTACAGCAGATCTGCACATGTAGCAGAATCTACCACGACACCGGAGGGACGACTGAATCTGAGCAGAATCCTCCCTGCAGAAGAAGAAGACTTATTCAGCTCATTACTGAAAACACACAAACCAGACTTTTTTTTATGTCTCTCAAGTTTTTCCTTGAAAATAATTTTTCCTTAAATAATGAAACAGACTCTTTTGCATCACTGACTTTAACAGCAGCCGACGTTCAGCTCCTCTGACAGTGAAGCTTCAGACACGTTAAACATTTTTATCTTACGTCTCAGGGGAGGTTTTCACGTTTGCTCTCCGGATTCAGATTTGGAACAAACAGGCAGGTGAGGCGTTAATCAGACTTTATTTCTTTCTGTCAGACGTTTTGGTCTCATGCTGCTGCTCAGATCAAACATCAGATCACACGTCTACAGCAGAGGGAAGGGTGACATTCATTAGCATAGACTGCGCTAACCGCACTGATGCTGCAATCCACTGCAAGCTGGGAGTCAGTGTTTCAGATTGAATATCCTCCACCTTAAATCTAAAAGCATCCTGATGCGTTTGCTCGCCAAAACGTAGAAAACATTCATCGGAAATCTCTGCTGGCTTAAAATATCTAACAGGGTTCAGAACTCGCCTCCTCTGGGGAGACGTGACATCGGAAGTGTCTTCCTGTACTGGTTGAATGAGACGCACCTCAATGCGTCAGTCCACCAGGACAAAAGGGACTCAACAGTCCAAACCTGAGAGGTGAGATGAGAACTAATACTGTCAATCAACAGGGAATCAATAGAGGGAGACACCAGAGTCCAACCTGACTGACACGTTATCTCTGAGGACACCATCTGACAGTGAGCAGGTATTTAATCATTCATATGATCCGGAGAAAAACTCTATGTGGGATCAAGCAGGAAACCAGCATCTGGACTGTGGCACCCAAATATTTAACCTTTAGGGATGTTACTTATTGTTTTTGCATTGTTTTTCATTATTGAGTATTTTCTCGATCAATCGATCAGTTGTTAGTTGTAAAATTCTCTTTTAGATGTCTTTCTATTTTAGAAAATAGTGAAAAATTTTGTCCAGTGTTTCCCAAACCTCAAGCTGACGTCCTCTAATGTCTTAGATATTCAGTTTACTGTCACAGGAAAGGAAAGAAACCAGAAAATATTCACATCTAACAAGCTGGAATCAGATATTGTTACTCAAACTAGTTGATCGATTATTAAAATATATTATATTATATATTAAAACAGTTGTTGATTGATTTAATAGTTGACAGCTAAGACTTTAGATCCTTCTGTGATCTGTTAGGCGTCAGCAGTTTGCAGCAGATCCAACAGAATCAACCCCAGTTAAGATCCAAAAACCAGCTAAACACACACATACATCAGTTTGTCAGACACACAAACACCAACTCAGACGACAATCCAACCACAACAGATCTTGGTCAGTGTGCCAGGATGTGTGAGGCTGCAGGACAGAAACGTGACCCGGAGTACCAGGAGATGTGGAGAGCAAGGTGCAGGACAGAACCTGAACACCTGTGTTCTTGACTCAGAGCGTCTCAGGGGTTTCCTCTCGGCGCGTTTCAGGGAATCTTTTGATTAAAAGCCTTTATCTCCCAGCGAACGGACTGTTGCTTCCACGTGTTGTCCAGCAGCCAAGTGAGATTAAAGGAACGTGCGGCTCGGCCGTATTAACCTTCTGCTTTCTGCTCACTGTTCACTGCCGTCTCTGCCTCTCTGTCCTGTTCTTGGCCGGTCTGCACGCAGGATTAGACCAAACAGGGTTCAGTGTTAATGACAGCTGGCAAATCCGAGATGACGGGAACCCCCGAGACTCCCTTCAGTCCCCGGGCGAAGCAGAAAAGCTGCTGGAAGCTTCAGTTCCAGAGGAGGGGGACCAACTTCAACCGCTCTGCTGTTTGTTCACGTAGAACTGATCAGATGTCCACATGGAACAAAACCAGCGTGGGTCCAGTTTGATGAAGAATGACTTCAGAGTGTGTTTAGTCATCAACACACACCGGCGACGACAGACTGCATCGACTGTGTCAGTGTGTTAAACGACTCTTGTCATTTGCAGCCACGAGCGAACCTGTCAGCTCGCTTTAATGATGATTAAATGTTCTTGTTACCGTGTTTAAACACAGTCTGTAATCTGAAACCTCCTTCACTTTTACCAGATTTCTACTAAGTTGTTATTCTGAAAGAAATATATTAGTGGTGCACTGATGTGAAAATTGTGGCCGATAACGATAACCGATATTAATATTGCTGTTATGGCCGATACCGATATTTACCGATGTCGATATCTCTGTATAGAAAACACATTTTTTTGATAATCAAATAAAGAGATATTTTCCAAAACCCATTTTTTTTTAATTTGGTCATTTATTTTCAGAAATGACTGATATTTTGAAACAATTCAAGGCCAAAAAACATGTTAAATAGAAATAAATATTCATACAAAAATATTTTTTTATAAAGGAAAGATACAAGTGGGCCCTGAATTCACACTATTTTGATATCGGACCGATACCGATGTGTAAAAAAATGACCATATTGGCCGATATCATATCGGCGGCCGATATATCATGCACCACTGAAATATATCATTAATTGTGTTTCTGGACTCAGTTCGTCATATTGAATAAATCTTCTGGGATCAACGAAATGGACAGAATGATTTTTCACTGTTTCTGTCAGACAGAGCTGTTTCTCTTCATAACCTCTTAAAAATTTCAGCGACAAAGTTTTTATCTAACGTGTAATGAAAACTTTTCAGTAGTGCCAACAAGTTTTCTCCTCCTGAAACTGTACTCAGGTTTTGCGAGTGTGCTCAAAGCGTCCAAAGCAAAACCTCTCATTCCACCTCCAGCCAGGTCGAAAAAAAATCTTTATTTGAATAATTATGGTAATCAGACAGAGATGTAAATTGATTCTGTCGACCCTTCTCTAGCAGCAGGTGCCAGGCAGTGAGACATACATTAAGCATATTCCTGCTCTCCGTAAGATGAAACTCAAATGTTTCATTTTGACTTTCTGACTTGAACGACCGTTCATTTGCAAATGTTCCGTCTGTGTGGAGGCTGTTTATTCCAAGTTCAAACTAGAATGGATTGCAGTATCAGTCTGATAAAGACTTCTAGTGTCAGCAAATATACAACACAAAGGACAAGGTCATCCGGATTAAAGGAACCTTTCTCGACCTTTGCAGCAACACAATGCGATGTCAATCAGATCATCAATCTAATATGCACGAGTGGGTTATTTGCACAGTCAGCTTGTCAACATGATGGAGCTTCCTGGACCACATCTCATCATCTCAACGGTACCTAAAACATCACGCCCATCAACACAGACCCTTACATCAAAAAAAAGAAATGCAGTGCCATTTTTGTTTTGAACGATCCCTGAGGATATTTAAATTGGTTGTTGTTCAGTCAAATTTTACAGCTT
Organism: Lagodon rhomboides; assembly: GCA_039737535.1. Lineage (NCBI taxonomy): Eukaryota > Metazoa > Chordata > Actinopteri > Spariformes > Sparidae > Lagodon > Lagodon rhomboides. The sequence goes on along the minus strand of CM077798.1, from coordinate 6,637,175 downwards.
TCTGTAGCTGAAGTGTTCGTCACAGCCAGGCAGGACACCCACAGGATGAGTAACAAGGTGAGAAAGGATTCAAATGTTTCTGCTGCACGCAAATCGTTTGTTCTGACTTTTATCCACTATTTGCCTTTTTTTTCTTGTGAAATATTGATCAACTTTCCTTTGTTTGTCTCCAGGTTTAAGATAAGTCGTTTCACATCCAAATCATCAATCTGAGAATCACTTTTTGAACATCTCAGCTCATAAAGTGAAAAATGGACACTTTGAGTCCAGAGGTTTGGTGTTCACTGCTGGAGACGTTCAGTTCAGACTGTAGTTATGATGTTGTCAGTGGTGGAGAGGAAGTGTATCTATGGAACGACTGTACTTAAGTGGGAAATGTTGTGCTTTCTCCTCCACTACAGATTCAGATTAATGATAAAAATAAAGCGTGAACAGCAAATGAATGAGGACGGATTATTACAGGTTAGATAAAGCTTTGTGTGTCCCTTGGTGAGCTGCCCAGCAGGATATAAAATGGTTTAAATGAACATTTAAGTGATGAACAACGAAAATTATTATGAAATATGCCATTATTTTATGTTTGGTATCTCTACTCTACCTAAATTAAAGACCTGAGTGCGTCCTCCCCGTCTGGACGTTGCTGTATTGGAGCAGCATTAGCTCACAGTGTTCCTGATATTGTAGCTCTCCTCTCGTCAGTATCATCTTATTACTGAAATGGAGATTCAGAAAATGAAAGTATTCTGTCTTGCGTGTGCAGCAGGCGTCATTAGGATAATAAGAATGTAACCTAGAAATATCTCTGCAAAGGTCCAGACGATGGGAAGTTAAAGCAGATTCTGTGGGTGCTCCGTGTCAGGAGCCGAGCTGCTGAGGTCTAACAGGGCTGGAATGAGATTTTTCTGGCAGCAGAAAGGCAGCGACTGTGAGCCAGCAGTTAATAAGAGAAAACGCTTTCAATCCGTTTAAAATCAAATGGACATTGATTTACAGTGGTGAGAGCTGAGATGTGATCGAGAGATTACAGCGAATACAAACTGAAGACAGAGCGAAGAACAACGACGGTTCAGACTGAACTCAAAGTTTGGAGGCAACAGAGCCAAAGTAAATGAGAAGACACAGACTGATACATTTAGAGGCAGCAGATGTGCCCTCAATGTCAAAAACTGGACTCTGTGAGGGCCACAGACAGAGTTTAGAGTACTAAACCTCAGATCACCCTGTCAACTGAACTTTCTGGAGGAGAAAATGCAGCAGCTCCCCACAGCGAGGTTTATTTAACTGCCCAGGCAGTAACTTTTAATTCAGTTAAAGTTTCATAATGTAATAAAACGTCTGGAGGACAGAGAAGCTGTGCATGTGAACTGGCACACTGTTAATGAAGCACCGTACCAACTGAGCTTTTGATGAATCAACTGAGATTGTAGATGAAATATAAAGCCAGTATACAAAACTTTAAACTTTGCTGCTAATGCCTGGAAATCAACAAAAAACACACATTTTTAATTTCTCATTGAACTGAAAAATGTATATTTTTTGCTCATCATTCTGATGTAAATACTGACTGTAACGTAAACAGCTGCTGGTGTAGAGGAGGTGGTTCAGAACCGTAAGACTGAAGCAAAACGGTACATTTCTGTGCTGTGAAACCAAAACAATAAGCCGAGGGATGCTGAAGTGGGCAACTGTGGTGTCGGGTGTTACACACAGTCGTTTGTCAATAAAACGTATTGATCCATGCAGCGTTGATGTCGAACTTGAATGAGGGCAGGCAAACCTTTACTTACCATCGACTCCGAAACTCTTCTCCTGTTGGCTCTACTGCAGCGCCAAAAATGTATTTTCCTCTAATCAGCCATGTTTGCAGCTTCCTCAGACTGTGTTCTGTGGCTGCTGGCTGTCATCTGATCATTAATCATGAAAACCAAAGACCCCAACAAGCCCTGCATGTACTGGTTTACCTGCACAGGGCTCCGTGTCCTGGAACGATGTGACACTCCCCTCCTTGGCAGTAGTCTGGCTGCAGGTCGCACACGCTCTGACAGGGCAGGCCGTCCACCGACAGGTAGCCCGGCTCGCACAGACACTCGCCCTCCTTCGTCCGGCCGTTCACCACGCAGCGAGAGAACTCAGCGCAGGCCAGGAACTTGCAGGCGTCGGCCTGATCGGCTGCGGGGAGGAGAGGAAGACACATGGCCGGCATTAGTATTCATGAAGTGTTTGTCTGCGCCTCCTCCTCTCTCTAGGAGGTGCTGAGGAGGGTTTGATTTTAATGAGATCCTCAGCTTCTGGTCTGCATTGAAATGTAAGATTTAGCCTCTGGCGTGGACGGCTTCCGAGACTAAACGTCAGACTCACTCCGGGGAAATTAGCGTGTTCGGGGGGATGCGCGGATGAAGTGCGCGCCGTGTGATGCCGCGACGTGTGGTCAGCCTCCGTCTGCGTTACTGTAATCGCACATATATCCACATGTGCAGTATGTGTGTGTTGGTGTGTGTGTTTGAGTCAGGATTTTGAGGTCGACATGGATGCACAGAGGGAGAAAGTAACATTTTATCAGAGATATACAAGAATCTTTGTATGTCAGACGAGGAGGTAAAACTGCTGTGGCCCTTGAGGTGAGGCAGTTTTGTCATGTTACTCTTGACCTTGGAAGAGGACTTATCAAAATATCTGACATGTGTTTATGTTAAATAAATATCAGCTGAGACACCCTTATCAAACCTTTTATATTCTCAAATATTTACAAGTATTAGTCAGGCACAGAAGCACTAAAGTACCTTACTTAAAGCAGCAACATGGCCCTTTTTTTAAGGGTGATTCTGGCGCCCCCTGTGGACAAAAGCAGTATGAGCACCTCCACTTCCTGTAATAAGATCAGGGCTATTGTACACACTGTATGTTAAAAACGGCTCAAAGGAAGCAACATGAAGGATGAAAACAAAGTTCGATCAACCAATTTTAAAATGTATTTAGTCAATTAAAGAGAGCAAAGAATAAACAAAAGGTTGTAGAAACACTTCACCTGACTTTCACCTGAGACTCTGGCTCCCTCTGTTCTTTCCCCCTCTCCTCTCTGTAACGTTACGTTCATGAAGAAAAGTACAATTTCCCTGCAGCTCCATAAAACACCACCACATAAACACCCGACAATGGAGGTCACCTCTGCAGACAGGTTGATAAACAGGAGTGAAGATAAATCCACTTTTTAATCCCAAAAGTTCAGAAGTCATCTCCGAGCTCTCCTCCCGATCCCTCCTCTGTTACGCTTCTTTTCTTCCTGTTAAAAGTCTTTCTGGGGGAGTTTCTCCTGATCTGATTCGAGGCTCTAAGCACAGACGGCATTTGTATGTATGTTGTACAGAACGCGAAGCCAAGTCCAGTTTGTCACTTGTGGTACTAGGCTGCGTAGATAAAATCGACCTGACTCGACTAGTTCATTTATTTGAGTAAGAGTTCTCTGGAGGCACCTGGGTTGGTGCCATATTACAGTATTGAGCGGATTTAATTAGAACGACTGAACAACACGACTGTTTCTGCAAAAATTGATCCCCGTTCAAGATTCTGCTGAAACACAATCGGCCGCCTCCGAGGAAAAAAGATGTTGCGGCAGCACTTCTCCTCTCGGCTGCTCACCTCTCATCTTTATTATGATTACTGCAGCCCTACGATATTCACTACCGTCCCACTGTGTATTGGTGGATTTGACATATAGACCTAATTACTGAGTCAATTTGACTGTGTTTGTGATCTCTGTTCGCCGCTGCATCTCATCTGTGGAGAATATTACAAGACAAAGCCTATAATGTACGAGAGGCATGCAGAGGAGCGGCGCGGCTACAACAATGGGACTTATTATAAGATGCTGCTTTGTGTTTTATCACATAAATTAAAAGATATTATAGGACATCTCTGTGCTGTAAATTTAATGAGGAGCTTAGAGGCATTCGCAAGTTCTTTTTTCCATAGTGTGAAGTTAGAACAATACAACTGTAGGCAGTGAGGATTATTATGGATAAAACTTGTATGGTAGCTCTGAACACTTCAGTCTGTTCGCAGCAAAGACTGAATACTGAGTCCTGGTGTTCTGCATGCAGCCTCACTGTACAGAACAGAGCCATTGTTAATGTTATTACTCACATCTGTTTTTTATCACGCTCATATAAAACATTTAACTGAACCGGTTCATTCTGTAGATTTGCAGTTTGCGGCCTGTGACCGAGCTGCAAGAAGAAGTCGTGGACGAGCACTTCCTGAGGAGGAAGTTGGAGTTCTTTACCTGAGTAATGAGTGTGACTCAGGTTTATGTCTGTCAATGTCAGGTAGTAAATGGCTGCATTTATATCCAGTCACTAGTAAAGGATTTTAAAGGAAGGGTTTAAAACTTAAAATTCAGTCATTCTCTTCTCCCCCCCATGCTGATGGGAAGTCAGGTGTAATTCCATAGTCCACAAAACATTCCTGGAGCTTCACAGCAAACCAGCGGAGCAGCATTCTCCTGAGCAACTGAAGTACCTGGAGACTTGATTTAAAATGTAGAAAACAACCAAAAAAAAAACATCAAATGGATCCATACAGCTCGTCCGGTTCAGTCCAAGTCTCCAGAAGCCCCGAGATCCTTCAAGTTCAACCATGTGTCCAGGTCGTATGACATCTTTTCAAGTCCCCAGCTGCTTCAGTTGCTCAGGAGAATGCTGCAACACTAATTTTTGCTGTGAAGCTCCAGAAGTGTTTCATGGAGACTTCACTTGACTTCCCATCAGCATCGGGGGAGGAGATAATGACTGAATTTTCACTTTTAGGTGAACTGTTTCTTTAAATAACTCGAATCTTATTCACGAATGATGGTAGTGTGAGATCACCGGGCGGTTTGGTGTGGCATCAGCTGTAATGCAGTGTTATACCAGAAACGTGTGGGTCGGAGGAAGCCGAGCAGGAGGGCAAAGCTTTCAATTTACCAGCTGATCCACGTTCCATCCCACACAGATGGTCATGAGCTCTGAGTTTGGACCCAAAGACCGAGGTCACAGATTCAAGTCGAGAGTTAAGTGAGATATCTTGACATATTTGTCCCTGTGGAAATCTTTGGTCTTAGAGACACCGTCCCAAACATTTCTACAAATGGAAGTGTTTCCATTCTGCCATTCAAACCCACACTGTACCTGGTTCGACATCCAGAGAGCGGGTGTCGATCTGGATGTGCAGATTCTTGAAGGCGGCGGAGCAGAACTCCTCCAGGACACAGTGGACGGCCTCGGTGATGTTGTACGGCACCGACTTGGCGAACTTCATCTTGCTGTTGACGACCACGCTGCCTTTCCTGAAGTTGAGAATCTCCAGCTTCTTGAAGCCCGTGAGGTTTGCCTGCAGGTACGGCAGCAGCTGGAGACAGGAGGGGAAAATCACTCTGCGGTCTGTCTCTGTCATTTTAAACACTTCCGATTCTGGGACCGAGTATCCCTCAGAGGAACGAAGCTATTAAACATCTGACGCTTAATTTTATATTAATGACCAAGTGTTTGGTTTCATTTATCAAATCGTCTCATCCGTTATACATGAGAAGCCATCCACATAAGGAAGACATTTGGAGGAAATTAGAGTTTTTCTAAAAACTACAGAGTCAGACGAAGCGTGATAACGAAGAGAAACCGCATAGAACAAAACTGCTGCATGGACAAAAACAACAATAAAGGGAGGAAAATAATGTTAATGCAGTTTGGGAGCAATCAAATTGTCTCATCTACACAGACTGAAGTCATAAATAACTTTCTTCCCCCGTTAGAGCTCTATAAAGCAGTCGATAAATCAAAATTCTTCATGCCATTAACTGACAGACACAATCGGATTCTTTCCTTCACTTCTTATGAATGTCTCCAACTTCTTTCTATACATCAACAGATGTTAGTTCTTCATTTTTTTTTAAAATAATTCGGGTATTTTCCTCACTTGGATTAAATTAAACGCATTCATTGCCATTCAAGAGCTGTGAAGACGACAGAATAGCTTTAAACTCATACAAACATCTCTAAGAGGCAAAGCTGCTTTGGAGGAAGAATCCTCTGACATCTGGCTCATTGAGGATTAACTCAATCACAGAAGCACATTTCAGCTGCAGATGTGGTGAAAGAGATCAGAGGGATGTTTTCAAGCGAAGCCCCAGCAATGTCTTTTTTGTGTCCCTTTAAATCAAGGACAGATACCTCCACCAAGGCTGCACCATCCATTATTCATGGATTATTCATTAATAATGGAAAATATTAAGAAAATCTCCCTTTATGAAATAAAACGGGGACTGCTGTCATGGTCTCCTCTGAAAGGCTTTTCTTTGGAGTTTAGTTGTACTAAAAAACACAACTAATAGTCTCAGTAAGTGGTTCCTAATGTTTGTTGTCCCAAAGCCTCAACTGCACACAAGTTCCAAATGTTTTCATTTGAACTTGTTTTTAAACCAAATCTTATTTAACTCTATTCGAACTCGAATTATATAAAAGTGGATAGTGTTTTTCCTTACAAGACAAAGGGATCCTGACATCTTCAATGTTTACGCTTGATGTCTTTTTTTTTCTGAAGCTGGTCATTTTCACTTTTTTAGCTATTTCTAATTTTGAGTTTAGTTGATCACTGATCACTTTTAGTCAGTGAATGTGAGTGCTGCATCGATACATTTTGATATTTTAGTCAGCTCTCTGTGGTAAAGTTCTTGACCGTTTTCACTCGTACTTGTCAGGACTGAAGTATGATGGCGTTCCTCAAGGAAGCGTTCTGGGCCCACTATGGTTTCGTCCTGCTAATAGGGGCAGTTACAGCTCATCTACAGGCTTATTTTTGCATTTAAAAGATTAAGGCGAGACAAATAAATAATTCAGTGTGTTAAAACACCTGAAGATTAATGACATAAGCCCTTGCAGAGCTTTTGACAGCTTGGGAAAAAAACTTCAATGTATAAGCTTTCAAAAGAGCTCAAAACAGCAGCTTTGGATTTACTTACATATACTGCAAACATTTCCAGGAATGGTACAACAAAACAGGTCGAATTATTGTAACTGTTATTTCTACAAGTGCCTTTGGTTTAAAGTCACATTTCTACAGTCAGTGATAATGCATCACATTAATAAAAGGCACTAACATCGGACAAAAATCTGTTTATTCTGACATTTTGTTTTCACTTTAGTGTCATCTGTTTCCACAGGTGTAGATCATGAGTGTCAGTCCTACACAGGCAGCTGCATATTAACGGGGCTAAATCTCAATAAGTTAGTTTTCCCTACACCTTACAAATGTTAATGGTATTTTTTCTAATGAAAGCAGCAATAGGAAATGTATTTCGCCGCTGCTGTTTGTGTGCTCGTTCAGATGATAAAACTAAGTGGTACTGGCAGCGACTGCCACTGATGTGATTATGTTGTTTACTGGAGAGAGGCAGTTTAGCAGCACGCCGCTCGCTCGGATGATGAACGGTTGCTTCGGTTTGTTTCAGTCATCAGTTCCCTTCGCTTATTCCTTCTGTCGGCAAGGTCGTTTGTTTCGAGAGTCGCTCACCTCAAAACAGACACCGCATCGACAAATTAGCATCTCCTCAAATCCAGTTTAACTCGCACACACTCGGGGGTGCTTCATTTTCTGCATAGCAAACGATTAAACAGAAAAAAAAACTGAAACGCTCAACGAATTTGATTCTCTAATTCCCACATGGCCGTACATAATTACCTCTATTGATGCAGTTAACAAATTGTTCGGTGAAATGAATAGTAAAACCCTTTTCAGAGAAGGTGGGTCTCTTTAGGATTTAGAGCACACTTTCATTTTTAAACAGGGCAATCTATAGGCCTGATTCCAGTATATTCCATTTATGTGATAATTACTGCGTTTTAGTCTTTAGTTTCATCCTTCTTACTGCCCTTGAGCAAGGCATTTACCTGTCGTCTGCATCATTTGAGAGGCTGAGTTGAGAACTGAAGACACAGACTGTCACTAGAGTCAGGACAGATCTGATCCAATATCAGTTTTGGGTGCCAATACAGATATCGATCTGATTCACTTATAGGATGATGGACCGGTGTCAAGATCCATCCACTGATTCAGATTCCATAGTCTGATTCAATAACTGTCAACTTCCAACTGCGCTCTACATTCTCTTACTAGGACCTCTTAAATACTCTGCACTAGATTTATTTCAGTTTTTAAGACGTTAACGAAAAAATATAACACTGAGCAAAACGTTTTTTACTTGAGTGAAGAAGTTGATCAGCACTTTTAAAGAAGCACACCTAGATGTCAGCAAATTGAATGAAATCCTTTCTCAAAATGGGAGAAAACCATATTAATCTGGTCTCCCAGCATCCAATACTGCGTGACAAACAGCACAATGACTGCCTCAACAACCGAGTCAAGGACGACATATGGCTTGAGATCGCCCAGCGGCACCCTCAATGTTTCCTTCAGGAAGTGCCCTTGAGAAATTATTCTGTTTATTTTCCCCCCGTGATATTAAATATCCGCCCTTGGTTTTATTCTAATGTAATTCAAAATGTTTTAAAATGTGGTTCTTCATTTTCTGGAGGACGGCGTGTTATTGTGCAATCTTGGAGAGTGTAACAACACTGAAGCTGAACCTTGAGAAGAATAATAACCGGACATGAAGTGGAGTAGCATTTCTTCTCCCGAGGTAGCAAACAATAGAGAGGCGGGGGTGTAAATTACTCAGCTAACACAATTGCCTCTTACCACAAAAAGAAAACATCTTCAAAACGTCGTCCAGTGTTTGCAGTCAGTTTAACTCACCGTTCTGTTCACCGGCGAGTTATTTGTTAACAATGAAGCATCAGTATTGTTTCTATGGTTTCTATGGCAGCAGGACACAAGGACTCACTGACAGGTTCGATGACAAAGACGTGAATCACATGTTGTGATCAGTTAGAGCTGTGGGTCAGCCGTTAATACAATTAGCCGCAATCCTGCTGAAAATTACATATCGGAGGCAGCTTTACTTAAAAATAAGCCGTTTTCTGGCACTTTTCTCTTCTGTTCATACATTTTCAGTGATCGTAGAATCATCATGATTTGGTTCTGTAATAACCCCTCTGGGGATTTGTGGATACATAAAGAACTACAATCAAAGTTTACAGCAGAAGGACATAAATCAAACATTAATTAAATAAAATTTCACCCAACTGTAGGCTTGTCTCTGCTCATCTTCCAGCCCTCATTAAAAGGAACAATGGATACCTTAACTCCGTACATTTCCACAATACGTGTCATATCAGTTTCAGATGATGTATTTATGAGCCGACTCATGTCTGGAGGAGGAGGGAATGGTGGTGGAGTGACCACTCAACTTCATCTGAATAATTGTAGTGACTGGTCGGGGCTTTTTGGCTGATATTGTATATCATCACAGATATATGGGGATCTGCATATACACCAATATGATTTTTTCCTACATTTTAGAGAACATGATGCAGAAAAAGATGCTTGGAGTGATTCAGAATTAGTCATTTCAGAGTGAAATATAACTTTTCAGTGGGCGGATGTAATTTTAAACAATAAGATTTATTGTAATCTGTAAAACATCCTGCCTCTTTTACATATCTTTGTAGCTTCGTTTGATAATCACATTTGATGGATCATTTTCCAAAAATGGGAGTGTATTGGCCGACATATCTGGATCTGAATTTTTTATATTTTACTTCCCAATATGAGTATTGCCCCCTAAAATTGAGAATCTGACAGGCTCTAATTTAAATATCTTCTCAGCAATAAGTTCTTTAGCAAATCAGCTTTTTAACTCATAACTAGAATTCTGTGTAGACATTGTCCTGATTCACTTCCAAGGTAAGAGAACACATTTGCAGTCCTGCTGAAGTTCTGGAGCCTCAACACATGTGTAGCAAACAGCTCTTCATCTTCATTTGCACCAGCTACTGTGGTTGTATCTAAATGTTTTCCCCACTTACAGCCTGAATGCAGGATAAATGTTTAGATGGATGAAGGCTACAAGAACACAATCGTTCATATTGATTTTGTACTTACTCTGAAGTTTTCCAGTGTTATTATCATGTGTAAAACATGTGCTAAGGTTTAGAGAAACGCAAACCTCATAAAGCATTTCACTGTATTTATCGTGTACACTGATGCTGACCGTGCACGATCTCTATCAGCCTGGTTAATATTCTCACCGGGGAGCTTCCTGCCATGAAAACCGTCTGCTAATAGTGGCCACTGGGAACTTCCCAGTATGAATGGCTTACTGATGAATTATAGCCATTTGAGTTAGATAAGAAAGTCTGTCGGCAACAGAGAGAAGGATTTGCACCAATCGATAGACGCATATCTTTTTAAATCTGATTTAAAAGGAGAAATCTCTAAATGTAGTTCAGGGGGTGTTTTCTATTTAAAGAAAAGCTTCTGAGCGCACAGAGAAACCACAGCGCTGCCACTCCGAGCCGAACGAGCGCAGGCAGCCAAAAGGGCGTCTAAATTAAACCGCTGCCTGGCTGCTTATTGAAGGGATTTACACACTTGTTTGGGGAGCAGTGATAATCAGAGCGACATTCAAATCAGAGCAATAATAAGTGAAAAGGAGCGTGTGTGTGAGCACCCCAATGAGCATTCAGGATGATTAAAATGGTAAAAATCAAAGTTCAGCTGCTTTCTTGAGACTTTATCACACAGCCATTTCTGTCTTTAAACGTAAAGGTGCAATATGTACGAATTTTAGCAGATATATACAAAAACTAACCATAATTAGCAACAGAAAGTGAAGAAATAAGAGCTTTATACTGTTCCACTAGAGTGGGTATAAATCCAACTGGTGGCCAATTCTTAAATATTGTACCTTTAAAGAAACAGTTCACCCAGAGATTGAAATGTTGTCATTATTTCCTCCACCTCATGCTGATGGAAAGTCAGGGGAAGTTTTGTAGTCCACAAAACACTTCTGGAGCTTCACAGCAAAACAGCGTTAGAGCGTTCTACTTAACAAAAGTAGCTGTGGACTTGCTTTAAAACATAAAAAACCAAATTGATTTGAGAAGATGTTAATTTCGCCTATTGTTAAGCCAAAACCTTGCAACCTTTTCAAGCTTGATCTGTGTGTTGAAGGTTTGAATAACATCTTTTCAAATCAATTTGGATCTCAGGCCACACAATTCCACGTCTTCTTCGGCTGTTTAGCAGAATGCTGCAACGCTGTTTTGCTGTGAAGCTCCAGAAATGTTTTGTGGACTAAGAAACTTCACCTGACTTTCCATCAGCATGGGAGTAGAAGACAATGACTGGATTTATATTTTTGGGTGAACTGTTCCTTTAAACAAACTCAATTTAAAGTCTCTACATATTTCATGAGCGGTTAAATAGATTTTAGGTGTTCCGTTTAATGCGGCAACCATCAACAAAATATTGGTATTTTTCTCACAAAGGATGAACAACAACTCACAGCAGCGTCTTCTCTTACTCCCCACTATATTCCCATGGCACATTCTCCCTGCCTCATTAATTGAGTCGAGTCATTGTTTGTAGTAAAATGAAGGCTGCATTGTGCCCACCTGAGCTTGAAATTATTCCCTCACTTCGTCTACTCATTTAAAAGAAAAAACAATAACATAACATATTCATTGATGACAGTTCTCACTCGGAGGGCTTCCAGAGAGCTCTTTGAGAATGAAAACAAAGCATCAAATGAACGGAGCAGCTGCTCATGTTCATTAATTGTCTGTTTTACCCATCAAGTCATAATGAAATTCAGCCGGGAAGGTCACGCACCTTGATTGTCAGAAGCTTTTCTTATTTCCCTTCATGTCAAAAGACTTTATAGTGAGGTCAGAAAATTATTATTAACATTTTAAAACATTAAAACAGTTTCCTGTTGAAAATATAATTACAAGAGATAAATCGCATGGTGACTGAGCGCACGTCAGCATCAGAGCTACTTTGTTCAGCAGCTCTAAGCATATCTTAGTAGGGCACTTGGGTGTTGATTTAAGACATCCACGGTAAAAGGCCTGTATAACATAATCTATCTCAGGATTGAAATAATCAATATCAGATCATAAGTCTACATCTACTCACCACATCTAAGAAAGTGTTCTCCAGGGATTTGTACTCCAGAGATGTCTTGTTAAAGAGGTCCTCGGAGAAGTCCATGTTGGTGACGCGCAGGCTGAAGAACACCACCAGCTCCCTGCCGTGGCTGGCCTTGGTCATGGTGGGTGTGGTCAGGTATCTCACTGGAGGCGGGGCTGTGACGCTGACAGTGGTGTGTTCCTCCCACACAGGTGGGAAGGCACTCCCCTCGTCTAGCAGCTTGTTTACCTCTGTTGCTGCTACAGGTACGTCCGTTTGATCCAGCTCCACTGCCAGGTCCTTTACATCCTCATTGATGAAGTCTTCAGTGGCTGCCGTTGGGCTGGCTTCGCCTCCTTTCTGCACTGCCTCTGCCAAGTCTTCATCAATAATGACGACGGCTGGCTCACTCTGCTCCATCTCTGCCTCTGTGCTATCATCCTCTGAAGACTCGGGAGTAGAGGGGATTACGGACTGCTCTGCTACCTCCTCAAAGAGTCCAGAGTCTATAGTCAGACTGGGTGTGGGCGCTTCAGACACATCGACTGAAGCTGCCGGAGGTGTAGGAAAGTAGTCTGGAACCGGTGCCATCGTTGGACTGATGTCTCTTTCTGGGGATGAATCACTTTCTTGTGACTCCTCTGGGAGGTCTTCTGTCACTTTGGTGCCCTCTGATGTGTCTGGTTTGTCTGGAGCTGTCACCTCTTTGAAATGTCAGGCAAAAAGGTGGAATTAAGTCATGAGCACTCACAAAGGATTTCCGCAAATTACACACAATGTGCCTGCTGAGTGAATTATTTATAATACATTCAAACTGCTTCATGCTGAGTTTTCAATCTGAATCCCCAACATCTGCATTGAGATAATATCCTAGATATAATTTCTTGGTATCTGAAAGGATCCAAAAGCCCTGCTCTATTAGGTTTTGCTCTATTACAGGTTCATACAAAACATGAAAATTCAGTCATTATCTACTGGGGAAAAGAAACATAAAATGGCTCTATACAGCTCATCCAGCGTATTTCAAGTCTCTAGAAGCCCACAGATCCCAAATAGATTTGAAAAGACGTTACTGCCAACATTTTTAAAGCCCTTATCTTTACTGTCGACCATTATGAGTGCGAAAACTCAACAGTGCATCAAGGGTGTAAATAACGTACTTTTAAATCAATTTGAGATCTCAGGTGACACAAGTCCCAGCTACTTCAGATTCTTAGGAGAATGCTGCAACACTGTTCTAATGTGAAGCTCCAGAGATGTTTTGTCAACTAAAACTAATTCCTGTTCCTCACCTGCAGTATCAGAGGATATTTCCAGCTGATCACTCTCTGATGTTTCCGTCATGGTATCTGCATCAGTGTCCATCTCGACTTGTGTGTCTATGCTGTCAACATGCTCCACAGTGTAAATGTCATGGATGATGGGATATTCGAGTTCCGGTTCATCTACATCTTCAGAAGGTTGGCTTTTTACTGGTATGATGGATAAGTTATCCTCCTCACGTGGCTGATGGAAGTCCGGTCTGACTGGTTGAAGGGACTCCTCTTCAACAGTCTGAGTATCCTGAGTTTTTCCCCTACCATCCAATTTGTGAATAATTTTGATTGATTCAGCTGGTGGCTCAGTAACATCTTTTTCAGATTCTGGTTCGAAAATGTCAACTATCCCCTCCTCTGGACTTGGTTCTGGGACATCAACACCTTTGCCTTCTGATTCAGGCTCTGAAACCTCAAGTAACTCTTCTACTGGTGTTGTGACATGATCTACGCCTTGCTCTGGTTCTGATGCTTCCTCTGGACTCTCAACTACCACCCCTTGTTCTTCTAAAACATCAACTGCCTCTTCTGCAGTTGCTGGTGGATGTTGTGGTTCTGAAATCTCTACAGTATCGTCCTCCGGTACTGGAACTGCAGCCACTTCTTCTGGTTTTACATCCTCAACTACATCTTCCTTTGGTTGTACTAAGTCTGGCACTTCTTCTGGCTCTTTCCCTTGATCTGGTTCTGGAGCTATTCCTACAACCTCTACCACTTCTTCACTTGGTTCTGAAACCTTTTCTGGTTCCTCCTCTGATTGTGCAGTCTCAACTTCCTTGTCTCCAGTTTGTATCACTTCTTCGACAACTTCTCCTTCATTTGAAATCCCCACCAATTCCTCCTCTAATTTTAAAATCTCATCTTCTGGTTCTGGAACATCTGCAACATCTTCTTCTACAGGTTTCACAACATCAGCTGCCTCCTCCTCAACTACCTCTGCTTCTGGTACTGTCTCCTCTGATTGTGCAGGTTCAACCACCTCTTCCACTTGTTCTGACACTTCATCTACATCCTCACCAAGATCTGATTCTTCCCCTGCTTCTGGAGCTTGACCTAAAACTTCAACATCATTCTCAAGTTCTGGACCTGGTTCTGACACTGCAACTATACCATCCTCTGGTTCCTCTTCTGTAACTTCAATATCTTCTGTTTCTGGCTGCAAAACATCCACTGCTTCCTCCTTCAAAATCTCAACTGTGCTATCATCTGGTTCTGTCTCCGGTTCTGAAATGTCACCAAGCTCCTTTTCCATTTCTTTTGGTTCTGAAGCTGCAACCTCTTCATGATTTTCTATTACTAACTCGTCCTCTGGCTCTGAAACTTCAGCTACTACTTCCTCCTCAGGTATTTCTTGCTCTGGTTCTGAAACTTCAGCTACATCTTCCTCTGAAACTTCAGCTTCTTCTTCCTCTGGCTCTGAAACTTCAGCTACCTCTTCCCCTGGTTCTGAAACTTCAGCTACCGCTTCCTCTGCCTCTAAAACTTCAGCTACCTCTTCCCCTGGTTCTGAAACTTCAGCTTCTTCTTCTGCTGGCTCTAAAACTTCAGCTACTTCTTCCTCTGGTTCTGAAACTTCAGCTACTTCTTCTTCTGACTCTGAAACTTCAGCTACTTCTTCCTCTGGTTCTGAAACTTCAGCTACTTCTTCCTCTGGTTCTGAAACTTCAGCTACTTCTTCCTCTGGTTCTGAAACTTCAGCTACTTCTTCTTCTGACTCTGAAACTTCAGCTACTTCTTCCTCTGGTTCTGTAACTTCAGCTACTTCATCCCCTGGTTCTGAAACTTCAGTTACTTCTTCCTCTGGCTCTAAAACTTCAGCTACTTCTTCCTCCGGTTCTGAAACTTCAGCTACTTCTTCCACTGGTTCTGAAACTTCAGCTACTTCTTCCTCTGGTTCTGAAACTTCAGCTACTTCTTCCTCTGGCTCTAAAACTTTAGCTACTTCTTCCTCTGGTTCTGAAACTTCAGCTTCTTCTTCCCCTGGTTCTGAAACTTCAGCTTCTTCTTCCCCTGGTTCTGAAACTTCAGCTTCTTCTTCCCCTGGTTCTGAAACTTCAGCTTCTTCTTCCTCTGGTTCTGAAACTTCAGCTACTTCTTCCTCTGGTTCTGAAACTTCAGCTTCTTCTTCCCCTGGTTCTGAAACTTCAGCTACTTCTTCCCCTGGTTCTGAAACTTCAGCTACTTCTTCCTCTGGTTCTGAAACTTCAGCTACTTCTTCCTCTGGTTCTGAAACTTCAGCTACTTCTTCCTCTGGCTCTGAAACTTCAGCTACTTCTTCCTCTGGCTCTGAAACTTCAGCTACTTCTTCCTCTGGCTCTGAAACTTCAGCTACTTCTTCCTCCGGTTCTGGAACTTCAGCTACATCTTCCACTGGTTCCGAAACTTCAGCTACTTCTTCCTCTGGTTCTGAAACTTCAGCTACTTCTTCCTCTGGTTCTGAAACTTCAGCTACTTCTTCCTCTGGTTCTGAAACTTCAGCTACTTCTTCCTCTGGTTCTGAAACTTCAGCTACTTCTTCCTCTGGTTCTGAAACTTCAGCTACTTCTTCCACTGGTTCTGAAACTTCAACTACTTCTTCCTCTGGCTCTAAAACTTCAGCTACTTCTTCCTCTGGTTCTGAAACTTCAGCTACCTCTTCCCCTGGTTCTGAAACTTCAGCTATTTCAATCTCAGGTTCTGACGTTGCTAAATTCCCTTCTTTAAGGACGGAAACTTCAACTTGTTCAGGTGTTGGCTGCAAAACCTCCAGCAGTTCTTCATCTGGTTCCACCACTAACTCTCCCTCTGGTTCTAGAAATTCAATTTCAGTTTCTAACTCTGAAACATCATGCCCCTCTGTTTCTGAAACCTCAACAGGGTCATAAGGTTCAGGCACAGCCAATTCAGCCTCTTCCTCATCCGGAAGAGCATTAACTTCTTCGTCTTCTTGAAGGTTCACTGCTAGTTCAGTGGGCGGCTGGCCTGTGACGCCTGAAAGTGTTGTGACTGGGAGTGCCAAGTCAGACAGCTCCTCTCCAGCAGGAGCTGTAGTAAATACAATCTGTTTGGTGGGGGTGACTACATCCAAAGTAGGATTCTTGCTGTCCTCTTCGACAGGAGCCAGGTCTTCCTCTGATATCAGATTTGGAGACATACTAATATATGGAGCATCTGTCTCCAACTCAGGAATCGCAGGAGGGGTCGGGATATAGTCTCTCACAAGTTCCCCAGTTTCATCGTGATGAATGGTTTCGATCTCATGTGTAATGATCAGTAATTCTTCTTCCTCCTCTTCCTCATTTGATGGCTCAGGCTCACTCACATAAATTGCCTCAGAGTCATCGGTAAAATCCTCTGTGGCAGAGGAATGATCGCTGCTCTCTGCCATTCCACCAGTCGCTGCCACTGTGTCATCATCTGGGACAGCTGTGGGATCTAGCAGGGTCACAAGGGCATTTTCCTTCTCCATGGGATTGAGGGGAACCACCAGCCGAGGTTTATCAACTTCTGGCTCATCAGTGAAAACCTCAAACTCGTTGTGTGAATCGGGCTCACTGGACTGTGGAGAGATTGATTTATAAGAAGAAAAAGGGTTAAGATTGTCGGTGAAATTGCATTTAAGTAATATTCCTAAACCTTTACTTAAAAATGCTGTATATTTAATTTCAATAGCTCATTGGGTCGTTGGGTTGGCATCAGTAACACGTTTTTTTTGGTCCTTAAGTTTGGTAAGAAACCATTTCTGACTTCAAATACATAGCAATGTTTTAAAAAAATATTATTATATTCAGTTCTAATGATATGCTAAATGGAAACTGTGTATCATTGGTACACTTCTAAATAATTACATAAAAAAGTTCATGCTTGCATAACTAGTGGTCTTTTAGTCAGTGTGCAAAAGCTGAATATCCAGTTGTTTCCAATAATAAATTAATATGTACTTTGATTGAATATGTATCTGTTAATCTTTCCCAGTCATTAACATTTTAGTTCTTTCAAGCTAATTTTGCTTATAATTGCTACATTACTCTCTCCCATATTGTTCTTTCTATGAAGAAAATTATGGGACATGTAACCTAACATTGTGCAACAACAACAATTAAATCATTCTATGTATGTGAAAGTTACACTTTGTGGTGCCAATCCAACTGAGAATTAACACCAATCAATTCTGATACTCTACATTTCTCATATTAATTTGGCTTTTTTCCACCAAAGTGTGATTTTGGGAAGGCTTAGGTGGTCATTATCTGAAGAGTGAGTCAGAGGATAGAAAGTTACACTTTGTGGTGCCAATCCAACTGAGAATTAACACCAATCAATTCTGATACTCTACATTTCTCATATTAATTTGGCTTTTTTCCACCAAAGTGTGATTTTGGGAAGGCTTAGGTGGTCATTATCTGAAGAGTGGGTCAGAGGATAGAGGATTTTGTATGCTGTACAGAACTTAAAGCCTTTTCAGGCAATATTGTGACTTGCGATTCTGAGCGATACTACTACAACTGTCTTTTCGGCTGCACCGTGGCAGTACAGTTGGGTGCTTTAGACTCAACAAAACTTTAAGGTGTTTTCTCAAAGCAAAACTTCGCTCTGACAAACCCACTGCCCAGCAAAAAATGTCAGACAGTAAAAAGTAAAAACAGATCAGCTGGTGAAGGAAGTGGAGCATTTAGCAAATACGGAGAGATTTTTAGTTAGTGGAGACCAATATTAAATATTGGACTTACATTCATCAGGTGGACACAAACACCACTCCAATTGGACAAAAATGTTGCTCAGTATCTGCTGGATGTGAAAGTAGTTGCTAATTTGTAAGCCATACAAACTCTATAGCCCATTTGTTTGAGTTTGTGTCTTCCTCAAAAGTTACAGAACACATAAATGAATGTATATCTAAAAATTCTCCTTTTCCGAGTCTATTTCTGTTGCAATTACAAAACCTCTTACTGTACCTCGTCCACTATTTCCACTGAGGAGGTCGATGTCAGTGCTGGAAGGAGGACCGCTTCTGTCAAAAATAAATAAGCACAATGCATTTTTATACTTGAGACACATGAGTCTAATAAAATACCATAACTCATTAATTCTCGTCCAGTTGCTGGAGTGGACAGTACTAAAATGAGACAAGACCAATACATTTACAGTATTGTACAATAATTATGTTATTTTTATCAAACAAAACAAGAAATCATTGTACCTGGATTGAAGTTCAGTGAGTCAAGATCAATTGGCAGCGAGGCCTCCTCACGCAAAGCCTTGGTCACCATTTCCCTGAGTCCAGAGTTGTCGGACGACTCCGGGGTGCCGGTCGCTGTCTCTGAATTCTCAGAGTTGATTTTAGGTGAATTGATCTCAAAGACGAGGGAATAGTGCACTGAGATTCCCCCAGGCCTGAAAATGAGATATTACCTCTCAGAGTTGATGGCTGTAATTCTTCACAATAAAACATATTGATCGTCTAATCTATGCCAACCGTCTGCAGATACAGGCTTGCTGTTAAGGTTACTTTCTATTCCTTTGGCCACCAATTGTCCCTTAAATTCTTGTTCAATAATTTCATATGAGTCTAATTCATCAGTGTCACAAGTCCTGAAAATGTTGAACTCTGGATTAAAGGGATTCTAGATTCTAGATTCAGCACGAGCTGCAGAGAAGCCTTCAGTTTAACACAGCAGGTGACAAACAAAGGTAGTCGAGAGTCGTGTGGTGCTGCAGTAGGGAGAGGCTCATTCAGAAATACCATGCATGAAAATCTGACAATACTTCAAAAACATAAGAGAGGCAGCATCAAAGCTTCATCAATATTCTGCACAGCTACTGTCATCAAGACAGAATAAGATGATTTGCTGAGATGCGACTGATTAGAATAAAGATGATGTGAATTTCTTCGCTTTTGTGAGAACTGATGTCTGCCAAACAAAGCACTTCTTCATTAGGTTGCAGCGGTGGTTCTGCGCCTGAAACATCCTCTGCATCACTTTGTTCCAAACTCAGACAGCTCTTTGTCTGGAGCGGACCTGATTGTGTCCCATATCTGAAAACGTGGTTGTCCTGAATTTCACTGACTTAAAATCCATTTAAGGCTTTCTTCATTGGATATTTCCTGCTGTTTTGGACGCTACCATGTGCCTTCGCTTTATGTAAGTCATTGTGTAAAGGGTGACATGTCGTATGTGTCTACTACACCCACTTTTTGCTATTGAACATGCTACGCCTGTTGCCAATCATGTCGTCAGCTGGCATATATTCCAAAGCCTCCATGTTGTTTTCTTTGTTGGTATTTCTGCTCTGAAGAAGACAGGTGGTGGGGGCGTGTGGGTGCGGCGCACATATTAAAGGCTTTTTAACTTTTCAAGCAGAGAAATCTGCCTTGAACTTTTCTTCTGGGGAGATCAACCTTCCCTGAACACAAGCAAAATGGCTTTATTCTTTTCCCTTCTGTCTTTGTATGTGCACATCTTGGTTTCAAAGAACTCTTTTCATCTATCTGATGTACAAAGCAGCACTCCTTGGCTGTTCTTTGTCTCGTTTCAAAACCTCCCAGACATTCCCTTCTTTTCCTAAATGACAACAAACCATTAGAGATCTATTAATCACTAGGTTTTTATTAGGGCTGTCAGATCGATTAAAGTATTTCATCGCGATTAATCACATGACTGTCTATAGTTAACTCGCAATTAATCGCACATTTTTGTCTGTTCTAAATGTACCTTAATGGGATATATTTCAAGTTGTTAATACCTTTATCAACATGGGATTGGACAAATGTGCTTGCTTTAAGCAAATGTATGTTTATTATAATTGCAACAATCCAAAACAATGACAATAGTGTCCAGAATATTCTCCAGAATAACCTCAAAGGTACTGCATGCTCGAAATAATATGATGAAAGCACAACATGGCAAACTCAAGCCCAACATCAACAACAGATGGACATATTGACCAGAATGCAACATTCCTTAGTAATACTAACACAATGTAGTGTCCAACTTTACACTTGTCAAGTTTAGCTGAACAATGTTCATTGGCCTGCGAGCTGTCGCCACATATTTAGCCATCGCTGTTGAATGTTTGTTGCATGTAGAGTTGTCCAGGCGTCTGCGCTGCAAACTATCAGCATGGTCTGCCTTTGGCGAGGGGGAGTAGGACTGTCCGCATCAGCTGTGCGTTTGGCCAGCAAGTGGGATTAACGACTCCGGTGTTAACTCATTCACATCGAGGGAATCAACTGGCAGGGCTGTAAAGCTGAACTTGCCATTCAAAAGACCCTTTTCTTTATCCATTTCTGCTCAAGCAGGTTTGTTTCTGCTTGCCATCCACAACGTTTCTGCTGCATTGCTTCCTGATTTCCCAAACTATGGGGTGGGCCAAGGGTCATAAAATGCGCGTAAAAAAAAATTAACGCTGTTAAGAGGAATTTGCGTTAACGCATTATTATCGCGTTAGCATTGACAGCCCTAGTGTTCATATTTACAAGGACTCTAATAACTACTGAAAGTGTGAACAGCACCACATAAAGTCACTCGCTTTGAGGCACCAACAGCTTTTTATCCTCTCTCAACTCTGGGTTTTGCTGCCCAGTTGCTAAAATAAAATGTACAATTTCATTGTACGTTTCTGCAAACCACAGATGTGTTAAATTTGTATGTCTAATGTGTATCATATCAACATTTGTCCAATAAGTGTCTAATCACGTTCAGGTTACATGTTGGGATGGTTTTATAACACATTACTCTGTGAGATGGCTGCTGAGTGAGACACCACCGTTTGAGATGGCATTTCAACATTTCTAATCCTGAAACTACTGGTTATTTTTAATGAAGGATCCCTGTTCAAGATAGCTTTTTAGCATTAGTTAGTGAGAAACCACTGGATATTTGTAAAGGGAGACCACTGTTCAAGGTGGCGTATCAACATTAGTATGTAAACATGAAATCACTGCATTCTTTTAAAGAGAAACCACTATTTAATAATGGTCTTTTCCCTAACCAAGTGGTTTTTGTGCCTAAACCTAACAAGACCATAAACACAGCGCCCTCACAACATTAAGCTGAAAATTTAAACGCAAGAAATGTAAAGTTACAATACAAAGAAACGTGGAGCTTCAGCTTCTCTATTGCTTTGAGACGCATACAGTGCCAACATTTATTCCGATGTTGAGTTGGATTTTTATGGTTATCACTTTTGCACTGCACTAAAAATCAATTCACAAAAACTGCGTGTTGTACAAAAGAAATGTTGTTTTGCTTATTATGTGAATATATGTTAACAGATACATGTTCTTGATTTCTGTCATGACTTTTAAGAATTCCCTAAATAATCTCAGAAGTTAAAACAAAACGCAACTCTGCAGTAGTTTCCTTTGTTTTTGTGAGTGCTGCAGTCTGGCAGACAAAAGCAGGAGGAGTTGTGAACCCTTCATAAGATTAGAGGACGAGCTCCCGCTGAGGCCTCGCCTCCGTGTTATTGGCCGTGACAGCGCCAGACACCACAGGGGAAGGCAAATTAACGGGGGGGAGCAGCTTGACAATTACTGTATCCACAAGTCTTCCTGTTTCACTGCTCACCTGCCTCTTCTGATAATGAGAGAAAAGGCCAAGCGCTATAATGAACTTTGGCCAGGAAAAAAAAAAAGCTCCACCACAGGCCTCTTGTTAACCTTAAACAAGAAAGGGCTTCACAGGGCAAATATCCTCTTGTCTCAGCAGTTATTTGGTCCGTGCAGGTCACTGCAATACTTTGTATTGACATGTCTTTGGACGGTTTTGGGTAAAATAATTCTCTTTCTGCATCGGATCCAAATAAAAGCTGAGCTGCATATTGGCAGGAAGCTGCACAAACACACAAGGGGAGGGCAGATAATACAGGAAATGATTCATCTGTCGGTGTCATTTACCCGTCAGTGTCCTGGGTCTCGCTTGCATTGGGGAGAAGAAAAGAAGGTATAAGAGCTGGAAATGAAAACTGTAACAGGAAGAAAAACACAAACAGGGTGAGGAAAAGCCACAAAAATGTGTAATTTCAGATTTTACACAAATAGATCAAAAGTTTTTTTTAAGAAAGCATCTGAAAACTATGTGTAGAATCTCAAGTTAATCTCGGTATGTGAGACAAAATGAGCAACAAAGTTATAAAAAAAAAAACACATTTTTGTTATAAATCCATTAGTTTAACAATTAAATCCTTTGTTAATCTGCTTCATCAGGACTGTAGAGCTCTAATATTTAACTGAAGTCACTTTAAATCCGAGGGATATAAGTGAGAACATTTATATCCAAGTCAGACACAAAATACACAACGTTAAAATCCAACAATTCAATCTTTAAAACCAAACAAACAGTCACCCAAAATGTATAACTCCACATCAGAGTGCCAAAATACAGCATGTATCTGATGTACTGCCTGTGTCTCTGCTGTTTGTGAGGAAAGACACACAAAAGCACAAAAACATACTAACACTATGGTCCTGTCATTCGTCTTATTCTGTGGTATACTTTAGTTTTTGAATATAATTGGACATTTTGAGTGCATCTGGTTCTTACCTCATTTGTTTGTGTAATTATGTGACTTAGCTGCTGAAATTCCCCCTTTAGAGAACGTGACGTAACGTGAATAAATTGAAAACATTACCTCGTCTCTGGACATTTGTGCCTGAGTCACAACAATCACCAATAGTGTTTGTTTACGCTGAAGACAACAACTCCCATGTTCCATCACTATGTCTTTGGTTACCTCTGCCAAGGAGGTTTTGTGTTGCCCGTGTCTGTTTTTTGGTTGGTTTGTCAGCAGGATTACACAAAAGCAGATTTCCACCAAACTTGGATGGAACAAAGGAAGAATCTTGGCCCAGAACAGAACCCATTAACTTTTGGTGTGGATCCAAATAAAGAGAACGGATCCAGGAATTTTTTCCTCACTTTTTTTTAACATTCATGAGATAGTGGGCCTGCTGAGGTGGTCTGTAGTGCATGGTCTAAAGAGCAGCACACTAGTGCATTTAGGACATGTCCAAGTCCAATTTGCTAGTAAAATAGCAGATAATCTCGACGCAAAGCGCAGCGCACGGTGCAAAGAGGAGGTATTCAGACTGTGAATCGGTCATGGGTGTGTTTTGGGTGGAACATAAATCCGACCAATCCGAGTGTCGCCTCCTGTTCCCTTTAAAAGCCAGGTGCCAGGACCTGCACATATCAAGCAGTAGCACTCATCTTCGCTGAGGGAAAGGATAAGATCCTCATCTGCTCGACCCTCTGCCCCGCCGTTTCACAATCATCTGTCCCATCAACAGCTCTGTCTGACTGCATGAGACACATTAATGACATAACCTGCATCGATCCTCCAGCAGCAGAAACCATCTGTGTATCTCTACATTAACAGCTGATAAACTTCTTTAATTATTTAAAACTCCTGACTCATTCCCTTTGGAGAGTTTAGAACTACAGCTTTTAGTTTTGCTGATTAAATGTGCCATGATATTTGTTACAGAACATGACTGTAGTCATGGAAATGTTTAAAATAACTAAAAGCAGCCCCTCAAATCCTAAAATCAGAGTGTATGAACGGTGTGAACCCGCCTGTGTAGGAGCATCTAATGCTTCCTTTAAATAGCAGGGAACAGACTGCGCTTCTGACCTCAGACCAGCTTTTTGTTGGTCTGTGGCGCCGTCGCTTTTTGCTGCCTCAAGTTAGCAATCCAACATCATTGCGTCTGACCACACCTCATTTTAAGACAAACGTGGCAGGTGTGCACAGGTGGGCGCAAGCACATTAACATTTTAGTTAATTTCTCTGTGAATAATGCATGGTTCTTGATGAAAAAGAACATTAAAAACCTGGCATTTTTAGGTGACTGATATATATTGTGAGTACAATTTCACGTGGATCTAAATAAAAATCTGGATCTAGCAGATTTAAATATATTTTATTTGATATTGGATTGTGGATTGAGGAACGCTGGCGGCAGAAATGACATACTTTGTGTTTAAAGCTTTGAAACCCTGGAACAATGTATGTTGAAGTATTTGCAGAACAGTACACTGACTGTGTTTCTTAAATGGTTTAAAATCTGTTTTGTTTAATTGGCAATATTCCTAATCTCTCAACATTTTCTTGATCAACACCATCCATACTTCATACCTACTTCTTTCTTTGTTTTTATTGTGCTGCGTTATCATTTCTCAGCCTGTTCTGGCAGTTTGTCCAGAACTTAAAATCTTGTTTTATGTCTTTTATTATGATAAATGCACCGACTTTAGTTATAAAATCTTCATGTTGTTATGTTGTTTTTCTGCCGATCGTTACAGGATATAAACAGAAAATCAATACAGTATTTCTTCAACAGACTTCTTTTTTGTTACAATTCAAAAATGTTTCATTCTTTTTAAGAAAAACTGTTACATTCCTAATTACTGGTTGTGTTATTGTTGTGATGTAACAATTTCTGAATACCGAGGAAATGTAGCTTTCCATTCTGCCAGTTAGTCTTGCTTCTCCCGAACAGAGCAAGAGCAGATCTCTGCTTTTCTACTCTGTCTGGTTCGTCGTGGAACGAAACATTCGCCTGCAGCAGCATCTGACACAATCCCAATGACAACCAGCCTCTTATCTATTCAAATTGCTGTCCGTGCCAAGCGATCTGCTCATTTAAAATTTAATGAAATTATGGAGGCTCGGTGGAATGTCTCGCCGCCGCTGTGGCCACGGTAATTAAGCGTGCGTTCTGGCTCCTGTCTGCTCGTTCGAGCCTTTTGGTATTCAGATGTGTGCTTCATGCTCAGGACTCACCTGATCCCCAGCACGTTGATGGCTTTGAATCCCGGGAGTTCGTCAAAAACATGCTGCATCTGTAAAAAGGAAAGGTGCTTTTAAATACCTGACATATCAGTCAGGATGGCTCCCGTCATCGCCCTCCCTCTGCAGAGGCTAATTTAATTAACTCTGAGCTTGTTAATAACCTGGCAGGACGCCAATGTGTCGTATATAAAAAGGACTGCATGAATGGGAAACGCTCATTGATATCTATCTTTGGGCGAGTTAAGCACCTGGACGCTCTTATGACATAATCGTCTTTACGGGCTCCAACAGGTAACAGCCTGCTGCGCATCGCGTGTGACTCTGAATGATCCCGATGCCGTTTTAAGAGTCTTTTAATGAGGAAATAACACTGAAGGACTCAATTTCTCACCATGACTCCGATTGAGGAGCTCCGCAAAGAGAAATCACCCACAGAAAGAGAGGCCTGTGGGTAATCTGTGCCCTTTCTCTGGCCCTGTGGTGTAAGCTTCTTTACTATCAGGACAGACACAAGAGACTCACAGAGACTGTGGCAGGTAGTAAGCGACAGGCTGGATCAGACAGAGGAGGAAATCCTAGCAGAGGGCATGAAATGCTGCTAATAGAACCGACACAAGTTACTGTTTTGTAGTATTGAATGACCTGGTATGTATGTCTCTTATTAGCTGGTCAAGCTTGCTTTGACTGACACAAAGAAATCTACCTAGACCTGATCACTCAGCCATCTTTGATCCAGTACAGACCATAAGCTCATCATGCTAACGCAGCACATTAACTACACCCTAGCTTTGTGTTCCAGTCCGTGGCCCCTCTTTGTTTAGAACAACAATAATCACGTTCTAATCCTCACCCTCTCTGATTGTTTTCAGGTTTATGTGACAATATCAGAGATTCTCAATGTGGTCTCAAACTTTAAACCCCACTGCATATTAGCTTGTTGGGTATCCTATTCTAACACAAGGATCATTCATATGGAGTTGGACCTGCCTTTGCAGCTTAAATAGCTGCCATACCTCTAGGAAGGCGTCGCAAAACACTTGCTTGGAGGAATTTGTGCCCAGTTAGCCAGAAAAAGTGCTTTAGTGAGGTCAATCCCTGATGTTAGATGAGAGGTCTGGCTCGCAATTGCTGTTTTAATTCTTCCCAGTGGTGTTCAATGAGTTTGAGGTCAGGCTAATTAAGTTCCTCCGGATCAAACTCATCTAACCGTGCGTTTGTGACTCTCACTTTCTGCACAGGGAAGTTTTCTTCAAGCCATCCTGCGTAGAACTTTCAATTTCTGGTATGACAAAAGATATGGCAAAGAGCCCCGATTTTCACCAGGACTGTCTACATTTTCTACAAAGATTAAACATTTCTCAAAAACCTAACTAATAAAGATAATATAATTTCACACACTGGCATTAAAAGACGTGTTCTGACATTGAACCTTGATAAGAATAGACAACAAGACACAGAATAGAAATGAAAAATAGGAAAGCAGGAAGTAGAAGTCCCACCTGGTCCTGCAGGTGATGAGCCAGGTCGATGTACTGAGGGGAGTCTGGGTCGTCCAGCAGCTCTCTGTAACCTGGATCAACCAGGTCAATGCTGAACTCCACAATCTGCTCCACCGGGCTCTCAGGGACCACGTTAGGCAGCTCAGAGTCCTGCAGGAAAACACACACAAGCCAACGTCAAGGTAAAACCAGAGAGAAGAATGAAACAGCCCTGCTCCCAAACATCCTCCACCTAAAATACACTGTTATTTACTGTGTCAACTTTATATTGTCATTTCTCATCACTCCTGCTGTTACAATATTTTTTAAATTTGAGTGAAATTCAGTGGCTTTGACATTGATACTTGAACGAGCCAAAGGAGGAATTCAGCCTGTGTCAGGGAAGAAGAAATATCAGTCTGAAAGAACAGGGAGAAGAGGGAAGGACTGAGGGAAAGAAACTGAAGAAAGGAAGGAAGAAAACAAGAAAAAAATATATGAAGTTACAAATACTCTGTGTTGTTGATTTTAAAATATGTATTAGAAAAATCCCCAGAAGTTGAGTAAATGTTCTTTCCTTTTCTGACACCAGGAAACACAGATGTGTGTAAATGTGTTGAAATGTGTCCTGGTTACATCACACAGTGCAAAATCACCACTGACAGAAACACATCCAGCTCCATAGTCAACAGTCAGTCTTCAGTTTGGCTGAAGAAAGAGACGTGTGGGGTGAGAAGAGTATAAATCTGCTCATCGAATGAGTGACAGCAGAAATTCTAATCGTTGTGGTAATTTCAGTCGCTTGATAAAACGACGTCAGTTCAGCCTGCATGTGGATCATCCTTACATGAATTCAGTGTCAAAGCTCAGGTAAGGCTTTTTACAAACACCTGATCACACGTCTCGACAGGAGAAAGCAGTAATTATCTCTTGAAAGACACGATGAACTGCTGCAACCATCTGCTGCTGGAAACAACAAACGCTGGGAGCCAGAAGCAGCTGGGAGAGCACTGAATAAGTCCTTGTTACCTGCAGCAGGTAAAGTGGACGACCTGCAGAGAGTGGAGCTGTCTGACGCTGGAACTAGGAAGCTTTCTTTGTTTACATGCACTTTTTCAAGGTTTTTGCAAAGTTGTTTTTCGAAAGTTACTAGTAGAAACACACCCATCTGTGTACTGATCTCCTGACTTCAAGGCTAAAGAAAAAGCCTTTGGTTTGCTACGGTTACCCAAACCTTCGTCTGCTGTCAGTCAAAGCCCTTCACCAAAGGTAACATGGCGGCCACAATGCAGCTAACAATCTTTTGGTTTCCTTTGCTGGAGTTCGTACCCGTGTAACCGAAAGCAATAGCTACCCAGCTGGCACTAGACATCATAGAGACGTCTAATTGAGACGCCCCCGACGTTGAATAGACGTTAGTATTTAGTTGAAAATGAAAATCGGGTTAACGTCTGAACTTAACGTTGGTCCGACGTTGGATATCAGTTATGTAGGCTATCTTAAGTCAAATCAGCGTTGTTGATAGATGTTGTCCAGACATTAGAATTTTGTCATCAAAAAGGTCATTATTCAACGTCAAACTTGTGTGAGTACAAGACGTCTGACACACGTTGGGTTTAGTTGCCAGACACCACAACATAAAAACAACAGAATATTAACGTCATTTGACGTCAATATTCCTATGTCAAAAGATGTTGAAAGTAGATGTCAATGGACGTTGGGTTTTGGTCACCTGACGTCATGACTTGAATCCAACCAAAGACCAACGTCTATTGACGTCCGGTGCCAGCTGGGTAGCAACAATGACAAACAAAATTTCCTCCATCTCGTCAATTCTGCTTTTCCAACTTCACTTTCCATCTGAATTTCACAAGTCATCAGAATCACATGACTCTAAACAACCTATTAGAGACATTGTAGGTCAGTTATCTACTTTAAACTGAATAAATTGAAAATCCACAGAGGTTAAGTGAATAAAAAACTTGATTTCAAAGGTTTTTTCAAAATGTCTTAGAGAACAGCACATGATCCAAGGAAGAGATCGGATGGAGCTGCTCAGTGATGTGCAACAGCCATGAAAGTCGTTGTGGCATAAAATATTACATTCTGTGTATTTTATGTTGAAAGTAGACAGATGGACACGATGCGTTAATTGCTGACTTGTAATCTAACTCCTACTGACGTATACTTTCCAGAGAGCAAGTGCTTCTACTTGACTGTGACTTTTCAGGCCCACAGAGGAGCAACTATGTCCCGTTACAAGCCTCCCTGCTCAGCTCGTCTCCCCTCTCACTTGCTGCTGTAGATAAGAGCGTCGACTAAATACCTAAAATGCAAATGTAAGTGCATGTCGGTACCTCCTCGACCTCCTCGGCTGCTGGGGTCTGATCGGGGCCGTGGCTTGGAGAGGCACTCACGGGGCTGAGAAGGATGGTGGTGCTGGTGGGGGTCGTCGGTGGGGCCGCCGACGGGCCGGCAGTCTGAACCTCTGCACCTGAAGTGACACGAGAGTGACTTTAATCACAGACCAAATGAACCGGAGGAGTGAAAGTCAAGCTGTCTGCGACGTATTCTCACATCTGTCGTGACGCAGTCAGGCACAGAATCCTGTTAAAGTTCATTCAGAATGATTTGTTTGTTTGTTTGTTGTGGTAGAGCCGGTGCCTGTGGACAACTTACAGTCACACAGTTCGTAGTGATGAGTATAATACACACAGTATTAACTTACACCAGTCTACGTTCTGTATTTGTCATTACAGCCTGAAAGAACTGGACATAAACACCAAAATCAATGTACTTTTCACAGTTCATGGTATCGTCTTTACAACACATCACATATCCAACAGCAGCAGATCATCAGAACGCAATCAAAACATTATGACAATGAGTGACAGTAGTAATTTAAAAGCAGTGCTGGTATCAGATCGTTATAAATATTCTACCTTCTATTTCCAGGATCTCCTGTGTCGGTGCAGGAGTCACCACTTGTCTGTGGAAGAAGCAAACAAAAAGCTCTAAATTGTGCAGATTTTTCTTTCCTATACCTATCTCTAGAAGTAAAAAGCTAATGTTAGACATCACAGTCACATGACTTTAACATCACCACCACTATGCGTCTTACTACACAATTACTATACATGTTTCCCATAAAAAAAAACTGATCAATGCACAAGCAGTGAGCAGATGAGTCTCTGTGTTCGCTGTGATGACGTTGAACGTCCCTGGAAACCTCTGTAGTCTCATTCAGACACACCGTTTTTTAGACACATAAACGCTTTATCATTCAAACGTGGTGTATGTACCAACTCATTTTATGTTGTCGAACAAAACGTGAAAATCCCTACGCTTGTTAGAACCACAGATTGTATTTCAGGCATTTAACCAAAAATCCATTGACCTGAGACGAGGGACCAGGATTTAAGACTCAACACTGAAGCACTCTACAGTCCCTGACAAAAGTCTTGTCGCTTATCCAAGTTGTAGGAACAACAAATAATAACTTGATTTGTAGTTGATCAATTGGAATCAGAAATGGCTTATATGAAAGGCAAAGGTCTCTAGATTATGCTTATTATACCAAAATAAAGTTGTGTATCATTCATTGAGTTTTATCATTTAATTAGGACAGAAAGGTCAGATTTGGCTTGGACAAAAGTCTTGTCGCATACAAAAATAATGTATGGTAGAAATTATATTTTATTTTGAATACACAAACATGCAACAATAACATCTGAACATAAAGTCATGGTGCCTTGGGAAAAATAATTAATATCGTGTATGACTCCCATGAGCTTGGAGGACTGCATCCATACGTCTCGGCAATGACTCAAATAAGTTATGGATGAAGTCATCTGGAATGGCAAAGAAAGCAGTCTTGCAGGACTCTCAGAGTTCATCAAGATTATTTGGTTTCAACTTCCAAGCCTCCTCCTTCATCTTACCCCAGACATGCTCAATAATGTTCATGTCTGGTGACTGGGCTGGCCAATCCTGGAGCACCTTGACCTTCTTCACTTTCAGGAACTTTGATGTGGAGGCTGAAGTATGAGAAGGAGCGCCATCCTGTTGAAGAATTTGCCCTCTCTTGTGGTTTAGAATGTAATTGGTAGCAAGAATCTCTTGATACTTAAGGCTGTTGATGTTGCCATCCACTCTGCAGATCTCTCACACACCCCCATACTGGATGTAACCCCAAACCATGATTTTTCCTCCACCAGACTTGACTGTTTTCTGGGTGAATCTTGGGTCCATGTGGGTTCCAACAGGTCTTCTGCAGTATTTGCGGCGATTGGGATGCAGTTCAATGGATGATTAATCAGAAAAATCAACCTTCTGCCACTTTTCCACTGTCCATCCTTTCCACAAACTGTGGGCCTTGGCAAATGCAACACAATTCTTTTGTTGTCTTCTGTTTAATGCTGGTTTGTGAGCAGTAATTCGGCCATGGAGACCACTGCGTGAGAGAATTCGACAAACTGTTCTTGTAGATACAGGGGTTTCTGGTGACCAGTTCCCATGTAGCTCTGCTGCAGTTGAAAAAGGGCTGGCCCTGGACTGCCGAAGCAACAAACGGTCTTCTCGAACAGTTGTCTTGCGGGGTCTGCCTGACCTTGGCTTGTCATGAATGTCACCAGTTTCTTCAAATCTTTTTTTTATCCTCTCCATTTGACGTTTGGATACATTAAAGATGTCTGCCACCTCAGCAGCAGACTTGGTCTTCAGGTTCTTGATGATCAGCACTTTGGTCTGTGGTTGAATCTTTGGCATGTTGTCAGAGGTCAGGTTGCACTTCACATGAAGGTCTGGTGTGCTGGGGTTCTTTTTATGCACACTTGGGAATATGTTAATTACAGTATTTGTCACAGGTGGAGCTCTAATCTGTGATTGGTTGACTCATTTAAAGACACGACAAGACTTTTGTCCAAGCCAAATCTGACCTTTCTGTCCTAATTAAATGATAAAACTCAATGAATGATACACAACTTTATTTTGGTATGATAAGCATAATCTAGAGGCCTTTGCCTTTCATATAAGCCATTTCTGATTCCAATTGATCAACTACAAGTCAAGTTATTATTTGTTGTTTCTACAACTTGGATAAGCGACAAGACTTTTGTCAGGGACTGTATATGTAGTTCTGGTGCACTGTACTGCTGTGAGCAAAGGAATCAGAAGAATATACCAGTAGCACAGCCTGGACTGGCTGAGTAGTTCATTTTAACCATATTATGTTGAAAAGCATCCTTTGTCTGCAGGACTGAAGCAGCACTCTAAGTGCTCATTGTTGCTGCTGAGTTGTGATGAGCCTCTTTCTTCCTCAGCTTCACTTCTCTCTGCTGCACTTTAGAATCGCTGGCTGTGAATATATTTTGTTGAATCTCAAACTGACAACATCATGTAGTGTTGAGTCTCGATGTGTGTTGGAATTACAAAAAAACAACAGTATGAGCAGCAGCTTCGATGCACACCGCGTGTCTCTGGAAGCAAAACGCTGAGAACGTGCCACGTGCCTTCAGCCTGAGGCTCATAACCAAACACGACTGTTTCACTTCAACACTTTACATCATCAGTTCATTTTGAGAAGGTCATTTTACTGTAGCAGCAATTAAGAAGAATTCATTTTGATTACGAGTGGAGGATCCAAATATATCCAAAGATTTCTGAACGCAAACTGCAAAAACAAAAACAGCTTCCTCTGCGATGGATGCTCCTGTCCTGTGATTCGTGGAGTTATAAATGTTTTTAATGAACATGAATAGATCTTGTATAACCTTGTACCTCTTCTATCAAGAGCCACACTTGAGTGAACCATCTTGACTCATCGTAACTTCATTTATGTCTGACACTGACATACAGATCAGTGATACAGAAGTCGGATCACGATACATCCGTCTGCTCATGTTCAACACAGTTTAAATGTCCTTTATTCTTTGAGGTCAAAGATGAGGAGGAATATCACACTCTAGAGCGGTGTAACTGAATCGGTCCTTTTCTGTCTGTGGAAACGGTTCTGAACGTTTCCTGGTTATTAAAAAGCCTGTAATTCTTTCGCTGGGGTGATTACAGAGAAAAGAGCCGAGCCGTGTGAGTCCGATCGTTTCTCTGAGTCGGCCTGTGTCCCCAGAACACCTCGGATTCAAATTATCATCCTCGTATCTCCGGAGTCACGTTTCCATTTACAAATTTATGAAATCGCTCTGGACAGAAATAAAGTAACAGAATGATGACGAGGAGAGCGGAGAGGAAAGTGGATTTAAAAGTTAAAACATGATTCAAACAGACTAGAGGAAATGACTATGCCTTCATACTCTCACGAGTATCATCACTTCCAAAAGTCTGATTAAAGTCTTTCGAATATCTTTATACCCTGATGGGTTAAGCATCTTGAGGAATGCAGATTTTTCTTTCTAAGACAAGGATTTATCAACTAACGATACACTTATGCAAATTGTGCCGTCTTGTTAATAATGGCCCTTAAATCAGTTTGGGATCTCGGAGCTTCTGGAGACTTGGATTACGCCGCACGAGTTGTATCGAGCTATTCTGTACGGATTTTCTGGTTGTTCCTTTTGTTTTAAAACGAGTCTCCAGCTGACTCCAGTATTTTGGAAGAATGCTGCAATGCTGGTTTGCAGTGAAGATCCAGAAATGTTTTGTAGACTACAAAACTTCACCTGACCTTCCATCAGCATGTGGGTGACGAGATGATGACTGATTTTTTACTTTTACTAACCTTTAATTTTAAGCTACATAAACTAAAGTGTGTAATATCTGTGTGCATGAGGTCATGTGTCATAACGTACCGTCTCGGAGGCCTCTGGTCTCTCCTGCGGCTCATCCTCTGTAAACAATCAAAAATGAAACATGAATTTACTGTAAGCGACACATAAACACACACTTTAACACTAATTGACCTCATGACTATCTCGTCCGTGATGATGATGTCATGTGTCAGTGACTGCTGCTGCTCTCACTGGCAGCCGCTTATTTTTAGATCGACCGCTGATCACACAGCTGATTGACTGCTTTGTCCAATCGTATGTTATTTTCTTTATACTCAGGACTGTGTGAAAGTAATTATGTCCAAATTACCTGCTTCGTGTGCGTAGTGGTTTAAAAATAAATTTCGCCGCAGCCGTTTCCGAAGCCTTCAGGGAGTTTTCGAACGCTTCGGGACATAAAACCCATTAAATCTGCACAGTGTGATTTCAAATGTGAGCGTGATGTTAATGAGGAAAGAAAACTTTCCTCTCTGTGTTTTTGTTAAAGAGTTAGTTTACCAAAACTGATCATACAGAGCGTAAATCTTTAGTTGAGAGTCAAACTGTTTTCTTTCTTCTCGGCGAGGCCATGTGGCAGTGAGGATGAATGTGCTGACAGTGACATGTTTGCATGTTTACTGAAGAATCGACGACACTAATGCTGGTCGACAGACAACAACAGTAGTCTCATCCAGCATCTCGATGGTTTACAGTTTACAGAGTTTCACAGGTTTGATTCCTGCATGTCACAAAATCATCAACCGCATGTAAACAGTCCAACAGAGAAGCCCCTTACTTATATTTTGTCACTTCACTAACTTTTAAGCACCGTTCAGATTCATCATCATTTTGTTGTCACTGGGCTGGAGGCGAGCTCCTGTTTTAACTCACATTCCACATTGTTAGCATATTTGCTCTGTGGAAAACAAATTAGTCTGCACCTTAGAGCTGAGCGGCCTTCAGAATCTAATAGGAATAATTCAATATGCTAATGTTCCTTTCTCAAGCCTCTTTCGGTTCTGCAGGTGTCAAATTACTTTCACATAACAACAACTGCACCAAATCGTGTTAGAGGAAATAAAATGTTGGCAGGATTAAGTTACATTAGAAAATCTAACCTTGACAAAGTGTCTAAGCTACCTCAGCTTGCTATGACTGAGAGGCTTCCTTAACCTAACAGGTGCTGCAGGCAACGATTCATATTAGGATCCCTGTGGTAAGTATTATTCAGCAGGTAGTAAGACCCTTATCAGTTCTAGTTGGATGTGTATTTACATCATTATGTGTCATTAGACTGTTCAAGTGTTTATAATGACATCATGAACGCATTAATTATCACATTAGAAGACATCAATAAACAACAGTCGGAGTCTACAGGGCCCAGGTTTAAAAATACTGGAATCTCCCCTTAAAGTCCCGCTTCCAGTGTATTTTGGCATTTTTATGACATTTCATATTTTTCCTTTCCTGGCGATGTTGTTAAGTCTCAATGTTTGACAAATATTTTTTGACATATAACTTCATTTTGTGCTTAAAGTCACTAAATTCAAGTTGTTGCCAATGTCGAATAATAACATATAGTAGAATCTGGGAGTGATACGTCGTCCTGCGTTAGGGGTTATAAAAGCAGCGTGGCTCCTTTAAGATACAGGCCAGTGTGTGATGCATGAGTGGTCGAGCAGAAGAAGGAGAGATAGTTATGGCGACTGTGTTCAGGGCAGACCGGTGTTGGTGGCCGGAGCAGAGGGAAAGTTCAGCAGAAACCTTGTCTCGTGGCAGTAAATGTACAGTTCACATTACAGTTTGACCGTGAATTAACTCTGCAGCTCCTCAATACAAAAAGATCTTGTGTTTGAGTGACAGCTAGCACTGTCCCTGCTAATATTCATGCTGCTGGTCCATGCTAATATACATACATACTTAATTATGCATTTGTTTCCAGTTAATACTGCTTTCTGACATATAATAATTAATATATACTTTATCAATCACTTATTAACAAGTTTAAGATTTTTTTGTTACCATCCAATCAACATAAAAGTCCTTAAAAAAGTTTGTAAGTGTATAATAATGGTGTCGGAGAAGCCTGTGAAGAGACTGGGGAAGATCTTCGATGCCACTCTGAGAGACAGCAGCAATCCAGTCAATGCATGCAGAGCTGAAAACCTGGCTAGCAGCAGTGGACAGGTGAGGCCTTCTGGGCGACATGGCATCCTGCCAAGACTTCTGTGGCCATTGTTGGTGTACCAAGTCCCAATAACAACAGTGGAGGGCTTCGAGCGAAACATCAGCCAGTTCCTGCGCAGGTGGCTGGGTCTGCCCAAGAGTCTGAGCTACTAACAATTGCAGCTTCTGGCCTGACAGAGGAATTCAAAGTCACAAGAGCCAGGGAGGTGCTACTTTACAGAAACTCATCTGACACCAGAGTCTCCTCTGCAGATAAAGAGGTCAGAACTGGAAGGAAGTGCCCGGCACAGGACGCGGTCCAGCAGGCAGAAGGGAGGCTGCGACGTTGCGTCTTGGTGGGCTCGGTGGCAGTCGGACGAGCAGGGCTCGGTAGCCACACAACACCACGCTATGACAGAGCCCAGGGGAGAGAGAGACAGCAGCTGATCCAGTCTAACAGTCCCCTGGGAAGACCGGATTGAGGTGGCCTACGAGCGAAAGAAGGCAAAGTATCTTGAGCTGGTAGAGGCCCGCAGGCAGAATGGTTGGAGCGCCCGCTGCGAGCCAATCAGGGTTGGCTGTGGGGGATTTCAAGGGCAGAGCCTGCACCGGACACTCAGGCTCCTTGGCATCAGGGGGTTACAGGAGAGGAAAGCCACCAAAAACATCAGCGAGGCAGCAGAGAAAGCCTCAAGGTGGCTGTGGATCAAGAGGGGCGATACGTGGTGTAGTGCGCTGCTTGGACACAAGTCGGGGACTGATCAACCCCACCTGGGTCGCCCAGGCGAGGGTGTCTGATGATCCAAGACCCGGAACACCCCGTGACCCTGGGTTCATCACTGAGGATGTGTCCAAGCTGCACCATTCAAGGTGTTTCTTATAACAATAATAAAGGAATTATTCATGAGACACTGTTTTTGCTTTAGAGCCAACAGCTGCACAAAGCTAACCTGACTCTCGCCAGATGAATTTCGTTCCGCCTAGCTCCACTCATCCATCTGGGATCGCTCCATTGGAGATGTGTTTCAGAAGGCTGGGCCTTATCAAAAATCCTTGCATATGATTGGATAAACCACTTGTCTGTCAGAGCCATTTGGTAGATCAAGCTCTTGCCAAATCCGGTCGGGAGAAGGGCAGAAACATTGTTTCCACCAACAGAAGCCTTCAGAGCCGTTCTCTGATGTTCTTTTAACGAAAAAATATTGGGTAGATTGGACAACACGGATGAAATAGCAGCATCAATGTTGACGCTTGCTTCCTCGATGCGAGCCGCCATTGTCTGAATCAAAACAATCGCTTCTCAGCTATGTCACATCTATGAAACTCCCGCCCGGCGGTCCTGATTGGCTCTACCATAAAATCTGGTGCCGAAATCCCTCCCAACGGGAGCGATCCCAGATGGATGTGAGTGGAGCTAGGCGGAACGAAATGCATCTGGCGAGAGTCAGGTTAGCAAAAAGCAGAATTAACTGCTAATAAATGCATAATTGATCTTAATTAAGCATCAAAAAGCTTTCTAAAGGTGAACAATGACATAATAGGTAAGTTGAGTGAACACAAAATCTTTGTAATGCTATCATAAAAAATTATAAGAAGCTCAAGGCTTTTATTATGAATATTGCAGCCTATAAACTGTAAACAAGTGCTTGTAAATATCTCATAATTTAACAGACGTGTTTATGATGCCATTATTCACACAGTATTAATAACATATAATGTCAAGCCTATAAAGGACTTATAAGGGCCTTATTACCTATTAACTAAAGCTCATTACAAGGACCTTAATATAAAGTGGTACCATGCTGGCTAACCGTAAAACTATGACTCATGCTTCAGTTTACAGGACTGTGCAGGAAAAAAGATGACTCATGTTGACAGTGAATGTTTTGTTCAACGTAAATATTTCATCTCTATGTCATGAAAAAATAATCTTATATGACACATATTTACGGGACTTTTTTTTTTAATCGCACATCTTTGATGAGATGTCTAAACGTTGTCTATGTCTGTGGTGGCTGAGTGTTGACGGCAGGATGTTCTCTAAGCCCGTTGTGATTTTCTTACCCTCTGGATCATGCTCATGTGCTCCTCGGCGCTGCTGAAGTTTTTGGCGAGGTCGGAGATGCAGAGCGACTCGTGTTGACACGTGTGAACCCACGTCTGGTACTCTGACGTCCCGGGGATCCTGTCGAAGAAGATCCTGAACGCCTCCCACACGGCCTCCTGACAAACTGACCAAACAAACGCACACACACACACACACAGACCACAGCTTCTTAGACTTTCAGCGGTAAACACACTGCTGCCAGGAGCTCCTCTACACAGTAACAATCTGTTCCACACTCTAAACTACAATAAATGAGCCTGTCACAGACTCCCAGTCTTTCAGCGCTTTATTTCCCACAGATCCGATTGGCAAAAAGCGGTTGTTTGTTAGCAGGATGTCTCTATGAATTGTTAACACATTTTTCTCTTACTTGTGTAGCTCAATTCAAAAGCAGGAGTTCAATCTCAGACCACAGCATTAAAAGCTCCTGTTTAAACAGACAGGTGCTAGAGGATCAAAAAAGCTGTCAATTTCTAATAACTTCTGAACCACTAATCCTCTCCCAACGCTTTAAAACTCACTTATAGCAGAGTTTCTCAGCTTTTCACTGGTAGTGGTACTTTTCATTGGCATTGTTGTCTTTCTGCTGCCTGCTAAATTCATCTATTCTCAGACAAAGCACATGTAAAATGGTCAAACTGAAACTTCAGCTTCTCATGAATCAAATGGTGAACAGCAAGTGATGCTAACTGCTAGAATAAGGTAGGAGAAATTAAATAAACACAGGGGGGCCAGTCTTTGAGGGTTATAACCTTCAATATTTCCAAAGGTAGTTTATTTTAAAGAATCCCTTCAGATTGTACATATTACTTTGTATTATGGAGAGATAAACCCCATATAGTAAATCAAATCAAGTAAAACTTTGTCTCTGGCACTTAAGACTAATTTAGAGATGGATGAATAGGTCAAATGGCAGAACGACAGAGAAAAGAACAGACAAGATAAGGTAAAATAGATATTTGCATTCACATTTTTATCAGTGGAGGTAAAAAAAAAGCTAATGTGCAGAACAGAATTAAACTGTCACACCCAGTTTGGATAGAAAGTGTCTGACATTTACCTTCAACCCCAATAAGCAGCATTAACGCAATATGAAGCAGCACTGCACTTCATAAATACACAGTGTGAAATGTGTCACAGGACTGAACACCTGCTTGTCGGGAGGAGGCTGCAGAAAACTGCCTTTTGTGTCTGTGGTCAAAAAAAAAAAAAGCTGGAAACTAAACAGCTTCAGTCACTTTTCTCTGTTTGAGTTGTGACAGAAACACACTTGTTACTGTCAACCTGAGTGAAGGAGGTGAAGGAGCCACCTCATGAGGTCTGACCTGGTCTGGCACCTTCGTCACACGTCATGTCCCTCCACTTCCACCTGTCGAGTTTTTTCTCTATTCTGAGGTATTAAACCGAACTCGGACTTGAAATCTGTCGCTTCATTGTAATTATGTCTGGTCAGCAATGCTCCATCTTCGGGCAGAAAATCTGATTCTTTGCTTGTCATGTTTCTTAGAAAAAGAAAACATTTGGGACAAACTACATTTGACCGACGTGCAAGTTCAAATGAACCTGTGCTGATGACTCAGACACTTCATTAAAAGATCTGGACTTGGGGGGTTTTGTGGTCATTTTAATCTTTAATTAGACGGCTAAAGTGGAGAAATGACATGAAAAGCAGAGAAAGACATGCAACAGCTGTCCCAGCTGGATTCAAACCAGGTAAGCCACTAAAACCCCGAAGCAGGCAACACACCACAAACACAAACCTGACTCGCTCACGTCATTCAAATTAACTTTACCGCTCAAATGCTCTTGTCCGACAGCGAAATTCCATCTTTGGTTTACAAGAAAGAACAGAAACCTAAGGATTTAACTGACTGCTATATTAGTAAATGCTTTTCTTGATTCAGTTCTTCAACTGGTGCAGTTTCACACTGATCTCCAACTTTCCATTCAGCTTTACTTTTCATCAAACTCGTAAAGTCTTTTATTCCACAACAGTCTGACGTTTGAGTCACCTTTCAAACCTTTACAATGCAAGAACTGACAAAACTTGACATTTTCCTTTTCATTGACTCAACTCTTTGATAGTTTTTCTTTTTAGCGTTTGCATTTCTACAGGTGCAACTCATCAATGCAACACTTTCTGCTGCCAGCTGGGATGTCGGGATGTCAGGAAAAAAAAACAAGTTTCCAAGAAAGTCCCTGTGTTAGCAACAAAGAGATTCAGCTGGATTCAATCCTACCACACTGAAAGGAGTAAAGAAAAAGTCTGCCTGCTGGAAAGCAGGAAACAAATCAATCAAAACCTGAATCCAGGCTGTGGAAAATTGAAGTTTAATCAATGTTGTGCACTTTTGTTTAAATTCTAAGGTGTCAGCTCAAAGCGAGTTCATGACAAGAAAAACACCTGTTAGAAAGCCCGACAAGCTGGAAAAATGCAGAAAATACAAGAGATGAGAAGCAGTGTGTGTGTTTCATAGTCCACAAAACATTTCTGGAGCTTCACAGCAAAACAGCATTGCAGCATTCTCCTGAACAACTGAAGCAGCTGGGGTAAAACATAAAATGGCCAAGTACAGCTCGTCCGGTGTAATCCAAGTAGCCAGAAGTCCTGAGATCCGATATTTGATCTGAAAAGACCTTATTTACACCCTCGACGTGCGATTGTGTTTGTGCACCCACTTCAGAAAGGGAGGTTCTAGCTACAGAGAAGATTGTTTTATTATAAAGGGTGTAAATAACGTCTTTTCAAATCAATTTGGGATCGCTGGGTCGTCTGGGGACTTGGATTACACCGTACGAGCTGTATGGAGTCATTTTAATGTTTTTTGGAGTTGTTTTTTACGTTTTAAGTCCCCAGCTTGTTCAGTTGTTTAGGAGAATGCTGCAGCGCTGTTTTTTGTGAAGCTCCAGAAATGTTTTGTGGACTACAAGACTTCACCTGTCTTTCCATCAGCGTGGGGGGAGAAGATAATGACTGGATCTTCATTTCTGGGTGAACTGTTCCTTTAAGCAAGGCCAGACTTAGGGACTCATCGTTAACGCTGGCCAGTTAACAGATCTCCATCACTGTGTGATTGTGAGTTGGGGTGTTGTTCGCTGAATAAAGTACCTCTGAGCTGGTAATAAGCCTGGTGGCTGGCGAGCACTTGCTCAAGGGTCTCCTGGGGGCAGATTCTCACTCCGGAGTGCAGGAACACCGACCTCTTCGATCGACGTCTGGCCACCTCAAACCCTGAACCTTCGGTTTCTGTGGACGCCTTCAGCAGTTTCAGCAGACCTCCGGAGGCACCGGCCTCCGTTTTCCCCCTCGACTCCAGCCTGATGCCGCCCTCTAACCAGGAAACAGACAGGAAATGACTGAGGGTCAGACTCAGTGCAGACCAAATCCTGGTCAGATACAAATCCTTGGCATACGTTTAGAGCGACAGATGGTTGTGTTTGCTACAAAGGGACAAACTGCTAATGGCACAAGATTTAGGCAACATTTGAAGACATAAAATTGGATTTGTCGTCCGTTTCTGTCACTGACAACAGAAACGACGCCATTTACTGTAAACCCCACCCATCTGGTACAACGAGCAGCTGAAGACAAACGAGACGGAACATAATTTGTCTTGAAAGCATCAGTAGATGAAAGTTAAAATGACGTTTTCAAAAATCAAAACAGATTACCCAGCTGCTCCAGTCCTCTGTAATGTCTTTATGTCAGCAGTTTCTCCTGCTGCGTATGTTTAATGTTTGCCTTTATAAACAGTTTCCATATATTCCAGATATTTCAAACAACAAACTCACGTCACACATCATGTTATTCAAGCTAAAGGCTAAAAATATGTGCTTGTTCTTGCTTCAACAATACAAAACTTTAAAGACTTCACTATGGATTTTTTTCCCCTTTTATTTCTGACATTTTATGGACGAGGCAGCTAATCATTTATTCAATAATTAAAATAATTGTTCATAAAAAGAGCAGCATTTCATGTGGCTCACTTTTGTGTTTGTTCTTGTTTTAATTCAAGAAACAAAGAATCCAGTAATTGATTTGTCGTCATTTTGAACATTAAAAAACTGCTAAAATCTTCATTTTCATATTCTTTACCTGAACTTTCTGCAACATGATCAGTTTGTACGATTGGGACATAAACACAGCATCAGATTTCTGTTTAAGGCTGCCTGTTCCCTCCGTATGTTGCCAAGTTTCATTCACAGATATATTACTGAAGAGTATAAAGATGAATCTCCCACTGACAAACTTGGAAGTCTTGCTGTCAGAAGACAAAAACGAATCAGTCTTCTAGAGCAAATATGAAGATATACGAGCAATATGGGTTTATTTGGTGCTTATTGTTCATCATGCAGGTTTTGGACAAATAAAATATGTAGTCTGAGTTCAACATCTTTTAGCTTTGGGAAATCATTTCGACCACCTTTCAACACCTTTTATGACATGTCATAGTGAAAACATTAAATCAGTGACAACTATTATTAGTGTCATCAGTGCGGTGCTGTTCTGTGACAGTAACAAAGAGGGAACGGTTTCATATGAAGCCACATTAGACGTAAAAAATAAAACATTGTCAAAAAGTGAAGCGGCCGATTACTGTCATTGGCAGACGGTCAAATAAATCAAACGGATAGACGAGAGGAGATTACACAGTCTGTGATTTTACAGCTTTAACTGATGGAAAACATTAAGAGCCATTACTGTCTACAGTTTTCTTGCCAAAAAATGCTAATAAATCACACAATGTGCATCAGCTAATCATACAGTTCTTTAGTAATCTGGCAAGCCGTGAGGATGAATACCTTCCTGACGGATTATTGTGCATTTAGACTATTTGGGTTATTGAATTTGAAAGTTTTTAGGTTTATTTAGCATTTTTCAGCTGATTTAAGTAACAGACTTACATTAATTCAGAATATATGCACATAATTTGCCACATCTGGATTATAAATTTTAATGGTACCTACGTACCAGTTAAGAACAAACCTTTTTGTAGAATAGTTCTCACTAAAAGATCAGTGTTTTTGGCCTGTTTCTTTTTTCTAATTCTCCACCAGGATCTCCTAACTAGAAGCTCGTTTGAGTTTCCTGAGCTGTTTTCTCTACAAGAGGACATAGTTTACCACACAGCGCAGAAACAAGATAACCTTTAGATGCACTGGGACACAAAAGAAGTCAAATAAGTTTGAAACCATCAGTTCTTCGGTAGAAATTGGCAAAACTGAAAACAATGAGTGTGATATATTATTTATGGATTTCCTTAATTTACATTTCCACGCTGGTTACGAGAACCGTTGTTTCCTTTGTGCTATTCGTAGACATTATCGGAGTGGAGTTTAGTTATATCAGCCTGCCAGGGTTCGAGGTTCACTCTCCCTCCTTATGCACACTCGTACTAAAAATATAAGCTCTCGCTGTACATTAAAAGTGCTTTGAAAAGAAGCATCCACCCGGTGTACTGTCTGTATGTGTCTAGCACATATATTTAGGACAGCATCAGTTACAGTGGGTGTTGGAACTCAGCGGGCGGCCTACGTACGGATGCTTTTAGAACAAACATAAGAAATGTTTTGCAGTGAAGGTGAAACTTTTTTTCACCCGAGATGATTCAGACGTTGTAATACAAAAACTGATAATCCCCCCTCTCTCTTTGTCATGTTCAGAGGCTTTTATAATAAATAAGTCAGGAGAGTACTGTAATTCAAATTGTCAAGCTGTCACCAGGCTGGCAATAAATCTGCTAAACTGTGCTATTATCCCTTTTTCCATTTTCATTTGCATTGTGGACATGTTTGCACATATTCACGGCCAGTCATAAATACTGATTTCACTTTGGCTGCAGTTCAGAATAAGACAAAGACAAAGGATTTAGTGAAATGTGTTGCCCTTTTATGATGCATTTAAGCCTTTTTGTTTTCTCTGGTGAAACAGTGACAGTGTCCGACACCTCAGTGATTTCACAGCCAAGTACTTACGCAATCGTAATAGGCTTTGCTTTAGTACGTGTACAGACAGTCTTACTCTACAAATACTTACATCTACCTGCTTTTATCTATTAAGAAGTGCAAACTTTATTCTTTTTGTACAGAATAAAAGTGTAAAAGCATGTGAAAGTTGCAGAGGACCTGAGGTGTCAAGGCTCAGAGGATTGAGGCTTTGTGAACAAAACAAGGCTTACTTTTAATTCCAGCAGCTTGTGAAGCGAAGACAAACAGCAGCACGAGTCCAAATTCCCACCGCATCGTGAAGGAAGAGTTTCCAAAATATGAAGGTCAAAGGAAGTCCAGCAGGGTGAGGGGAGGTGGGAGGGGAGTCGTCCTCTAGCTCAGGTGGAGCTCATGGGTGCAGTCAGTTGGGATTGCAGGTCGTCTAAGAAGGCAGATCATTAGAGGCCCTGAGCCGCGGTTGAAACACTCTTAATGAATCCTAGAATGTGCATCTGATGGAGGAGGGCGTTCCTCCTGCCCAGGGGGATTGTGGGACAGCGGGAGCTGTAAGTGTGGCACGAGTGACGAGGTTAAAAAAGTAGGCACCGTTTCGGGAATAATCTGTTTATCTACTGCTCAGACATAATCCGTCTTTACCCCGCGGCCCTCGCAGCGCTGGCGTCATCCTGTTAGTGGCTTTCTGGGGGCATCTGTCAACCACGGTGACCAGTTTGTTCAGCACACCCCCTCCCGGCCCATCGGGACACTTTACGCTGGTGTTTTCCTGGGTGGGTTTTATTCTTAGC
The DNA here is from genome assembly GCA_039737535.1 of Lagodon rhomboides. NCBI lineage: Eukaryota > Metazoa > Chordata > Actinopteri > Spariformes > Sparidae > Lagodon > Lagodon rhomboides. The sequence continues at coordinate 6,592,778 of CM077798.1, read as the reverse complement.
GGTAAGGATGTCAGCCCAGACTCCTGTAAACTGGAAGACGTGGACTTATCCAGTAACATCTTCATCTCACCTCCAGCCTGACAGCTGTTACTGGTCTCTGTGGTCCTTATAAGCACATCATCCTCGAGGGAGAAACACGTGTCAGCCTAAAGGTGAACAGGACGGTAAACTCCTGGTTTCACTTATTTAAATCCTCACTGACTTGTTGTACCCTCAAGTTTCATGTCACTGGATTTGCTGTTTTTATCAATCTGTTTTATATTGTTAAATCTTCAGTGTTTTGGGGAAAAAAAGATTTAAACACATACAGATTATGTCTCAGATCCTGTAAGATTTTGTTGCAGAGGCTGCTGCTACAAAAATTGTGAAAACCGTGACATTGCCTGGCTGTCTGGCTCTGCGGAATGAATGAATACTTAAATTCTCATCTGAATACAATTTCATGGTTTTGTTTCAGATCTGGAGCTGTAAATCCCAGTTAAAGCCTCAGACAAATGATGCTTGTTATAGAAGTAAAGACACCTTTAAATCTAAAGTCGGTTTTATTCATGAATAAAAAGTTGCTTTATGATTCTTCATTTTAGATGAGAGAAAAGTACTACATGAGGTATAGGAACTATATACCTTTATATTTTCTTCATATTTACCCATTCATATATGTGGGTTTGTTCATATATTTTTAATATAATTAAATCATTTTGTAACCTGTAACTTTTAACCTTTTCACCTAAAACTGTATCTCATGAGTTACACTTTAATATTACATGAAACGACCTTCAAAATAAAAACACACAACATTTAAACACAAATACTATTTCACTGCTTGGGTTTTTGATTTGACTTTAAATCACTTTAAATCAACTATAACATCAGTTTTGTGTTTAAACTTATTTCGCTTCATCTCTTTTTTCCAGTTACAATAAAAGAGCCTTTTTATTATTGTTTGATTTGGTGATGATTTGTTTGATTTGAATATTTCATGTTAAAAAAGCCAATCGATCGATTGACTAATTGTTTGCTGACTTAATCAAACTGCATGTACATTTAACCCATTTAGCTCCTCATAGGATGAAACAAACACTTTACGTGTTTCCTCGTGCAGTCATTCCCAGAGGATGATGCTGAAATGTTGGGGTGGCTGAGGGACCAGTGACACTTTGTGCCATGTCTCTGAGGATTTGCAGCAGAAATAAGACTGTGGATTTACTCTGTTCACGTGAGGACAGCTCACTGGGTGCCTCCACTGGTGTTTCCCAGAGAGAAAATGGACACTTCATTTTTTACTGTTTTTTGGGGGATATTTGGGGAAGGTGGGGGCTGAAGTGAAGATGAACACCAACAAGTGACCTTTTTCATGTTAAAAGTGGGGGAAAGTTTAAGGAATTAATTTATTGTAGGTCAGCTGGAGCTCAGACATCACCAAGTTTGGCCATATCTGAAGAGCCGAGCAAAAGAAGATTAGAAATTGCTTTTAATCTCTAATCCGCTGGCTGGTCGACGGTCCAACGCTGTTTGTTTGACTCCCTCCTGACCAGCAACAGATGCAGCAGCGGTAATTCTAGTAGTAGTAGTAGTAGTAGTAGAAGTAGTAGTAGTAGGATTATTTGTAGCAGCCGTTCCGAGGGTGTCTTCACTGAAATAGCACAACAGGCCATGAGTGGTTGTATCGCTCCCAGGATGGTAGTGTTTAAAATAGGTGCAGCAGCAGCGGTAGTAGTTAGAGCAGCAATGGTTTCTGGATGAATCGATTAGATGTCAACTATCACACATTATTCACCAACTATTTTGATAATTAATCAATAGATTTGAGTATTTTCTTTGAGGGAAATAAAAAGTATTACAGCTTGTTAAGTGTGAATACTTTCAGGTTTCTTTCTTCATCTATGACAGTGAACTGAATATCTTCGGGTTGTGGACAAAACAAGATATTTGAGGATTTAATTTTCAATTTTTTTCCCACCATTTTCTGATATTTTAAAGACCAAACAACTAATTTATTAATTGAGAAAATAACTGACAGATTAATTGATCATGAGTAGTAGTAGTTGTACAAGTAGTTGTAGTAATAGTACTTGAACAAGACAAAGCAGCAACACAATTGGTTGTATTGGCTGTAATAATAATAGTAACAGTAGGAGGGCTTGTATTGGCACTAGGGTAGTAGTAGTAGGGGTAACAGTAGTGGTAGTGACTGGTGGTAAGTTACACCCTAAAATTATATCAATTAGGTCAAGGGAGCTTTGAAATAAAACTTTTCAGCATTCAGTTATCATAACATTCTATTCAAGAGCGCATTTAAAAATCCACAATCTGGGCTCAATCTACAAAACTTATAAATGATTACATAGTCGAAAATTCACAACTGATATTCAACTGGGTAGTCAAAATCGGCCTCTGACAGATTCAGGGAAATGAGAAATAAACGATATGCAGGACTGTCTGAGCTTTGGAGGCAATTTAATAAAACAAAGGAAATAATTTAGTATTCAAATAAACATCCCGTGTCCTCGCTGGGAAGATACAGATTTTATTCCCAATATCTAGCTCAAGGGCTGCTGGAGGAATCAAACATGTACGTCCCTGTACGATCTTTTTGAAATAAGGATTTTGCGGTTGTTTGTCCACGGAGTACTGTGGGAACTGTGTGCACAGGTGAAATGACTATGAGGGCTTTTCTCCCGGAGAATCCTTCTGTGCTGAAATCCAGACGAGAATGACAGATAATCCAGTTAATTTAGTCTGTCAAGCCTCTCTGTTTAACCTTTAACCTAAAAATAACCCCTCCCCCTCAACTCCCACGCCAACAACACCGGTTACAAAACAGAGACAAACTCCTGTTTGTGATCTGTGGATCAAATCCTCTTTACAGAATAATACACAAACTTAAGACAAAACCTAATTTCATGGCGTGTTGAGCCCATTACTGCTGCAGGGGATGTAGGGGCAATTCTACAGACACTGATCACCTTCAAGACAAACTTCAACACAATGTCAATGAGTCTGGCCAGGTCAGTGATGTACAAACAACCAATCACACCACTAAAACAAAGCTATTTCTAACCAATCATATGGCAGTCCTGATGGAACTAGCTTACTTTCCAGAATAGGTAGAACAGGGTTGGTTAGTTATCTTACATGTTGTTGTTTTGTTATCAGAGGTTGAATGGAAAGATGGGAGACACTTGTGCTCCTTCAGGGGAAACCTTTCAGCTCAACAGTCACAACAACATGAACCAAAGAGGATAAACAGAGCGATCAGTGGTGAGGTGATACTTTGGCTTTCTAGAACCAGTCTGGCTTCAACGTGAATGAGATAGTCTCAGATGGTGTTATCCTACTTACCTACTCTCCGTGTTCTCAACTTTTTTAACATGTTCTTTTTAACCAAACCTACTGCACTTTTATGATACATGTCTTAAAATATTCCCTATTATAGATAGTAGATAATAAACATAGAAGATTATGGACAAAGGTGCTTACTTAGTACTGTCTAGCTTCATAACATTTTGTTTAGTTCTTGGTTATTAATGATGAGAATAAAACAGCCGCTAACGTCAGACAGAGGACTGGACAGTCTGTCTTGGCCGCCATTAATTCTTCAGTTGTAAAGAGCCCGACTACTAACCTGCAGGTCTCAACAAAACAATCGTTAAATATTATGGCACACACATGTACACATTGCATTTAAAAATACTGGACATAGCCACTGTGACGTCACCAATAGGTTTTTGGAGTGCAAGTGTGATCTTGGCTAATCAGCTAATCAAAAGTGGGCAAAGGAGTGCAGCATGGGTGGAGCTGAGGCGGGCCGTATGGTAACTGGATACCTGGTTTCTGAAACAAGTCCGGCTAGGCCCAAATTACCAAGCTAACAAATTAGCTGTGTACACACAGAAAAAGGAAGTGAATCACTGTGTTTTTGGCGTGATGTTGATTGCTGAATAGTTTGTTTACTCGAGTTACTCGCAAGTTTATTCACCCTAAACAGACAGAATACATTCCTGTACATTAGCCACAAGATAGTCCGTACCAAAGGTAGCACTCACCGGATACTCAGTTTCTTTCTGTCATCTTGCAGTACCCCCTCCATTTAACAATCAAGTTAAATCCACGTTCTAATAACAAAAGTCTCTAAAACAACCTCTGTTCTGTCCTTGACTCCGGGTGGTTATTCCTCCAGAAGATCTGGGCTCTGCCCACTGCTGTCTCCTCCAGAACACACCAGCTCCAGCAGCTGCCTGCCGGGTAACGCTAACAGGGTTGCTTGTTAATCCAAAACACCGGCGTCTGTCCCTCTGCTCCCGTCTGTTTGTCCAATTAACCACACAGCAAGTCATATTATTTGTTAGATATCTGTATAAAAAATAAGAAAACACAGCCATGAGGTGAAACCCAGCAGACACCTCGCAGCTAGCTATCACTCAGAGCAGCCACTACCCAAACTATGCATAACTTTAAGCCTCAATATAATTTAAATGAGTGAGTTACATAAAAATCAACTCCCTATACAGTTGTCATGAGCGGGGAAAATAGCAATGGTGATCAAAAGTATTTAGTACCAGGCTGTAAACATGAATACTTTGGGGCTCTTATGGGGATTGACTTATTTTCTCAAGTGGCCATTTGAGGAACGGCAGTTTCTGGCACTTCCAAGGCTGCTGCTTGCTTGTACTTAGCTTGTGCATCTGTTGCATAATATGGCGTCATACAGGTATGCTGAGGCGTGCTGCCTCTGCACTAGTGAGTCACTATAATGTGTATCATCCGCCCTGGGCATCGTCAAGCCAAGAGACAGCTCCTTTCATATTGAGGAGATGTAGTGAAGAGGAAGTTGTTTGACAGATCCTTTTCTTCCTTTCCAGGCTCCATGACCTCTCCATGAGAATCCGAACGCTGTTCCTTCCTCTTGAGACTATGTTAAAAAGACTTTCTATGAGTCAACGGCATGTTTGCAAAGCCCTGCACCTCTGATGCCTCAGGGTTTATAGAAACAGAGGACTTCAATAGGCTCAGCTGTTACAGGAGTTGCTGACGTTTCTTCCCATGATGCAGGTTTGTGTCATGTATGCCAAAGAGGCAGGATGACACTTCTTTCAATAATCGGGTTGGAAGGAACATCAGCAGGATATATTGACTGATACAGTCAATATATCCTGCTGTATGCAGGTCAAATAATGTCTGTAAGAAACAGAGCTGCAACAATTCATTAATCAATCATTTGTTCAAAGAAAATCAATCAGCCACTATTTTGATAACTGATTTTAAAAAATGCTAATTATACGCTGTGTTTGCTCCAGCTTCTCAAATGTGAGGCTTTTTCTTTTCATGTCTGAATCATATGTATTATAAATAGTTTTTAAATTGCTTCGATGAATGTACTGATAAGTCGCTTTGGAAACAGGCGTTTTCTAAATTAATGTAATGTTATGTTATGGTTGGGGCCAAATTAAGTATCAAGCTGAACAACAGCTGAAATATGTTGTTCAGTTAATCATTTTGGCATCAGTCTGCCAGTCTCTCTCTCCTCTGGCTTCTACTTGCTTTGGTTTTGTTGTATTTAGCTAATGTAGTTAGTCTTTATTATTAATTTGCAACAACTCGTCTGTTTTCCCCTCCTCTCCCAGCCTTGAACTAGACAGTGACTGTCTGAGTTAAGTTAAATTGAATAATGAATCTACAAAATAACCATAATAAATGTATCTGAACTGTTTTTATACGAGCAGGGACGTCACGATAAACATTACAGGGTGGGCGGACTAAGTTAGTAATGAATGCATTACAGTGGGAATCTGTAGAGGATTGTCAAATCAACTCAATTAACATGTAATTGAGACTGAGAGCTTCATCATTAGCACATAATTTGCAATTTATATACTCCGTATTTACAGTTTAACATGATTAAGTTGACAAAAATTGCCCTCTGGTCTCATTTGCACTCTTGGAGCGAGCCAGAAGCACAGACTGCATTAACCCCGCGGATCGACAGTCAGACGAAAATGAATGCTGCAGAGAGGGTAAACACAGGGCCCGGGGCGCGTTTACACAGCGGTGACTGCAAAAATCACTTTGTGTACCGAGCATAACACCAGTCACACTGTGCCAACTGTCACCGAGTCAGGAGGCCTCCACACAGGGGTGGGAGGTTACTTTACTCTGTGCTTAACAGGAGCATCTCTGCCACATTTCAGGGGAAAATATTGTACTTACTGTACATGAAAATAGCTAAATCCCATTTAAAGTTCCCTGGGGTTCAATAAAGTGTGTATCTATCATTCCATGGAATTTATCTGGAGGCTCTAGTTCATGCTGGGACACATGAGAACTTTTTGTACTGTTGATTTGTGACTTTACAGACAGTGTAAAGTATTTAAAAGGATCTGAGTCAATCTTCCACCACGTCCACCTTTGTCCAAAAAGAAGAGCAGTCGAAGAGAGATATCGCTGTGTCAGCCACTTCATCAATGAGCACAATTAAAGTTAGAAATTACCCGACAGATCTGCTAATGAGTCCGGTTTTCATTACGACTAAATTAGAGCGGTTAGAGTAGTTTGTTAATCCTGATAAATGGACGCAGAGTGTTAGTGATGGCTTGTGTAATGAGGTTATGGCTGCCCTCACTGACTTCCTGCCTTCTGTGAGACGATAGTCTGTCCAACAGCACTGGACTTTTTTTTCTCTGGATGATTTGCTGTTGGAGAGTTTTATAAAAACCCTCATTCATTCTTGCATCATCTTACCAGCCCTTTCAAAGTCTTTGGAATTTGTTGTAAACCAACCATGTTTTTTATATAATAGCCTGTTGTTAAGTCGCTGAAAAATCTTTATACAAAGCCTTGTGATTGGTGTGTAACAAGGTCATCTTGGCTCCTGAAAAGACATCTGGGAGAAAGGTTTTTCTCTAACTGAAAATAAGTGGAAAGATGTCTTGATCTGACAGCCCACGTCCACAGAACGCTGCATTATGGCTTGATGCGGCACCTAAGCATTTTTGTGCTGCACTTTAACTGACACTAATTAATGACTAATTAATTCATAGACTTAAGTTAGAATTGTTTCAGCTCTAATCAGGTATGTTTTCTAGCTTGCCAACTTTCCTACTAAAGATTTGCAGTTATTCTGTGTTTTATATCATTTCAAATTGCATTTAGGAGGTTTTGGACTGAAGGTCAGACAGAACAAGTTGTCTGAACAAGATTTTTTGTATATTTTAACTCTTAGAATGTTTCTGTGACATTGAATTTAAATAAGAAATGTACAATGACAATAAGGTAAAAAAAAGAAAAATTGATTAAATGCCGGAAAGAATTCAGACATCGGGTTTCTTCCTCGTATTTTGGGAAGGGGGGGTTCTTCCTTTTTCAAATCTAGGATCTAAGAGTAGGGTTGCACTGATACCATTTTTTTCAAACCAAGTACGAGTATTTTCATTTGTGTACTTGCCGATACCGAGTACCAATACCAATATTTTTACCACAAAAACAACATAAATTAGGTTACAGATGCGCTGAATTTTTTCCGTCTCTGCTTGTTACAACAAATGATAATAAATTAAATAAAAATAAATATAAATAATCACAATTTCCTGTTTCAACAAAAAGCCTCCACATTGGCACCGCCTCCCCTTTTAACAAAATGAAACTTGACAAAATATAAATAAAATTTGACAAATTAAACAATGAAACTTATTACACAGTTAACACAGTCAACTTAATATCTTATTTAAACTATTGCACAGTCTCCACATTTGAATCAGTGTGATATATATTGAAGTAACCTAGTAGTTGTATCAACATCTGCATGTAATCAAGAACTGACTGTCAAATCAAATGAGATTAACAGATATATCATAATGTAGATATGTATTATTTTATTCTCTCTTTAAGGAAAAGAAGGGCTGCATTTAATAATAAAATAGTGAAAATAAATAAAATAGCTTTTTAAAAATTGTGCATCTTAAAATAAAGAACTTAATTTTTGAAAAATAACATTTCTGTTTCCCCTCAAGTAAGCTTTCAGCTACTGCACTCATACACTCCTGGACAACCCCTCCATCAGTAAATGGCTTTTTGTATTGACCAAAAATTTAAGTGACTCTGAGGGAACATTCATCGGCTCTTAGAGAGCAACATGTATAGTTATTTTTCTCTGTTGTCTCCGGCTCACCCGTCTCTCTGTCTTCTCTCCCTGTATCGCTATCTAAAAGGCTATCATATGTTGTCCAGATTGTAAAACCCTTGAGGTAAATTGTGATTGATGATTCTAGACTGTATAAATAAAACTGACTTGATATGAAACATTAAAACTCTCCACTGAAACCCAGACTAAAAAAACTGGTGATTTTACCAGTTTTTAAAACTAGTGGAAGTAGTAATGAATTACACTAGCAAACAAAATCATCAGCGGGAGACTGGCTATTTCAGGAGGGTTTTTAAAGTTAATCCTAATGCCTGTCACAAGTCAGATTCCAACTTATCCAGGTTTAATAAATCATACAACTTTTTTTTTTTTTTGAATGGCAAAGTGCTGAGGATGAGGCCACCAGCACTCCAAACTGACTTATGCAAAAGTATTACTACACTTGAAGTAGGCCTCGCAAAAGTTAAAGCATACTCATGCAAAACAGTCAGTCAGTTTCAGAATTATAGATATTATATCATTAGATTATAGTTATTGATGCATACATGTCTGTATTACTTCAAAGCTGCAGCTGGTAATGATGGAATTCATTTTAAATGTTTTGTACAGTAACGTTAAACTAGTCTTTTTTATTTTATTTTTCTTTTTTTCGTTTTTTACATAAAATTATAAGGGACCGTTCGTTATTTATGGAATGGGCCACCGGAGGAAAATGGGGGGGGGGGGGGTCATGTCATAATATTCTTTTTAGTGACGCGCTCACCCAGCAGTGGTTGTTCGGCCAGAGAGAGTAGGTAGTTTGCACGCGACAAAGCTGTTTTGTTTGTCTCTGCTAACATTGGGAGTAAACGGTCATGGCCTAGCAAAACAAAGAAAAGACCGATAACAGCGGACGATGAAATGGAGGAATAAATGGAATGAAATGTTATGGAGGCGTGGCAAAGCTGCCAACTGACTGACGTCACACAGGACACACTGGATCTCTAGGAAGCAGTGAGGTCCAAAAATACACCTGCACTGCCTCTTCCGGAAGTCTTCGAGATTGCCACTTTAAGTACATTTAATGTCAGATACTGAAAGACTTTTACTCAAGTATTTTTCTTATGGGTGACTTACCTTTACAGAAGTAACATTTTAACACAATATTTACTTTTATTCGAGGTATGACTTTAAATAACGCTGCTGAAATGTAGTGTAGGCCCACTTAGTAACAGAAATGAGCTTAACCTGATTACAAGTAACCTACCCAAAAATGTGACTTAAGCACAGCACCTGAGTAAATGTACATAGTTACTGTCCAACACTGGTGGACATATTTTGCATAAGAAACAATAAAAATATATATATTCTATTCTATTTACTATATTTTATATAGATTTTAATTTACATTTTACTGTTTTTAATATCATTATTCTTATATCATATTTCATAAACTTTCTTTTATTAAATCAACTTTCACGTGCAGTATTTGATTTTATGTTATCATTCTATTGCTTATTTTTATCTTTTATTATTTAAATTACTCATTGTATTGCAATTAGTGTGAATTAGTCTCTAAACCTGTTTTTATACCATGTTTTTTTTCACTTGTAAAGCCTTTTGAATTGCATTTTGATTTGTTTGAAGGTTGCTATATAAATAAAGTTTGATTGAATTATTAATTTGGCTGTCACACCCGATAAGCTAGCTCGCTAACCAAGCTAACGCATTTAGCTAGCCAATCACCGAATCAATGAAGCCAACATTTTCACGTCCCAACTCCCCCTCCTTCTTTATTTCTTCAACCCAGCCACCGCTACACACATTTTTAACTCGTCTCCACGCTGACTGAGCACAGAAAACTCCTCACAGTGAACCAGCAAGGTAAATAAAATGTCAACTTACTCACCAGTTTGTTTTGTGAGAAGAACATGGCGGCGAAAAACAGACTGCCATACTTCCAAATCTGCTCCAAAAGGTTAATCCACAAAGAGGAGAAAGTTCCAGAAGCTGACTGATAAACTGCAGCCTGATGGACGTGTACCCTCCCCTGTATGCTACTTACACTGATGTCAGGTTGACCAGCGCACAGCCTGAGCAGGTGGCCTGACAGGTCAATTAGCAGGTCGCCCCCTGCTGGTTGGTGGGTCTACAGGCGCGTGCTTTTAATGTATCAGCTGCAGGTGTGTGTTTTTAATGTATCAGCTGCAGGTGCGTGTTTTTAATGTATCAGCTGCAGGTGCGTGTTTTTAATGTATCAGCTGCAGGTGCGTGTTTTTAATGTCTCAGCTGCAGGTGTGTGTTTACGCCTCAATCCGATCTAAATTCATGTTTTGAATATTTCCACCAGATGTTTATTCTAAAGCCTGAACTTCAGATTTTAGAAGGTCATATTTTTACAAGGCATGTTCACCATGTCACCATGAGACATTTGGCACACAACTTTTCTGAAAGAAAAAGAAAAAAAGAAAAGAAATACAGAATTTAAGTATTGCAAAGAGGAAACAGAGAAATGCATTCTTGTTCATGGTAAAGTTTACTGTCATTGTCTCCCTTGAGAGAAAAGCAAGGAAGGACTATTAAAGATTCACTGTAATTCTGGGGAGGACATTTCAATAAAGGTTTAATTGACTGACTTTTTAGACAAACTAAACAAACAAACAAAAATTGATTCCATGACTGAATAAGCCAAAATCATGGATGTGCATGGATATTCAATCAAAATATTCACAAAACACAAAATAAAAATTCAGATATGTTACCTTTCTAGCTTCAAACAGTGTTCTGGGACCTTATTTTCCTCTGAGAACAGCTTGTTTATTCACATATTTCTGAGTTTGTATTGTTACCTCATTATTTTGTAAATATTACAGTTCTGAGATTAATTTCTTCTACAAAACTACATTGTGCCCCTTTAATTTAGGCAGTTATGTAAAAAAGAATTGTCTTCAATCAATCAAACTTTATTAATATGGCACTTTTCAAACAAATCAAAATCAAAGTGCTTCACAAGTGATTGAAAAAAAAAGGGTTATTAAGAAAATTGATCTAAAGTTTAATGCACACCAATTTCAATAGAGATGAACTGTTAAAATCATAAGAAAATAAGGAATATAACATAAAAACAAGCAATACAAATAAAGATAAAGATAAATTAATGCATGTTAAAGTTGATTTACAAAATGTCAACAAAATAAAATTGAATAGAGCAATAATTATAAAAACAACAGTAAAATATAGATAAAAAAGAATAAACAATCAATTTTAAAAATACAGAAATGGCACAGTAAAACAAAGCACACTGCACACAGTGACATCCAGTAAAGTAACCATAAAAGACACTATTCAGCCTCCATAATCCCTGTACACATCAACATTTATCTAAGAAATAAATAACCTTAATAAGTTACAAGCATGAAAACACATTTCTTACTTCACCAATCATAACGCTCGTCTAACTACCTCCTTCTCCTTCTCTGTACTCCATATGTTTCCCATCAGTAAGCTTAAAGGCCCCTGCTGCAGCCTGTTTAATGTGTCATTACGGCACTCTTGCAGGCTCGTTGCATATCAGGATGTATGAGAAGAAGGTCCAATAAAATCTTCAGACTGTAGGACATCAGTTTGAAAGCGCGAGACACATCGTCATCCATTACAAGGTAAAATATATCATCCATGTAAATACGAGCTGTACTTTTTATTTCTTCCTTTGTGCCTCTTTTATTCCCTTCTTTATATTTTGTTCTGATTTATTGCCTTATTCAATTCCAATTGTAATATCTGTTAAGATATTTTCTCTGTGTGTCGCTGCTGCATTTCACTGTGCGATCTTGTGTTGTTAAAATTAACTTTGATTCTTGAAAGTGTGATCTTGTTAGCCTTGTTAGAGTTTTGATTTGATGACAAGACTTCACCACATTTCTCTCAATGTTGTCAGCTTTCATCTGAGAAAGCCTGAAATTACAAGTGTGCAGGCATGAACTGATAGAGAGAAACATTTGTCTTAATCTATTCAGATTTAATAGTAACATATCAATACAAAAAAAGTATAAACTCCATGGCACTCTCTTATAAACAATTAAAATGCCTTTATTGTCATGGTATGGTTATGATAGACCTTGAAGAATTAATCTGCCCCATTCCAGCATCAAGCCTTGATCAGGGAATCAAACGGATGGTATGGTACATGGTACAAAAGGTTCTGTTATAGTGGTACTCCACCGATAGGATACTTCACAACACAGGGTTGTATAATGAAATGAAAGTTTGCAAACTCTTCATACTATACAAATTTCAGAACATATATACAGTTATTAATTGGAGTGCATCTTTTGAATTCTGCATCAGGGTGAATGTAAACAGCAGCGACAAGATGGCGATGATGTCGTCGGCGTCTTCATATCAAAAGTTCAAGTCCACCTCTCCTCGTCCAGCTGTACTCCTTCTCACAGCCCACCCGTCAAGTGCAACAGCTTGATCCGAGATGAACATGTCGTGACAATAAAGGGACTTTAATTGCTTAAAAAGTTAACGGTAATATTGACATTAATTTACATCCCAACCCAAACTGAATATGCAACCCAGTGACCAGAATACATGTTGGCAATGTGAATGTCTGCAAACCATAAATGTGTCACTTAAAATTTCTCTGTGTTGCAACTCAGAATTATATATTATATATAAATATTTTGGTTTGTTTTTTTTATTCTAACCTGGTTAGGTTTGGGCACAAAAACCACTTGGTTAGGGTTAGGAAAACATCATGTTTTAGCTTAAAATGCCTGATTTTGGCACCACAAACACAGATGGGAAATTCCAGTGTCTTGTTAAAAACATCCAGTTTCTGTCGCCATACCATCCCGTCCACCTCTGCACAAGAGAATAAGCCAACAGGTGATCTGAACGTGATAAGATACCAAGTGTAGAAATGCCAATATGGTTTGTACGACATGTACACATTTGCAAGTACATTAACTGCTAACACTGAGCTGAAATATGTAGGTACCCCAGAATTCTGTTTTGAGTCCTAAATTAATTTGAAGGGCAAAAAAAATGAACATTTCAATACAATATATTTCCTTCAGTACACAATGAGTCTCTCACTGATTCATCAGCTGGTTTATTTTTCTGTATGTACAAAGAGATGTTGATATTTTAATAATCTGATCACCATGGTAGTAAGCCCTCATTTCACTGTATAAAACAAAAAACTCCTTGAATTCAAATATTTAAATTCTAGAGAATTAGAACCAAACATTAAACAAAGTTAAGGAGTCTGTGTGTTTAAACACACTACAGAGAGCACAGAGTGAAATGTGTCGTAACATTCACATTCAAAATGATTCTGTTGTCTCCCCCTGAAGGTTCAACTGAGGACGTGATGAACTTATCAATCCTCAAGGGAGCAGCTCACTTATTAACTGGAAAAATGACTGCCACAGAATTCAAATCAAGGAATAGAGATGTTTATTCTGAGGAGAGACGACCTTCGCAAACACAAACAGATCAACGCAGAGAGGACAAATACGCTGTTTCGTGTCTCCGTCATGACCGGGGTGTTTGAATTCCCTCCTCGGTGGAGCTTCATCTCAGAGCGCATGGAGCATTCATAATGAAGGCTGGATCCTTCATTCTGTTTGATTTCATGGAATCAAAAGGTTTCTGTAGGTCTGTGACAGGGGCTGGAGATTGATTTCGCTCTAGTTTTACTGGAAGAAAAGATCTCCATTTTAATATCAATGACGGGGAGGGAGGCAGGAAACAGATGCAGTAGACATAAACGAACCATCTAAATCCTATAGTTCACACATACGCAGGTGTTTTTGGAAATGTAGTTTTGGTCCAAACAAGCATTTCAGCACCGTTTCAGAAAGAATCTAACGCACCTGAGAACACATATCACATGAAAATTCAGGTACACTGGACATGCGCCATTGTAAACAGGAAGAAGAATGATCACCCTGGCTGGTTGCTGAGTTACAGAAAATACTACAAAGGAGGCAGGGAAACATGACGGCCCTTCAGAGTCTTCTCAGATTTGTCAACTAAACATCGTCAGCAGCCATATTTGTCTCGTTTACATTATTTAATTATCAATGTCCGTTTGTGTCTTTAATGCTAAACAATATAACTTCCATTCCATCACTGGACAAACTCAATTATCATAACACATACTCCTAGTTGGCACTACAGACACTGATAAACGTGTCTGTGTCATTGTTTCCAGAAGTCTGTTTCTGCCTGTCCAGGTGGAAACACCAGAAAGGCTGTTTCTGAATATCTTCACCCTGGAAGCAGTTTCCAAAAGCTCTATTTTCAGTGAAAGCTTTCTGTAAAGAAATACGAGCGTACGCGTAGACATGGACCAAGAGCAGTGTAGTAAAAAGTGCACAAAACTCATACTTGAGTACAAGATAATGCTTAAAATATTACTTTGGTAAAAGTGAAAGTCACTCACACAAATAGTACTTGAGTAAAAGTCTAGAGGTATCTGATATTAAATGGACTTTAGTATCAAAAGTACGTATGTATGAATACACCGTATACTATGGGGGGACTGGTTACCTCCCCAGCCAATTACTGGATCGGATTTTCTGCATTTTCTGGTTACTGGAAACAGTGTTTTGTTATTTTTGTTACTTCGGCTCTGATGCAGCATGTAATCCACAAAGTGACTAGTCATTAATTGTATCAATTCAATGTAATGAATAAAAAGTACAATACTGTGGTGGAATGGAAATATGAAGTTACTCAAGTAAAGTAGTAAGTACCTCAGAATTGTACTTTAGTACAGCACTTGAATAAATGTACTTAGTTACATCCATTACTGCCCAAGAGTGAGGGTAATAACACCGGAATGATCAACTAATGTAACATGGGGGAGCGGGAAAAAAGACAAAGACAGGAAGTGAAAAGAAAGATATGACATGAGGATAAACTTTCAACATAAAACAGGAAATCACAAAACTAGACATTTTTACACTTTGTGTCACTACAAAAAATGTTTCAGGCGACACACTCCGACTCTTCACTGCTATCTAACATGTTAACCTTCAGCTGAAACGAGCGCTGCGTCCTGCAGCACCAGCTCCGTGGCTCTCTGCCCGACCACCTCTCCTGTTTTACCGCCGTAATAATCTGCTTGATGTCACCAGTACAGCAGCAGCTATTTGTCTCCAGACTTGTGGCGTTAACAAGCCCCTGATGCACACTTAAATTGTTTTTTTAAATCAGTTTTTAATTGGCCTGTTTTGGGTCTTTACCAGTTTGGCACCTTATTATGTTTTCCTCCGTCTCGCCGTCTAGCAGCGCTCCGGAGGGATTTACTGTACGGAGCAATTTCTCCTAAATAACACAGGAGAGCTCTGCTATTAATAAAGTGCCTATCTGCGCGTCCACGTGCCTGTCTGTCTGTCTGTCTGTCTGTCTGTCTGTCTGTCTGTCTGTCTGTCTGTCTGTCTGTGTGAGATCACAGTGCATCTGTCAGCCACAGCAGCAAATTGATTCCTGTAAATTGCATCTCCATCGAGTGTCTCCAACTAAACCCTCCTCTGCATAAATGAAGGCAGAAATACGATTTACACTTGTGTTTGACAGCTGTCCACCTTCCTTCGTATCCACATGACATATCTGCCGTGTTAACAAATCCACTTATCACCTCGTGTTATAAATCTGAGAGCACCAACCAGCTATTCCGTGTTATCACGGTGATTTATCTCTGAGGAGCAGCAGGTCTAATCTGATTGTGATAACACTTCACTTTGCAGTGGCCTCACACCACAGAATTAACCCGTAAGGAGCCATTTAAAGAATCAATAATAAAAAGTCTTTCTTGGTGAATCAGTGTGGATACGAAGGTCGCATCAGTGCTGGAAACCAGAAAGCAGCTGCCTGCACTGATTTTTAAAACATGATTGACATGATGACATCTGATTTTCTAATGATTTTTGCACTAAAAGGATGCTGCCTCTTGTGTGTTGCTTTTTGAAAATGAAGTAGGTTTATTGACAAAAAATCGATTTCACACTTAAAGCTCCTGTTGGCAAGACAGTTGGTTTTTGAGTCTCTTTCTCAGCTCATCAAATACTGAACTGAGAAGGAGAAATGACCTGAATTTTAAACATTATCTTTGACTCGAGCGACTGGCTATCGTTAGCAAGTAGCTCAGTTACCCAAAAGTCATACTTGACTTGGTTTTGGTTTCACAACTTGTAGTTGGGGTCAGTCATGGCTGACCCCAACTACAAGTTGCGAAACCAATTCATCAGTTTTAATTACCAACAGAGGTTTTAAGCAAATTTAACATCAGATACATGTCAGAAGACTTTCACTTTTACCGAATTTTATTTTAAACACGATATCCATACTTTTACTCAAGTATGGCTTTTGGGTACAATTGACTAGAAAGCCCTACAAACACAGTTGTCTATGACTGACTGAGTGAGTGACGCTGAATGACCCTGCATTTTTTATCGACATAACTCCAACATGTCCGTGATAAAATATGACTACGATCCTCCCCAAAAAAATCTGTCTGACTGAATACAAAATGATCTAAGAAACACAGGTGTACCCACACATGGAAACAGATGAAAGGTTAACAGATATGAATGGAAAGTATCGGTCTTGCAACTGCATTTACAACATATTTCTTTTTTGACTTAAACAGCATCATTATGTCGTGATCAACAATACTACTCGGACCGCACAAAAAACTGCACAGGAGCATTTAATAACCAGGAATTTAAATCATAAACTACCCCAGTGATGAATCTGCCACGTTTCACACCTTGACCTGACCTAGTCTTGTTACAACATTGGATGGATGTTACAATGTAAAAATGTAAATGTTTCATTAATCGACTAACCGACTAGTAAATTCTTCATACATTTCATTAATAATAAGTTTAATATGTTTCTATTTCATAAACTTTAGTTTCATCATGAGGTCGAAATTTGGGGTTTTGAGTCTTGACAAATGTGACAGGCGAATGACAAATGGCACCCATTTTTTCTTTCCGGAGGACTTGTGGAGGCAAATGTTGCACACACACACACATACACACTAGTCTGACCGCCACACCATCACAACTTCTATTTCATTTTGACCTGCTGTCGGAGAAATGTCAGGTTTTGTTGACGCCACCAGCGGATCAGCAGAATAAGCCACATGTCATGTCGTCGTAATAAGGGGTTTAAAGGTAACACTCATGTCACATTTCCCGTCTGTCTCTGCACTATAACAATAATCCAGTGACAGAAATATGGGTGACAGTCCTCATGAATCTAATAACACTCACAGCTTCCTGTGTACATCAGTTTTTTTCTTTCCTTCTCTGTGTCCTCAACCTCAGTTCAGAGTTTGGTTTTGATTTTTGTCAGGTTCAGTTTCAGTCTCATCTTTAAGATGTTATTTGTAAGAAATGACCCGAATTTTAAACATTATCTTTGGCTGTAGCGACTGGCTATCGTTAGCAAGTAGCTCAGTTAGCTGCGGAGCTAAGTGGCTTTATTAGGCGACTGGAGTTCTGACCTCAGATCATGTGGCCAACCGGGTTCAGGAGCGTCACAGTGAAGAGCAAAGGATGGCAGACTGGGACTGAACACAGCCTATGAGAGCGATGGAGGTCAGCCTGAAGACAGGGGATGCAGTACAGAGGTGATTTACAGCAGCTCTGACCAGGACAGGGACGATTAGACACGGCAGGTGGGGACAGGAGAGGCATGAGGCGGCAGAGGAGAGAGAGAGTCGGGAGAAAATGAATATTTTCACATCTTACTCTGTGAACTGAGGATTTATTTGGACCAAACCAGAAGTGATAGTGGAAAGACAAACCAATACTTTTTTGGTCAGTTTGATTTCATTGTGTGTAATTTTCGATGAGTTAACGGGGATTAGGCTCGTTTTAGTACAGTGAACTTCAGAAACTGAAAGTGTTCCAGATGCAAGATGCCAAATGCAAATAAATACCTTGACCGATCTTGACAAAATGATCTTTTAACATGATGAGTGAAGTATGACTTTACATCACTTACAACACTACGTATTTTATACAACACTGACAAATACACCCTTACCCTTTCCTATGGGTGCTGCCATAGAGAGCCAAAGTCACGCCCATTCCGGCTTCCCCCATGGGACCTTAGTTCATATAAACTTTGTATGTCAGTGAATGGATAAAAGATGTTTTGATCCTGTTTGAATTGTGCCATCAACTACACATATGTCTGTCAATGCAAAAGATAATTTTCCAGGTCAATAAAGTCTCAGTTTTTCATTAAACTAATGGAATATCAGACTGCGAAAAAAATGTAATTATAAAGACTACAAGCCAACAGTCGCGTTAGTGACGTAGTCTCATTGATCGCTCACCAAAACTCATAACTTAAACATTGTAGAGCTGCTCCTGCATATTAGCAGCTCACAGAACTGGCCAACTCTTCTTTTTACATGACTGCAGCTGTCAATATGAGCAGATTTATTGTAATTTCCATCTCTTTTAATAACTTTTCTGTGTTGAGTTGGCGGCCATGTTGGTGTTGGTGACATGTGTCGAGTGAGACGATGTAGTTCACTGAGCGGTTTAACATAAAGCTAGATGGTATTTTATTACATTTACGACAAACTGCACCTTTCTTGACTTGGAAAATTAGCTTTTAAATTATCAAACATCTGATGTGTGATTCAGTCTTTCTGAGATAAGGTCCCATACTGTCCACCAGAAGGGGTGTGACTTCTCTCTCTATTGTTGTCTGACATGGGTCAACTGACATCAGACTATCACCTCGTGTGGTAGAAAATGGTATTACAGAACAGGTGCTAGCTGATTAGCATGCTAACTTCAGTAGACATCTGCAGCAAAGTACACAGATGTCTTTGACATAACAGCAACAATGTTATCTCCTCATATTCTATTGATGATGTTAGTTCATTTTTAAAACTAATATTCTGGCCGTGTTTTAGAAATTGCCCCTTCAAATGTCCAGATTTGATTCAAAACTTTTTCCATTTGGCTTCTTTGTTGAGGGACATGAAGAGAAATAATGAGAACAGTTACTGAGTTGGTTCTTGAATGTGTCAGAGCTACTTAATTTGATCACATTAATAAAATCCACACTGTTTGTGGGTATAATATGTAAATCTAATACACTTCATTATCACACAGTGGAGGAATCCTGAGGTAGAAAAGAAAAGAGAGTCACATGAGGTTACGTGAAAACCTCCGGCGACCGTCTGATCGTCCTGCAGCTCATTTCTGATTCAGCACAATCTCTGTCTATTAAAAAGAATGACTTGATTTCATTAACCATCAGCTTGATTGAATTTTGTGCCACAGCTGTCTTGTAGTCTCAGGCGATTCAGCCTGACAAAGAAATTCAAAGATTAATTTAAGGCTGTTGTAGCTAAAAATTAACGCTCAGCTTCATTTGCAGGATATTCCGACCGTACATATCAATCACGATTATTAACTTCATAATTCCAGTCACGGCGTCGCGTAAGTCATTTACTTTCCCTCCATAATGATTTGCAGACTGATGGAGTGACCTAATAATGTGGAAAAACGTTGTGTTATATAGACATTAAGAGACAGTGTGAGTCAAAATACAATCTCAGTGTGCAGTAATAAACAACCAGGGAAACAAAAATGATAAATATAGACCATAAACTGCATAGACCAGCCACGGAGATAATAAGAGCTACTACTAGTCATCAACACTGAGAGCATCATTTGGTTTTCAGAAATATGCTTGAATGTCTGATGGAGATATAAACATGAATGAGCACATAAAATACTGCATGTGTAACTGTAATGCTGGTATTTTTAAACTGTTCATGGACAATTAAAAGCTGACATAAATGTCTCATGGGCGGATATAAGATATCATGCTGATTCAGAGCCATGTAATGATGCAAAACACTGGAGGCTAAAGCTAACAGGCACGAATAAAAATCTTCACTAGAGCACAATCCATGTAGAAGACATGGAAATAAAGGAGCAGCATTGGTCCTATGTTGTACCGTAACATGAGCAAGTTAGCCATAGTTATAGTACAGGAAAAGAATTATTTCAACACAATGTTGTTTATGGGTCTACTACAGAATGAGGGCCACTTAAATCACTCAGACAATCAAGCAAACGTTTGATTTATACTTTATTGCTGTATTTTCAACAAATATGTTTTGCATTAACAAAAGAAAAGAAGAAACGAGGACGACTTTGAGGATGAGAAAAAAAAAAACACATCTCTGATGATCTTCATCACATCCATTAAAGAGCGGGACAGAGACGCCAACGTTACGTAAAACTCTAATATGACAGTTAGCATCTGGGTCTGCTGTTTTTGGCTCACAGGCAGTGGATAAACAACTGAAGATGGTTTTATCTAACATAACCTTTAACCACAAACTAATATGATAACCTTTAGTTGAAGTTACGCTAGGTAACTTCAGGTATAACCTAGTTAGCTGGACATGCTAATGTTTGAGGTTTGGAGCGGATAAACACACTGTTGAATCCATTCTTTAAAATGTTGCTGTTTGATTTTTTTGCTAGAACCTGGAACAGCTTGAGGTGACTTGTCCAGTTATGGTTGCTGCCTTCGGGCCTTTAGTGAATGGGTCATTCGTTTTTTGTTTGTGTCTTTTGTCATGTAGAGCTGCTTCGCCTCGGAAATGTTAGAGACAAAACTCACGATAAAACATGAAATCCCCTCCTGCTCCTCTCTTGAATGTTAGAATTAACTCATCACCATGTCGACCTTACGGAGAATATTGTCAGTCATGTACATGAACAGAAAGCCTCAAACTCTCCTCTAAATCTGCCTGTCAACAAGTATTTATTTAGCTTTGGGATGTGTTTTGGTTGTTTCCAGCTGCTCGAGGTTCACAGAGACAAAAGAAGTTTGTAGCCAGGGGCAACAGACTTGCAACCAAAGCTGAGCCTCAAATCCCATAACTGTGGGAAACATGTTGACTGAAAGCTGTAAGTGTAGACAAATGTACAGGGGAGGGTAGAGGGGGATTTTATATGTGGAGGTTCAGTTTTGTGTCTTTTTAAACCTGTCACCATTCCTGGAAATGTATGTAAAATTATCCTTAAATTCACATCCCAGTGTAGGCCCGTAAATTCAAAGCTGTTGTTAACAGCTGTTAGGTATAGTTTTGGCCTATTTTGAAAGGTCATAAGCTGCATATACAAGCTGTCAAACGTTCTGTAAGCGCTTTTATCATTAACATAAAGGAGTTTGAAGACTCTGTATTATTTATTTTTCTCAGCTAAATTTTTGTATGCAAAAATAAGCCTGCAGATGACCTGTAAATGCCCCTTTTAGCTGGAAAACCCAATGGGTCCACATCATATAGTCTTATATGGTTCAAGTTCAAATTTGATAACAATATCACTGAAAAACGACACATAAGAAGTTTTTCTGAAGAAATATTCAGGCACCTGGCAAAAAACAAAAAAATGCCCTTTTGTGATCTCGAAATACCCCTACCTGAGAGTAATAAGGCCAAAAACTTATTAGAGTTCTTTATTTACTTATTAACATTTAACTTGGTGCCAGTTAAATAATCAGAAACAAGTGCTGAGGTGGGAAAACAGCCTATTCAAAGAAAATAAATACATAAAAGTACATAAAC
The DNA here is from genome assembly GCA_039737535.1 of Lagodon rhomboides. Taxonomy (NCBI): domain Eukaryota; kingdom Metazoa; phylum Chordata; class Actinopteri; order Spariformes; family Sparidae; genus Lagodon; species Lagodon rhomboides. The sequence continues at coordinate 6,571,020 of CM077798.1, read as the reverse complement.
TTGCATCATTTACAAGTTAGGGCTTTAAAAACTGATATAAACTATATATTACTGGATTTGAATTCTCATTGGCTACATGATGCATCAATCATCCAGAGGCTGGCCGGTAAGTGGCTCAGGAGAGAGGGGAAAGAAGTGAGTGAGGCTCACTTGTCTACACGATCACTTATTGGCTGTTGTAGGCTCTAGGGCGGGCGTAGAAGCTCATATCTGCTCAAGTGAGCTGTCAATCAAATGGCTGCCATCTCAGGATCGGTGTACAGGGATAATGGTGCCTGCTGCGAAATGAGAGTCTTCTCACAGATATGTCACCATTTAATATCCTATAGGAATAAGACCCCCTTACACCTCTTCGATATTTTGACATTCCACATTTATGATTTTTAACATTTCTGTACTGATATATCAGACCAGAAACTACAAATCAATGGAAGAAATGCACATCTGTAAAAGCCTCTGCCGACTTAAAAGCATAAAAATGAGCACACCGTAAGCCTGAAATTAAGCAAGCCTCGGGTCCTTTTACACCTGCTGAAAGAAGAAGAAAATAAGCATGTGAGCATCTTTGAGCAGGAAAAAGTCAGATTCTTCCATCCTGAATAAATAAAAAAAAAAAGCAAATAGCTGGTTTCCATCCAAGAAAAGCAAAAGGCAGTCCTTGAAAAGCCATTATACAGCCCATAGTGTGATTATGCGGCACTTTATTGCGGAGCTGTCGAGCATTCCGATGGGAGGTAATCTGAGGTCTTCTGTCGTCAGTGTCGGCCTGCTGCAGCTTTGTGCGTGTCTGTCATCAGATCCACTCGCTCTGACCTTGGTCAACACCGTGATCGCTGTGAAGCCACAAAACAAACAAACACTTCACTTTATGTTGCTCCTCGATGCACAGAAATATTAAAGTGAGATGTTTACCGCCTCACACCTGAGGCTTCCGCTGCTGTTTGGTCCCAGACAATATCTCTGTGCCGTGGAAATACACAGTGTTTGCCTTCTGTGGAGATCTGATATATAAAAATACATAGAGCCGCTCCCCTGGGGTGGATATGTTCACCTGAGGACAGCAGATGGAAGGGTTGTATTGTTCTCAGATAGCTGTAACACTGATGGTTTGATATCAGTAACTTATAGACCCACATTAATATAGATATTTTGCAAAAGGAACATTTTCCTGTATGTTTTGGCCTCTTGTCCACACCCAAACAGAGTTTTAGGTCACTAAAAAAGCCTTCTAAAGTGCGTATTCCCACATGTAATAACGGAGTGTGTGGGGAAATTATGACGTCACACCTCAATTCCTGCATGCCTATGCCATCGTTGCTTTCTAAAAAGCAGCAACTCGTCAACTGACCTTTAATTTAAAGGTATTAAATTAAAGGTCATGTGTCAAATAACTGCAAATCATTAGCTTCTAGTGTTTATGTTTTGACATCGCTTCCACCAAAGGGGGAAAAGTTCACTGTGCATGCTATCGCCACCTACTGGCCCGATGGGTCAGTTTCAGCGTTTGTAATAGTTTTTGTGTTCTCCTTCGAACACGAGAAAAATATCCACTTAGAAAATATCTGTATTACTCCTTAGATTCTGTCTCATAGAAATAGAAGCAGAAGCACACAAGTGTACAGAAGACATTGATTTAACAGTATTTGTTTGCTAAGGTTAGCATGACTGGATTGGAGTAGCTCATTACCTACCGCAGTAGCCTAGCGTTAGCTCCAAAGCCAAGTGTAGAAGCATGTTACTAGTTGGACCTCACAGTTGACGTTAGGAAAATCCCCTTTCAGGACTTGTTCAACAACGCTGTAACACAACCCAGTCACCAGGGGAAAAAATGTCGGTTATGTACATTTCTGGAGACATGATATGCTGAATTTGTACATTTCTTTAGGTTAAACTATAAATCTTATGTTGTGACAATGCTGTGCTTATGCTCTGGTTAGGCTTTGGTACAAAAGACACATGGTTAGGGCTAGGATAACATGATGTTTTGGATAAAATACCTGGTTTTGTTGCTACAAACACATTTGGTGTCCCAACGTACAGATAGCGTTGCTGAAGAAAAACGCTGAGCCTTCTCGCCCAGCTTTAATACAGCATGTCAGCAACAGGCGTACAGTATGTTCAGAAAACACTGTAAGGTAACAAGGTAAGGTTTTCTTGATTAATCAGTCAGTTGTTTGGTCTATAAATTGTCAGTTGAAAATGTTGATCATTGTTTCAAACGTCTTGTTTTGTCCACAACTGAAAGATATTCAGTTTACTGTCATAGAGTAGGAAAGAAAGCAGAGAGGATTCTCATTTAACAAGCTGGAATCAGAGAATTTTCACTTTTTTCCCCTTAAAAAAATCACTCAAATCAATTAATCAATCATCATATAGTTAATTTGATTTAGTATAAATGAATTGTTGCAGCTCCATTTGCTATTTCAGATACAGGCATCACCCTTCCATAGTTGCAAGTATATTATAATATACATTGCATTCACTTACACACAATAAAATGTATTTATTGTTTATAATTATGTCATTAATGTTCTTACTTTTTTCATCAGTTTCATAAAAATTAACTAGTCTGGTCTCCAAATTATGGAACCAAATTGTTCTAAAAGGGGAATTAAAATGATTTTTTACACACGAGGCGTCCTGTTTGGTGCATTTGGAGAAAACAGGGACAACAAAGACACAAAGCAATAATAATTTGGATTGTTTATTATGTGTGAATTGAATTTAAATGGCCTCATATGTCCTGAAATCCACTGCGGGCCTGCAAATGAGCCATCAGTCCTCAGACGTGTGCGACTGTTTAACTGTATTTTTCTGGCTTCATTAGCAATCGGTTCTGTAATTGCACATCAGCAGAGCTTAATGTTCAGCCTGCGCCGAGATCGACAGAGAAAACGGCAGTTGGAATAATTAATGTGTCAGTCGATAATGTGCGCGTGTTAATTGTTTGGCCGCCGCTCTGCGGAGAGAGGGAGGGCCCCGGAGTTTCACACTGCGTCTGACCACTGACTGCTGTGGGCGGTCGGCAGAGGAGGTGACGAGTTTATCCCACACATGTGAATCACAGTGCAGTCCTGTCTGCAGCACCCATTAAACACAAAGTCTGTGACTGAATAGATCATCTGGCTTTCAGGCCTCTTCTTCTTCTACCGAGTAAATCAAGTCACTTTGTGTTTTTTTTGCATTATTAAGCGAGATGATTCAGTCCATCATCTCCTCGCAGACGCTTCTGTTGGATCTTTGTAATGAGTTTATTATCTGTTCACATTAGCAGTGATGCTGCTGGTGCCAAAATCAATAACTGATTCACTTACAGTAAAAATCCACTCTTTTACCGACCACTTTTCTTTTTGGGCACCGTCTGCCAAAATAATGAAACAATTACTGGCGCAAGCAAACATTCCCACGAGTTCAGAATACATAAAAACCTCCCATTTAGACCTGCTGCTAATAACATCTGATCAATGCCCGGTAACGTGCCCAGATAAACAAAAGTGCATCGTTGTGCATCTAGAGAGCGAATAAGCAAGAAGGCTGAAAGAAACACAGCTCTAGTTGCTGATTAAATGTCTATTCTGTGCAATGAAAGTGTCTAAAGTTGTGTTATTTAACAGCTGATCTGCTGCTAACAAAGTATGTATTTTATCTAGTCACAGGTTCTGCAACAAACCAGGATCACCTGACACAATATTATTTTTATGAAAAATGGGATATCTTCATGTGTGACATGCCGAATTTTAAAGAGGGGCAAAATAGGCATACATACATACTCACAGACATACAAACAATGAACAGACAAAGACTGAAAAAAAACCCAGGACTTAAATGACAAGACAAATGAGGGAACAAGACACAGGTGAGACACAAGAGACACAATCTCATGGGGAAGCAGACTTAAACAAAATGGAGATTAACGCGGTGGTCTTCGGCGATAACTGGAGGTGAGATTATAAGATTCTGTCAACTGAAGTATGCTAGCTAATGTTAGCCTAAAGAGCTAGAATGTTAACCGTAGCATGGCAGCACCGTCAGCTGCTCCGGGACGCCTCTCTCTCGTTGGTTATTGTTGTCGTTGCATAATTTGAACGGGCACTAGAAAATGAATAAACATCCTTTAACACACACTCTTTCTCTTAAAGGGATATTCCGGTGTAAATTTAATCCATGGTCTAACACACCATGACACCGAGTAAGACTCCCCCTCGAGAGATCAATTTTGCAGACTGCTAGCTTAGCTAGTTTTAGCAACCTCTCTGCACCGAGTGCAGTAGATTTCCTCAGCTGAAGGATGAAAATGTATGATTATTACTCTACGACTTCCGTTCTTTTCCCTGTCAGCTCTCGATAATAAGAACTGAGCATTCCATGGAGTAATAATCATACATTTTCATCCTTGAGCTGCGGAAATCTGCTGCACTCGGTAATCCACTCGTCAGGGCTTCCCCACACAGGCAGGCTGCTGGAGGAGAGGGTGAGTTGTGCTGTGTTTTTAATAGAAATACGGCAAAGCTAGCAGATGTTTGATGCTTCGTACTGTGTGCTGGGACTGTACATGTACTGTTGCTGAAGTTTGGTGCTGTTCTGACCATTAATTGTGGCTATGAGTGGCTTTTTGATGGCGGTTTCTAATTGGAGGCATAAGCTGCAGTGTATTGTTATTGTGCGGTCTTTTCTGAGGTTGCTAAAACTAGCTAAGCTAGCGGTCAGCAAACTTGACCTCTCGAGGTGGAGTCTTACTCGGTGTCAAGGTGTGTTAGACCATAGATTAAATTTACACCGGAATATCCCTTTAAATACAACCAGCTGTTATCATCAATGTTGAGAAATACAGTTGAGACTTGTTGGTAGAGGTCTGTGATTTATGAACTTAAAGGATACCATCTTTCTTAGGACATAAACTCTCATTTTCATGGAGGGAGAGATGCTGCCGAGTTCAGAGGAGCAGCTCAGAACAGACTCTAATTCACTGTGAAATATTTATTGCAGTGAAATCCACACACAGGCAGATAAAACGGTCCTCCCCCTCAGATTCCTCATTCACAGATTTCTCGAAGTTTCACGGCCTTTTGAGCGTCCGGCGAACCAAACAGCGGCATCCACTTCACATTCCTGTTCGCCTGTCCTGACATTAGTCGCACTAGCCTGTACATAATTGGCCGTCGCGTGTGTCAGCAGACTGTAAACGATAACTTTGAAATGGAAATGAGCGTGAAGGGGAGAGCGAGAGCGACGGGCACGAGCGTCCCCGCTGAGTCCCGCGCGCGAGATTCCGGAGACTTCACATCAAAGCGAGGCCGTTTCCCTCCATCGCGCCGCGACGTTTAAAACACACAAACACGCGCACACTTCAGTCTCATCCGTGTCCGACAGCATAATGTGAAACATCAGTGGGAATACAAATGTTCCCCCTGCTCCAAAGGAACGATTTAAACTCCGAGCGGCCGATGGAATCTTTTTGATAAAAATCCCAAATATTAAATGTTTGTAGTAAACAGACCTCCCGCGGACCTGGCGAGATTAAAACTCTGGTAAACGACGAATAAAGCGCCGGAACGCTTTGTTGAATTTCAAAAGCATCATTGTCATGCAACGCGTGGCTCTCCTGACCACCCGTTGCCTAGGGGATATACTGCATATATAAATCAGAGAAAAGCCTATTTTTTTTTCCACATCCGCCGCCCGCCTTTCATCTCAGCCCTGACAATCTACGGGAACCGGGATCTACTTGATAAAACATTTCCATCTTTTCTCGTCGACGTAATTGATCCTCATGCAATTTTAAAGCGCTTCCTCCGACCCCTGCGGGCTCCGCGACACTCCGCGACAAACTGCAGAGGGGCTTGTAACGCACAACTTTCTCCTCTGATGCATTATTCACCTGCAGATGAAGGGCCGCACCTATGCGCGCCATTCGGCCGAGCAGCTCTGAATCCACGTCACACCCTGCAGCAGATACAGTCCTTCTCAGGGAGCCGGTAGAACCATCGGACGGACGACTGAGCGGCGCCTTGATGGATTTTCCTAAGGCGTTTTGTTTGAAAACCTTGAAAACAGGACGAGCAGCAGGTGGTACAGCGTGTTTTTTTGTTTTATTGGGAAAAAAACCCCAACACATTAGAGCTCATCAGTAACACATTTCGGCGCAGTGCAGCTCCCACTGAGGACCCCGAGGTCATGTCACTGGTTCCGTTTCTGTGAATCTCAGACTTTAAACAAGCCGAGAGGACGCCGTGACATAGCAGGAGTTACTGCAGGCGCCCAGGGGTCTGGAAATAAAAGTGTTTTCTCATGTGAAGTGACTGACTTGGATAGAGATTAAACTGTGCCAAGCCAAGCTGTGATAACATGTGTTTTCACTGCAGCCTCGATGGCGGACCCCTGGATTCCACCGGACACGTCTCAGTTTGTTTGTTTCAGCTGACGTCTATAGTTAACTCATGTCAAGTACATTATGAACATAATGTATGAAAATCAAGTAGGCCTACTTATTTTAACCCAAACCACAATGCTTGGTCTGGTGCAACTGTCATGTTGTTTTGGGAGACGTTAGCAACCAAAGTACAAATACTCTGTTACTGTACTGCAGTAGATGTTTCAGGTATCTGGACTTTACTTGAGTATTTATTTCTCTGACACCTTTTGACGTTTTCATCCCTACATCTGAACTTTCTCCTCATCACATTTTCAAAACAGGCTCGTTACTTTTGATGCATTTGAGGGGGTATTATGGATCATTTGTATTTGGCGTCACTGCACGCCGCCAACCCAACATCACAAGACTGATTTCAACCTACGTAGCGAGACGAGACAAAGACATAAGAAGACAGAAACAGACAGAGAGGGAGACTGGAATGATGAGAAAGGGCGTGTAGTGTGTCGCGAGCCTGCAGCCCTCTGCCTGGGTTTTCTTATTTTCTCACTTTGCTGCTGCTGGACGCTTTACCGACCCAAAATGTGGCTACTTGAGAATGACACTCAACAATCAGACTTCAACAGTCAACAGTCTTTGTGGTGCGTTCAGGAACAGCTGGACAATCCTACTGATTCTACCTTTAAACTTTAATAGTCTTTGAATTATATTAATATGACGTGAGCTTCAGTTAGCTTTGACCAGAAAAGGCCGCTAGAAATGTCCTTCAAAGGGAGACTTTGATACTCTGAGTACATTTCAGAGCCTGTACTTTATTACTTTTACTGGAGTATGGAAGTTGAATCAGAACTTCTAATTTAACCAGTCTCTTTTTACACGTGGAGGAAAAGAATGTGCGTATTTCACCACCTCTGGCCTGTTCAGTTGTTGAGGTTCGAGGATGTTTGAGAGGCCGCCCACATGGCTGACACTGAGAGCTTCGCATCTGTAGCGACGGCAACACTGAGCAGATCAGCAGCGTCGTTTCGTCAATTAGCGAAATGACACTAATTTATGCACACCTGAATGATTGTTTTTGCATTTTAAATTCAAATAAATCTGGTGTTGTACTCACTGATGGGTTAGACGCCATCGACTCATCAGAGCCTCGTTGGCGGGATGAAGAATGAGGGAATGAGAAGGGAAAAAAGTCTTGATTCTTAAAAGGAATTTGGAATCAAATCCTCTCTGGATCTTCTACAACGTGACTGGCAGCAGACTACAGCTGTGTGTGTGTGTGTGTGTGTGTGTGTTTTCTTCGGCTTTGTGCGAGCGCGTGTGGGTGTATAAGTGACTGTGCCCGTGTGTGTGATTGGCTGTGGAGTAGAGCTGTTAATGGCCACTACAGCTGCTGCCTACCAATGATGCTACAAAGACTCCTCGGTTATCTCATAATAGAATTTATTCAAATTGCCGACGACTGCTGGAGGAAAAATTTTTGGTGGGCTGCATTTTTGGAGATTTCAAACGCCGCTCGGTTTATTAATTCAATTATACATAAAGACCGGAGGGCCGGGGACGGTTTACCCGAGCTCCGGGGATGTTGATGCCCGAGTCTATTTTCATAGCTTTATAGCAGTTTTATTAGAGATTAAGGTGGGAGGAGGAGAGAGGCAGGAAATTACAGGCGAGCACAGACAACAGAGGTCAGGAAGAGGCGCTGAAGGTGTGACAGTCACAATAACCGTGACGAAGAACCAGCTTTAATCCATCTTTATTTGTAAGTGTTCTTCACACTTGATCTTCATTAAATCCCATTAAATGTATTATTTGACATATTGCAACCCAGTCCCCAGGATACATTCTGGCTGTGTACATTTCTGCAAAACCACAGATTTCTTTATGTCGCAACTTTATGTTTGTTGAATATTTTATTTCTCTCTTGTCACAACTCTGTGCTCATACTTAGGTTAGGTAACGACTTGGTTAGGGTTAGGGAAAACGTCATGGTTCAGCTTAAAACACCTGTTCAGGTCGGTTGGAAATGTCTCCAGGTGTCCTTAAAAATATCCAGTTTGTCAGCCAACATGTAACGACACCGCCACCTTCCCCTCCTACTGCTGATGTGACCGTCAGCCAATAAGTATATCATGTGAACGTGATATGCCATGTTTGGTACAAATGTCAACCTCGGACGTATGCGTGGTTTGCATAAGCTTGGCTTGTGGTTTGCATGGGTGGCTGTGGCTCAGGGATAGAGCCAGTGTCCTGTTATCGGAAGGTTGCTGGTTCAATTCCCCTGGTCTGCATGTCGAAGTGTCCTTGGGCAAGATACTGAACCCCAAACTGCTCCTGATGTGCTAGTTGGCACCTAGCATGGCAGCCCCCTCAATCAGTGTATGTATGAATTACTGTGAATCGCTTTGGACAAAAAGCATCTGCGAAATGCCCTAAAATGTAAAATAGGCTTTCACTGCTAACTTTGGATCCTGGAGACTGGGCCGCTTATGAATTTATCTCCTTGATCACATTTACAAAAAGATCAAAGTTAATAAAAATGGCTGTCAAAATATGAGTTTGTAGGTAAAAATTGAGGTAAATTTTAAGGTGTCAGTGTTTTGAGATTTCTATGTATACATTTTTGTTGAGGTAGAAATGGTCAATTTCCGCCCCCTAGTGTTTCCAAGTGGTATTAGTGTGGGTGACGCTTCAAAAATGACTGCATTGCTTCCGTTTTCCTCTGAACAGCGACTGCCAGCAACACAGGACGATATGTGAGTTAATAGAGGTTAAATGCAACCATTTTTTGCCATTTTTTTTTAAATGATAGAAAATAGGACAGCTAATTAAAAATGATCAATAATTATTTATATCAGCTGATGTGAAACTTCACTATTATGATAGACCTTTAGACATATCGCCCAGGCCTGTGATGAATATTAGTTTATGACAAAGATTATGGTACAGGGCGAGTTATTTTGTGTTGTTTTCTGAGAATTAAAAGTAAAATTATCATAAATTCTATATAAATAAACATAAACATAAACATATTTTCTAATTCTCAAGGTTGACAAGTCTGCAACGTCATTTATTATAACTTATGACTTTTGGACTGTTACCAACATCAGGAAACGGTCGCAGTTGAGGAACCAAAACTGCTTAGAAATGCAACCAGAACTCTACTCTACATAGCTGATTACATATTGCATATTGATGGCAGATATAAGCAGGATAATTATCTTGTGTCAGCTGGTTCTTTGCCCCTGAGTCATCCATTACAGTCGTAGGGTGTAAAACTTCTCGGATATTATCCATTTATTTCTTAAGTTTCTGTAGAACAAACAGGCCATTAAATTTAATTTGTCAACGGAGGGGAAATGTTCCTCCAACTCTCCAGCTGCTTTCTGATCATTATCTCTCCCACTTTAGGTTTCACCTCCATACGAACACAGAAATAGCTTATTCAGCGACACAGGAGTATCGTGAGGTGTAGTTTCCGCAGTAAAAGGAAGCTGTGTAATCTCTCTGAACTACTTCAGGTGCTCTAAAACAGCAGGAAGAAGTTGCTAAACTGCGGTAAAAGTCGTGGAGTTGTCCAAGTCGAGGGGAAAGTGGGCTGAAACCGGGCCGGAGGTTACTTCTACATTTACCTCCTGCCTCTCACCCCGAGGAGCTGCAATTTGTCACTTTGACAGGTGCAAAGTGTAGGAGATGGATCGCTGAGAGCTCAGCTTATCCCCGAAGATCGGGAGGAAGACACTCATTAACACCTGGACTTTAAACCCGAAAGAGCAGAAAAGTACACAAGCAGGAGAGTTTTTAAGAGTTCCGCTGAATGACTTCTGTTCAAATGTTCATTCAAGACCAGTTTGAATAAGAAAGGAGGAGAAGCATCGCGTCGCCACCTGCTGCTGCCTCTGTTCACACTCATCCAGTTAACAGATGGGTGCACATTATTATCACTTCATTAATGATCATTATCTCTGTGTGTCTGATGATCAGGCAGCGATGAAGGCAGTCCTGTACTTTTTAATTGAGAGCTTTCTGAAACGTGTCGGTTCACTTCGATTCAAAGGAGCCCTACTGGCCCTCAACAGACATTTATATCACCAACGCAGGTGTAAAATAAACATCGACAAATATAGAACAGATATTTACAGATTCTGAAAAATGGGTCACTTAAAATAAAATACAGATGTTGACTTGTAGTTTAGAAAAAAACACTCCAGGCCTATTCAACTGCTTTTTTAGTACGGCCATACTTCTCCGCTTGGGTTAATAGTGTTCCCAATTGAAGAAGAAACATTATAGATACAAAAGTACATCAAACCCTTTTTTTTAGTTTTAAACGTAGGTTGTCAGTTTCACTCTCCCTCTGCTTAAATAGCCTGAGTTATAACTTTTGAATGAAATAAAAGTATCTCTTTGCTTAGTACCAGACATAATGATGAATGGGCTAATATGCCTGACAAAATGGTCAAAGGGTCAGAATAGGGTTGCTGATGGCCTATGGGCCGCCAGTTGAGTAGGTCTGGGCTACCAGCTATGAGCCCAGAATATGTTACATGTACTATAAGGTATATTTGTACGGCAGCATATAGTAAGGTAACCCAGTTTGCAGGAGCATCAGTCATGAGTGGACAGCGGAGGTTGAGAGCCACACAGAGGACCAAACCCAGAGACGGAGCGGCCAATGACAGTCTGACCCAGTTCAACACTGCACCCACATTAAAAAAGAAGACTTCTGAGGCTGCTTCACAAGTTTCTTTTATCTTTTTTCATGGCAGCTGCGGCTTCAAGAAGAAGAAGAAGTGGTTCCCAAAGTGGAGTCTGAGGCCCCCCAGGGGTTCTTGATCGGGGTCTTCAGGGTCTGCTGCATAATGTGGAGAGGTTTCAATGTCACTATTCTCTCATTTACTGGGAAATTATCTGCAGAATGATTGAATGTGTTAGAATGCCTTTTCTCCTCAGTGAGCCCGTAGAGAGTCATGAATTTCTGCTCTACATTATTCCCAACAATCCGAATCCTGTCCAACTGGCTGGGTCTCTGGTGTAGTTTAATCTGATGTGTGCACACTGGTGTTAATTGACCATAATACCTGAGAGGAAAAGGAAATTGGAGAGGGAGTAATGATAAATGTATTCATAACTACTTTCTATATAGTTTGTTCCAGTTCACTGAAATAAATCAACAGTTAGTGGACGGAAATTCACAGAGTCAAAAGGATGAATCTATGCTACACTAAACACAGAACATATATACAGTTATTTATATACAAATATATAGTGCATAGTGCATCTTTTGAATTTGAGTCAGGGTTAGTGTAAACAGCAGCAACAAGATGATGATGACAATGTGGTCAGCATCATCACATTAAAAGTTCGACATCTGGGTCTGAGTCCATCAACTGATGTTAACACAGTCCACCTCTCGTCCCCTGTCGTCCCATACTCTGTCAGCTCAGAACACTATCTACCTGTCAAGTGCAACAGCTTGATTCAGGATGTTGTGGTGGAGACGGGTCTCTGTAATGATGTTCCAGGGTGTTGTGATGGAGACAGGTCTCTGTAAAGTTGTTTCAGGGTGTTGTGATGGAGACAGGTCTCTGTAAAGTTGTTTCAGGGTGTTGTGGTGGAGGCAGGTCTCTGTAAAGTTGTTTCAGGGTGTTGTGGTGGAGGCAGGTCTCTGTAATGATGTTCCAGGGTGTTGTGATGGAGACAGGTCTCTGTAAAGTTGTTTCAGGGTGTTGTGATGGAGGCAGGTCTCTGTAAAGTTGTTTCAGGGTGTTGTGGTGGAGGCAGGTCTCTGTAATGATGTTCCAGGGTGTTGTGATGGAGACAGGTCTCTGTAAAGTTGTTTCAGGGTGTTGTGATGGAGACAGGTCTCTGTAAAGTTGTTTCAGGGTGTTGTGGTGGAGACAGGTCTCTGTAAAGTTGTTTCAGGGTGTTGTGATGGAGACAGGTCTCTGTAAAGTTGTTTCAGGGTGTTGTGATGGAGACAGGTCTCTGTAAAGTTGTTTCAGGGTGTTGTGGTGGAGACAGGTCTCTGTAAAGTTGTTTCAGGGTGTTGTGGTGGAGACAGGTCTCTGTAAAGTTGTTTCAGGGTGTTGTGGCGGAGACAGGTCTCTGTAAAGTTGTTTCAGAGTGTTGTGGTGGAGACAGGTCTCTGTAAAGTTTTTCAGGGTGTTGTGGTGGAGGCAGGTCTCTGTAAAGATGTGGGCAAAACAGGTTCCTGCTGTCTTTGGTCATCCTCTGTCTTTTAATTTAGCGCCATCATCAGGATATAATTTGAATTTGTCACATACTTAGGTTTATGATCTGCTGAACTAATAACATTCCCATCAGTGTAGTGCAAATTAGCAGATGTTAGCTTGCTAGAGATTGAACATATTAATCCAGTGTGCAAAATCATCAGCCACATACAGGTATTATTTATTATATGAACACCCGACAATGGAGGTCACCTCCGCAGATCACTGCTGCAATCAGGTTGCTAAACAGGAGTGAAGATAAATCCACTTTTTAATCCCAAAAGTTAAAAAGTAATCTCTGAGCTCTCCTCCCGCCGGTAAACGGCTCCGGATCAGAGCAGAAACTGATGCGACTGTGGGTGTTTATTCCTCCAGAAGGTCTGGATCTGCCCCCTGACTCTCTCCTCCAGAGCTTGGTGGCTCTGACCAACAAATACACTGAGAGGTGAATTTGTCTTGTTTACACCACTTAGCTTGTGAAGACACAAACTTGTGTGTTTGTGTGTATTTGCGTCTTTGCACCGACTTTGTATGTAATCCACAAAAAAATCTGCAAAAAAATTGTTTTGCTTTTGTGGGACCATTATTACCCCAGCTTCACATCTTTTATCAGTTTTACTGCTAGTGTAAAGAAGTGTTTTAATGCAGCCCTGGATGAAAGCACGATTCTCTCCCTTCCCTCAGCACTGACACTAACCTGTCCTTGAACGTGAATCCCTCTTGGTTCGGTGGATCAGCTCAGTGACCAGCAGCGTCAGCAGGATGTTGCCGCATCGGCCGGCTCTCTGGAGGGACGACACATCCAGGACACTTGGCGGTTCTGCATTTCAGAGGTCCATCTCTTTTTAGCCTCAAAGCATGGCTTCGTGATCACTCCACACGTAGAGCATGAGCAGCTCCCTGGAGTTTTCACAGTTTTTGTGTAGAAGGAGGGACACACACACACTGATGCACACCAGCCTGGAGGCAGCACAAATAACATGTCTCCACTTTTATACTCAGTCACTCTCTAAAAAGGACATACAATAGAAAAGACCTGATAGCGCCCACCATTAGCTGCATATTAAACAGAGCCCCTGTCAGAGAAGTCATTACTATTCAAGGATGTGACGGCTTAAAACTCCACCGTAATGTTGTCTTTTAATTCTCTCCGCAGTCTGATGCATATTTACACCTGAATCTGGATTTTGCGAGAATAATTAGAGGAGGCAATTTACCCGGAGATAAATTCTACTCAATACTTATATGGCTCAGTGCATTTAATCCAAATTTTACACGCCAGGTAAATGGCAGAACTGCTGTAAACCGGTGGAGCCCGAAATACTGCAGTTTACTGCTGCATTTCAAATCGGCCCTCACCACACTGCCCATGACAAACACTCACTTTACTCTGTAGTGTAGTGTAGTGTAGTGTAGTGTATAGTGAGAAGTAAAACGAGATTTACATGAATCCTGACATTCGACACAACGGGGGAATAAAAACAGCACAAATATTCCGGCCTCGAGCCTTCCGGTGTTTGTGAATGTTTATTTACGCGGTTGACCCGACACACTCGGAGCTTCAGGGATTCAGTCATTAAGTGATTCAAGAAGATGATACGAAAGATAATCTACAACATCAGATGAGTCATCAGGATGTATAACCTGTGATCATCATGTGTAGCTCTGTGTTTTAGCAGTGCAAGGAGCTGCACTGGCAACAGAGCCAAGAGCTTGCAGGCAGAGCTGAGAAAAGTACAAATACTTAGTTACTGTACTTCTGTATGTATTTTTCCCTGACACCTTTTGACTTTTCCTCCCTACATTTGAACACAAATATCTGAACTTTCTCCTCTTTACATTTTTTTTAAACAGGCTTGTTACCTAAGTTTGAACGCATTTGAAAGGAATCATGGATTTTTAAAAATGTTTTGTCATCGCATGCCGCCTTCCCAACATCACAAGACTGATTTCCACCTACGCAGTGAGACAAAACAAGGAGGTAAGAAGACGTAAGAAGACAGAAACAGACAGAGAGGGAGACTGGAATGGGGAGAAAAGGCGTGTTAGTGTCTCGTATCTGCAGAGACCCTGCAGCACTCTGCCTGGATTTTCTTATTTTCTCACTTTTTTGCTGTTCAGGACGCTTTACAACCCAAAATGTGGCTATTTGACGTCCTGAGAATGAGACTCAACAGTCAACTGTCTTTGTGGTGCGTTTAGGAACAGCTGGGACAACTCCTACAGATACAAGTACTCTTACTGTGTACTTTTCGAGTAATACTTACTGTCCTTAACAGATAACAAGAATAAGGATATTTCGCCCAACTTTGAGGTGGAATAAAAAACGTATTTTCCATAAGTAGTCCAGGATTCATATACTACTGAACTAAGTGCTTCATAGACTACTTGCATGCATAATATGAAATACTCTCACTGTGTACTTTTAGAGTAATCCTGGGTCAAAATCCTTAACAGAGAACAAGAATAAGGATATTTCGCCCAACTTTGAGGTGGAATAAAAAACTTATTTTCCATAAGTAGTCCAGGATTCATATATTACTGAACTAAGTGCTTCATAGATTACTTGCATGCATAATATGAAGTACTCTCACTGTGTACTTTTAGAGTAATCCTGGGTCAAAATCCTTAACAGAGAACAAGAATAAGGATATTTAGCCCAACTTTGAGGTGGAATAAAAAACCTATTTTCCATAAGTAGCCCAAGATTCACGTACTACTGAACTAATTACTTCCTAGACTACTTGCATGTATAATAAGAAGTACTCTTACTGTGTACTTTTCGAGTAATACTTTGTCAAAATCCTTAACAGATAACAAGGATAAGGATATTTCGCCCAACTTTGAGGTGGAATAAAAAACGTATTTTCCATAAGTAGTCCAAGATTCATATACTACTGAACTACGTACTTCATAGACTACTTGCATGCATAATATGAAGTACTCTCACTGTGTACTTTTAGAGTAATCCTGGGTCAAAATCCTTAACATAATCACTATGGCCACAAGAGTTTGCAGCCTACAAAGAAAAGTAAATATGGGCTGTAATAAGCTGCTTTCAGTCAACTTTATAGTGTTTTTTCTGATGAGGACGACCTGTAAACCCCATACTGCCATTACTTTTTTGTTGCTTGAGGTCTGACTATTACTCTTAACTAAATCACCTCATTGTTCTCCTCTTGGTCTGCGATGGTTTATGGCGCCCCATTCCAGTTGCTATTAGCTCGCCCAGCTGTTTACCTCAGCCAACCCAAATCGTGAGATTCACAGAACAGTAGTGGACGCGAACAGATGGATTTGCATTTAATTTTACAGATTCTCTGTAAATTCAATCCAAATTCGAATGCTATTTGGATGGAAGCTTGACTTTGGCTTGCCAGCCGTCCTTTATCAGGCTAACAGCATTCACCTGGTGTCACAGGTGTGCGATTACCCTCCTGGAATAAAACCCAGCAGGGGTGCCGTGTGCCATATTCATCGGGCTCCTCTAAGAACTGATATGTTATGTATCAGCACGGCTGCGCCCGAGGAAAAACGGCGGTATTTTAAGATGCCGACAGGCTGCCAGAACACCTCTCGAGCTGTGATGACATCCCTGCGCGGCAGAATTCTTCTCTCTGTACATCAGGCTGTGCTCGCAGTATCGTGTCACATACTGCTCTTTGTGCCTGCGCTCTGAATTATGCAGCATCAAGTTTAAACAGCTGTTACGGGCGTTGGAGACGCTCAGAGAAAATCCAATAAAGCCACAGAGGCAGCCGAGGTTCAGACTGTGAGCCCTCTGGCCTGGCGGAGCAGCGCAGATAGCGTCTACACCTCGGCGGGGAACTTTTAATATCAATTCGCTGCAACTGAGAGAGGCTTTATATTCACATATATCACCGTATTACCTTCCCTGTCATGCCCGGAACATACCTGTGATGCTTAAACTGGCGGCATTTATGAGGAACTCTGATATCTCAATGAATAATTCAGATGACAGGAGGACGTAATGGCTCTACACGATGATTACAGTGCGGCTGCATTTCATCGTGTTTGAGGGTCACTCGGTTGCAAAAGGGAGATTTAATTTGTGGTCGCTTTTTTTTTTTTTGCAGGTCGGAGAGAAGATCTGACATCTCATCAAGGTGGAAACGCTGCTAATGAGAGCGTCGCCCTCGTGTCATTCAGTCAAAGTCTCATTTGTTCAGCTACGTGTTTCCACACCGAGGCAACTCGTTCAGTCACTCCTGGCTTTGGATTTTTAGTGTGATTACATTGTTTCCTAGCAGCACCGTAGCCTGCACTTGTGCACCCGTCAAATATCCTCAACCTCTGCCCAGGTGATTATGAAATGTAGGATATTCAGGCCTGGCTCTGGAACAGAATGACTGAGGGTACATCTGAGTGCATTTCTTTAGGCTGCTATCATGTGTATGCAAGTCATGGGTGAGGATAACAGCGATAGGGCTTGAGGACCCAAAGGCACACTGAGGCAGAATAGGTTGAAGAAATGCGACTTTACTAAATCAATGTTCAAATTAAGAGGCTGCCGGTCAGGCATGAGAGAGCGGTCCAAACAAGCAAACAGGTCCAGAGGGGCGAGACGGGCCGGCCGGTCGTAAACAGGCGGCAGGGCAACAGATGGCAGGAACACACAAACACTGACGGACTGATGAGATAATGAGAAGCAGGTGTGTCAGCAGGTGATGCAGTAAATGTGAGCGAGGTGCAGGAGAACGTGGGAGTCAGGTGACCAGGATTGGTGGAAACGTCTGAGGGAATCTGACAGAGGGGAGTGCACACTAAAAACCACTGGGCTAAATGGACCATGGTTGGTTTCACTCGGTACCAATGGGTTGAAAACCAACCAGCAGAAGAGTTAACAGTAACGTATTAATAACACCAATTCTGGGTCAAAGTTAACACAGTATTGGGATGGTGCTTTAACCGGGGTCATCCCAATTTTCCCCAGGTCCTATGTTCCCCGCTTGGGGAACATAGGACCGTTTTATAGAAAAAAAGGTCTTATGTTCCCTGTTTTTCCCAAAAAGGGACCTATGTTCCCCTGTAGCTATACATATCAGGGAGCATAGGACCCTTTTTAGAAAAAGGGTCCTATGCTCCCTGGTAAGTATTGCTACAGGTTAGGGTTAGGGTTAGGGTAGGGTTAGGGGTTAATCCGTAGGCCTACATAGGCCTATTTGCCATGAAAATTGGGAATTTGTTCCCCTCTTTGTATGAGACTGGGGAACATAGGACCCTTTTTCAAAAAGGGTCCTATGTTCCCTGGTCACATACAATTTGGGGAACATAGGACCCAAAATGAGGACACAAATGGTAGTATAACAAAAATGAGCTTTAACGAGCCGGTGTCCAAAGCAAGAAATCCAAAAGTGCAAGACAATAAAGAGGCAGGTGACAGAAACTGACCACTAGTTAGGCAAAGGAAAATACAAAAGTAATACAAAAACTGAGGACAAATCAGAAACATGGAGGCACAGGAGACACCGGGCTGACACGAGAACAGTTGAGCCAACAAAAGGCGAGGGAACAACACTGGCTTGAATACAAACTAAACTAACCAGGGGACGAGGTGCAGGTGGAGAGACACTGGGAACAGGGCGGTGAAGCTGATGAAGCTTAACACTACACAGAACTAGCATTAACACTACACAGAACCAATACCTGGTTGCAAGAAAGGGAAATCTAGTGGAGATAAGTTAAATGACAGATTCTTCGTTCTGGTAAAAAATGACTTCCTGTTATCATTTTGATGACTGTAACCATTCAGAAACAACTATTTAAATGAAAACGTGTTGCTAAGTTTCCATAGGAATGACCCAGAACTTCCCCTTGAACCATGTTTTGTAACTGAATCTTAACTGCAGCCTTGCCACCTTCATTAATAAAACACATGGATTTTTCAGCAGTGCATGCAACAGGACTTGTTGAGAAATGTCTCCAAACCACACGGAGTCAGTTTTGGGTCACGCCGGGTGTTTAAAGGTTAAAAAAGGAAGTATAGAAATGGGACAAGGTGGCGAGGACGACGCCATCCTAAAGATAGAGGTTTGTTCCTGATCTGTCCCACTTGTTTTCTATCTATATCAGTGACCGCCTGTACAAGATAACATCACATTCAATGAAGAGGACTCAGAAGCAGGTCTGTGCCTTCTCCTGATCTGTTAAAGCGTCAGAATCGGAAAAGGAAAAGGTAGATTTCCTGCTGCTGAAAAGACTCATTTTAAGTTTTGGGGAAAGTTTTTCAATGAAAAACACTTAAAATGAGTCTTTGTTACTCAGCGAGTGTACTTTGAACTCGAGTTTCACTTCGGAATTAATGTGAAACTCATCTGACGCGTGACGCTGAATATTAATCAAGGCACCAAAGTGATTTCCCCGAATTCTTGTGCGACTCGTGACAGGACAAAAGGAAGGCTCTTTCTGTGAATCCTGTGATCATTTTCACTTTGATTTTCTCTGACAAATACTTCTTTTCAACCGAAAGTGTTTTCTTAGTTTTGCTCTTTATCATCATAATAATCATTCTCTCTGAAAAAAGACAGTCTGACAAACTCTCATTTGTGAATTATTTCCTCATCCGTCCTCGGCTCACCGCTGTGACGCTCCCGCTCGGCGCTCGCTGCTTGTTCTACTTCCACGAGCCTTTTGTTGAAGTCAGCTCCCCGTTGCAGATAATGTCTTATTAAATTTCCTTCTCTCAGCGTGACGTATAATTACTGTGGGCATACATTGACCTAAATTGCAGCCCCCTTCTGAGCGGGACAGAGTCTAACGAGGATATCGATCTTACCCTGCTCAGTAATTCTTTGGCCTCTGAATTATGACGACCCTGGTGGCTGAAGAGGCTGATTAGCGGCGTTATGTGTGCGCTGAGCTGGAGATATCCTCAGAATTCGAGTGCAGAAGTTGAGGAAAGAGGGAAAATGTGTAAAGCAAGAATGTTGTTAGAGCGTAATGGTGTATGTGAAGCGTCACACAAAGAAATAATGGTTAGTTCTGTGTGGAGCTGAAATCTTTAAACATTGTCCTGATGGTGGAGCTAGAGGAGAGGTCACGAGATAATGAGGATGTATGTGTTTCATCCTCTGGAGAGCAGGAATGTGCTCAGTTCATTTAAAAGTAATTTGGACATGAGAGAAAAGACAGTATTTACGTTCATGGTTGAGGGCATACGAATACAGTCCATACAACATGCTGCTAGCATTGATGCTAACACAAAGATTCACTGATTAGCTAGGACATGTTCCCGTTCCCTTATAACAGATTGTTTTATTGACGTAGTGCCATGGTGAACAATCAGGAACGTTAAACTAACAGTAACCGTGTTTGTGAACATCCAGTTTGCTGGCTACGTTTACCCAGAGAGTGAATTTGGATCACTGTAACCAAGCTAACGTTAGCTACCTCGGACAGGCATGGTTGCGTTAGCCGTGCCCACTTCTGCTCACCTCAGGGCAGTTGGCAGCCTCTCTTGATAAATGCTTTTCCTCGGCGTCTGACATCATGAACAATGAACAATTATCACCTAGCTAACGTTAGCTTATTGTTCTTCCAGCCTCCAGGAAGTTTTACAGTTGGTATCTAATGCCGTTTTTCCACCGACAGTACCAGCTCGCCTCGCCTCGACTTAGCTCGCCTTTTTTGCGTTCCCATTACTGAAATCTGGTACCTGGTACCTGCTAAAGTGGTACTTTTTTAGTATCACCTCCGTGTAAGTTCCAACCGAGCTGAGCTGATACTTTTGTGTGACGTAAGCTGGCCGACGTTGAAGAGATACTAATTCTAGATGGAAACGCAATGCGTCTGAAACCAGAGATAAAGAGATTGAAATAAAAAAGAGCTAGAAAATAAATGTGTCATTATGAAATAAAAGTCTTATATTATATAATATTTATTTATTGCCAAATTTATTTATTTAATAGCATATGTATTTAAATTTTTAATATTGACTAAAATGGTATTCCATACATCTCTGCCTGCAGATGCTCTGCTTTCCACCGCCATCAAAGAACCGAGGCGTTGTCGTTGGTCCTCGGGCGCTGCTCAGTGGCTGCCCAACACAATCCTAATTAAATTCAAAGAGTGGATCTCCCTGCGGTGATCAATAAAGGATAACTTCATTTAAGTTAACTTGTGTTCACAACGGATTGCAACACAATTAAATGTCATTTCGGGACCGATGTCAGCCCCATATTTAAGTAGTCTTAGTGCTTTGAAGGTGAAAACCACTGCAGCCTCGGTCCAACAGTCAGTCGGAGCAGATTTTGTTTAATCGTGTCGAAATCCTTGACCAGCAGGTCAGTCAGAAGAGAAAAACAGGCGGACTTCTGTGTTTGTAGCCTTGACTGTTCATCTGTTCTTGGCTGCACTGTCCTCATTAAACTACCCACACACCACTACCATCTGCATTCTCGTTGTATCACTGTTAAACTTGTAATTCTTTTTAAATTGGTAATAACGAGGCGGCGGCTGCAGGACTTCCAAGCATCCATTAATCTTTTTTTTTACTTTTGTAGTAAGCTGTTGTTTTGTATTCAGCTCTTCTTCTTCTCCTTTTTCTTAAGGATTCTCCCACAAAGACACGGCCGGTGATAATCTGGCTCGTAAAGAGGTGACAGCTGCCTGTGAAATCACTCAGTTCGGGGCTCAGATCAGATTATGAAGAAATAACGCAGACATGTCTCTTTATGGTGCAGTGTTCAACAGAGAGCAGGGTGTGTGAGATAGGTTATAAAAGGTTCAGGAACTGTATAGAATATTTTATTAAAGCCATAAATACGAAGAGGGCAGAACATGTTTTTTTCACAACATGATGACGAACAGTATTTTTTACTTTTCAGGAATTATGGTAGAAAGAAGATGATCCACATTCAGATATCAACTCAAGGAAATGTTTAGGCAAATGAAATTACCTTGAGCTGCGCATTACATCTGTATTCTATCTACGTTCATACACATTATTGCATTATTAAAATTGATAAATGGGTTAAAACTGCAGTCCCTTTCTCCCGCTCTTTGTTATATATTTTCCCAACTTCCTCCCTGGAATTGTTCACGAGTAGCTTAAAAAAAAATCCTTAAATAATTGTATCATTTTGATTTTTTGGGTGGAGGGAACAGGGTTGTAGACTCATCCTGCAATATGACAAAATAGGTATTCTCACTTTACTGGACAGGAGGAGCAGGAGACGTAGAACGAACCCGAAGAGGCGACTTCACTTTGAGAAAACAAGAAAAAACACAAGCCACAGCTACTAATTGTTGTAAGTGATTTCACAGAAAAACAAGCACAAAGTTGCTTAAAAAAGGAAACTTGGCAACCCTGAGCAGCGCCGCTGTATCCAGGTCGAAATAATACATCTATGATTGGCTATAGCTAGGAGCCTTCATTGATTGGTTAGGTTTAGGGACGCTGGTTGGGGTAAGGGGAGGAATTAAAGGTGTGAGCAGCATTTGACATCGTAGGAAACAATATCAGTAGTGGTAAAGGTTGTTGGGGCTGAACCTACAGACACTGCTCAGGGCTGAGAATGTTGTATGTGGGTAATAATTGTATTTACATTGAACATTATCCTAAAAAGATGCTATAGTTCAACTTCAATCAAAGGGTACTTTATTAACCCTGAGGGAAATGATGTTAAATATGGTCTTTCTGTCCCATATGTGCACATTTTACATGGATTTTTTGCAGTATCGACCTTTATTAGGGGTTACAACAGTGAACACACTGATCCGAGATGTTTATTCAGTAAAGAAAAGGTATCAAGTGCAAAAACTAAAGTGAAAACTGTTTGATATTAATCATTTATCAAACTTCAGACCCTCTCCGTCTCCTTCTGTCCAGCAGATGAGAGCAGCCGCAGCCTCTAATGTGTTTTGTACGCCTGTCAGCTCGAGATCAGGACCCAATTATCTCGTCACCGCCGGATAAGAAGCCGTGTCCTCGCCGTTATGACTTCATTATCCACTTTTTCAATAACAATAACAATAAGTCATGACTTATTTCATTATCTCCAAGTTATGACTCCATGATTTGACTCTGATGGGCCGTGACGGGCAGAAGGCCTGCGATGAGGGAGCATCGTGTTCACGTGGTCGTCAGGTACAAACAAAGAGAGAAAAAAAAGTTTGTGTTACATTCAAATGAATGTGTTCTATCAGGACATTTAAAAAATCAACATGAGCATTGTTTGTTTTCTAGAGCTAGCGCTGAAATAATCAAGCAGGGCGAGCTACGGAAGCCCTGAGGGGCAAGTGAGAATTCTTTTTATGAATTTGAAAAAGGAGAAAAACAGAATTCATGCCTGAAGTTATTTTTTTTTAAATGTATTTTGTTCTTGTAACTAATCTTTTTTGTCCTGATGATTTTTTTTCTCTTGTGTAGAATAGAGTTATTTTTCATTTCCAAGGGGGGATTTTTTATTTATTTTTAATTTTTGTATTTTTATTGTGACCAATTTTTTCCCCCCGGTAAATTTTATTATTTTTTTATTCATGTGTGGAATAGAGTGATGTTTTGTTTTGTTTTTTTCCAAGGGGGATTCTTTTTTTTATGTGCAAACCTGAGTGTTAAAATTAAATGATCTGTTCTCTGTGACCACATCGTGTTGTTTTGGGCAAAAAAGCGCTGGTTGTGCGCTCAGGAGTGCTGAGATGAAGCATTTGTGCACTGGGTAGAAAAAAAAAACTGCACGGGCGTCTTGTCTCGGTGACAACAATATCTTGACAACCGCCGCTGTGTGATCGACACTGTGCCTTTGAGGTTTACTATCTGTTTGTGTTTTATTTGACATCGGGACATCAGAGCAAGGAGGATGTGGGTGATGACATCATCCAGAGGAGACAAAATTACGGTGAATAGTAAAAGCCATGGTAAAAAACAAAAAAAAACTGGAGGTTTCTTTTGTGTCATTTCTTTTGTAGAAAGTGTCATTGTGTCATTTGTTTTGTAGTATTTGTTTCTGTAATACTCATTATGACCACAAGAGGCTGATTTTTTTTTCTCTACTCAGTTTCACACATAAAACTCCTGAAATCTTTTTTTCAGGTGTTTTCCCCTTTGAAAACCAAAAAATTATTATCATTCCTTTTTTTAATATTATTTTTTTTCACCAGCTCTCAAGTCGTAAAAACACAGAAAATAATGTAGATATTAGTTATTTTCAGATATTTGACTCTCCTGGAAGTTAAAGCAAACAGGGGACCAAATGAAACACAAAACCAAAGACATGTAGCACACAACTGAACAACAAAAAGGAATAACATTTACATTTTTCACATTAACATTTCTGAGAGTTATTTGATCAAGAAAATAAGCACACGAGTTCATAAATAAAACTGCACGGCTACAAATCTCTGGACTCATTTTAACGCTCGTAATTAACATCATGTGAGGCGTTAAAGGCCAAGTTGTTGAAGTAAAGAGAAAATACATGAATTATACATGTCTTGATTTGTTGGCATGACCTTAAACAACACTTTAATAATTGAAATCACATTAATATCAGAAGCCTTCCTTCTCAGTGTTAGATTACGCAGTACAAAGCTTCGTCGCCACGAGGATTGTTCACTTTGATTTAAGGAGCGTGGTGATAAATATTAACCGAGGCTGCTCGGCGGTCTCTCACTGTACTCGTTCTCGTCTCCCTCTGTGATTTCCTGCTTCGCGCAGTTTCTTCTTTTTTTCAAGCTGTCTGGTAGCTGAATTGCATTTTGTCCCATTTCCTTCTGCTGTCGCTGGTAGAAATTGCTTTCTGTGTTTCGCCTCTGATGGATTTCTCCCGCCGTGACGTCAGAAAACGGAGGCTCCCAGCACGACTGGGATCCTGACGCTCACACGCGAGCATCTTCAAATAACCGCGGTGCCTCTGCAGACGTCTGAACATGGTATTTTTCCAATGTAAAGCGGCAGAATGAATCACAGAAACAAAATGGATGCAGAAAAGCCGAGCAGTTGCCTCCAGTCACACAGGACCGAGAGGTTGAACTGCACAAACCTTCTATTTCTGCTGCGGCCTACAGAGCAGGGCAGCCCGAGGCGGCGTGGCGTTGTAAACACACACAAACAGGTATCAGTCATTCAAATCGGCCTGTGTCGGTGCTGCCGCAGAGAGAGCTGATGGAGCCGGACCAACAGCAGCGGCGGACGAAGAGACGGCGATGATTGTCGCTTCAGTTTAAAGATTTTAACATCCATCATCCCTGCAGGCTGTTTCCTGACGCTTTGGGTGATCCCACCTGATGTTTCTTCCAGTCCCAGCCTCAGGACAGGGTTTCCAATTGTACAAGAGAAACATTCAAATCCAATGATCAGACTCAGGTTCGATTACAAGCCGGACCAATCAGGCATCTTGTTCCAAAGCCTCACCTCTTTCTGTCGGCCACTCTGTGGTTATATGGTCAATGGACTTGCATTTCTACAGAGCTTTTCCAGTCTGACCGCTCAAAGAATTTGTCGCATTCACATTCACCGTTCGCACACACGTTACACTGATGGCAGAGGCTGCCGTGCCAAGTCGCCAACGGCTCATCAGGAGCAATTTGGGGTTCAATATCTTGCTCAAGGCCACTTACCTTATGCAGCTGGAGGAGCCGGGGATCCTAACCGGTGAGCTCCAGATTATCAGATGACCCGCTCTACCTCCTGCGCTACAGCTGTCCTTATACGATGAGCTATATACACTACACAACTGTCCGTCTTGAAATCAGGAATCTTGAAGTCATTGTGGTTAGGACACTTCATGTCACACATTAAGGGAGAAATCTACGATGATCCTGTCCGGTCTCCTGCGTTTTGTCACAAAAACACATGTGCAAACAAGTGAAACAAGAAACAACGTCGCTCTGGTGTCAACATCCTGTTCTGTTATCAGTTCGTTTGGCTCTTTTTCATCTTGCCATGTAAAATGTCTAGCATCTTAATAAGCTCTTTATAAATCAAATGCATTATTATTAATCACATTTGCAGAGCTGTAGTCTCAGGATGATGCTGCTCTCTGCTCTGAAAGAATATCTGCTCATCTCGACGAGTTAACATCAGTCTACACCACAGCCCAACTCTTACCTGCGATCAGCTCAGATCTGATCTGAGCGCCACTCGGCTCCGCTTAAATAACACTGAGGCTCAAACATCAGCGGGAAAATGACTCAAGGATGACTAAAAGGAAAAACAGGACTCCAGATGGACAGAGGCGATGAGAAACATCACGCCGATGATCCTGAGAAACACTAACTTCACCGACAACCTGCTGAAAAAAACCTGCTGAAAGGCTGCAAAACTGAAAGCAAAAACGAAGAATTACAAGAATTGAAAAGGAGGAATACTACACCAAGAAACATTCCTGGGCCCAGTCCAAATATCCCTCCTAAAGCTTTAAACCTGAACCGTCACAGACAGCATCACCTGATGAGTGTTTCAGTGACAGAGGGGCCAGAACAGTTTGATAACAAAGTGACGTTGACGGTTTGTGACCTTTTATTTCATATTTTGAAATACATAATAGTAAAAACTAAAACCAGCAGCGAGCAGAAATAGAAACATTTTCAGACAGAGGATTCAGGGAAAAGGTCTCATACTGATTCAGATTAATACGTTTTTGCTGTTTCATAGTGATTTAAGTTGTAGAACACGTCGGATGGGAGGTAGAGATTTAGACATTTTCATGTTATTTCAAAAAATGTTGCCTTTAAAAACAAAAGTATCTGGATTGTTGTTTTTTTATAAGTGTTAATTAACCCGACTCACCCTGCATTTAATGTTACAGATTCATGAACTGTGTTAAAATCAGTGTTTTGGGGTAAAAAAAAAAGCAACACATTACAGAAATATATTTCTTTTAGCAGTAAAGGAGGAATATAAAACGTTATTAGTAACATTTCAGTACAGTTATGTCACGTAACGCTTTACAATCCACATTACTGACCAAAGGGAAGCATTTATTGTCTTAGTTTTTTATATATATATAATATATTAAAATAGGTTATACATGTGTTTAATATAGACGAAGCCTATAAGTCCTCTGTTCAGTCTCTGTGTGACTGTAATGAGCTGTAGTTTGTAGGCCTAATGACGAACACTAACCCTCCGAGAACACTTGTTGAATCTCATACGCCCACACATTCCCTGTTATGTGGACTAAAAATAAAAAGGCATGGAAAGAGAGACTTTGGTCTTGTTCTGTCATTATAGGCTACATTATAGAAGGTCTACTGTGTTTTATATGACTGAGCCTACAATTAAAAATATGAATTCCTACCTCATAATGTATCAGACTGTGATTCTTTGCCAGCTCATCCCTGTGTCCGAGGCCAATCCTTTATTTAACTTCAACATTTTCTCAGACTTTCCGAGTCGTTCCCGCTTGAGGGAGCGTCCACGTGAATTTTCATAGTCGAAATTAATTTTTTCTGGTAATTCCAACTGTGCAGGACAAAAAGGCGGGAAAAGGCGACAGGGCCTGGCGCCTGGACTGATCCCACTGTTTACTTTTACATCTGATGTGTCCTTTAATAATAAAAGGGCGCTTGTCTCTCTGGTTTCTGTTGTGATATCATACAAATAAAGGACAGGACCACTTTCTGACCCCGGGCCTTCTTCAGATTGTTTGTTTGTGATATTCCCGATCGAGGGTCTGAGGCCGCCTCTCCGTGGATAAGTGGGTCGGTTAGCCGTCTGAAGGTCACTGCTAATGTGTTGTTGTGTCTTTCAGCGGCGCTCGCTCCGCAGCGATCTGTGACTTCTCTCACATCGGCTCCTTTTAAAAAAACACCTACAGAGAAACGCCGCGTCAGGTGTCCACAGAGCAGAGGCGGCGTGGACAGTAAATTACAGGCGTCTCTCCCCTCCCGCGTTAGAAAGCGGTCGAGATGCCAGCGTGACATTTCCTTCCAACAAAGCTAATTTTTTTTTAATCTAATTTCACAAATCACGAAGGGCCACTTCATCAGCTGAGCTGCGTATTTTGTGTTCAGCTGTCGAAAGTCGTGGATTTGAAACTGGAGCGTTTGTAATCCTCAAAAGTAGAAGGAGGGTCAGAGGATAATCACACTTACATTATTCCTGCAGATTGCGTGTCACGAGGGGCCGCGGGGCTCGAGTCCGGGCTGAATCCTGACGACGCTCGGGCGGGAAATTAGTGCCCGAGGAACCATGAGATGAATTAACTGAACCCGCTTTCTGTCCTGCTGCCGACAAGGATAAAATCAGACTCCCTTCATTAATTTATAATTTATAAGTCAGAGCTGTTGATAATTACATTATAATAATAGCTTTATGTTGGAGGTAAGAGACTTTAGATGTGGGCCTGCATGTGGAGAGTATTACACAAGATCCACTGGAATTGGGTTAACACTGACTACTGTACTCGGGCGGCTGTGGCTCAGGGGTAGAGCCAGCGTCTTGTTATCAGAAGGTTGCTGGTTCAATTCCCCTGGTCTGCATGTTGAAGTGTCCTTGGGCAAGATACTGAACCCCAAATTGCTCACCTTGCATGGCAGCAACTGCTATCAGTGTATGAATGAAGTACTGTAAGTGGCTTTGGACGAAAGCATCTGATAAATGTCCTAAATGTAAATGACTACTAAAACTCACCTTTGTTTAAAGTGTGTGTGTGTAAACTAATGTGAAATATAAAATATGTACTTAAAGTTTGCACTTCATTTTAAGATAAGGTTTATACTAAGCTGTACTTTCTGTCAAATAAGACAAACTAGAAATACTATATTATTTATTAGAAAATAAAAAACACTTATATCCTAACTAACTAATAACCTGACAGGATCATGACACATGAACCTAATAAGACTATTACAAATAACATATTTGGTTTTTAATTAGAGTATAATTCAGTATAGTAGTAAGTTTTTGCCTAATTTCTTATAAAAAATGATCTTGTTACATTTTATTAGTTATTTAGGTTCTAACATTGTTTTTTATTTTCAAATATGAACATGTTATGTCTTGGTTTTGTCTAATTTAATACAAATCATGGATTATAACATCTTAATACTTTGTTTACTGTCCAATAAAGACCATAGTATTCCTATTATTCTTCTATTTTTTGTCTAATTTGACAAAAAGCTAAACTAGTAACATCATTAGTGTACTTAAATACCATTGATATCAGAACATCATCATAAATACCAGTATGTGTGTGTGTGTGTGTGTACACAAATGATCGAACAGACACTTTCCTTCACGTGTGGACAGACTGCGTTCAATCCGTCCATTCATAAAAACTAAAGTCAGAGCCGACACCTGGTCTAATAATACTGAAGTAAAAATGACATTTTCTGTCTCGGTCCTTCGGCAGCTGTCAGAAGCTTTTCTGTCTTCTGTCAGAAACTGCAGCGGCTTCCGTCCTCCTGTCCTCTGGCTCTGATTTTATTCTTGTTATTGAGAAACTGAGGCATGACCAACAACAATCTGTTCACCTTAAAGGTCCCAGAACATTCAGCTTTCATCATTTTTAAATTCCAGGCTTTTAGGGATATTTTACAAGTAAACGCTGTGGTAAAAGTTAGAAAATTAAATTGAAATTAATTAATTTTTTGCTCTAATGTTTCTCACTTCCTTTAGATTAAGGGAAATTGGATGCTGTTCTCACTTTATATTGCACTGATATGAACTGTTTATCTACAAAAATCTTGCACTGTGCGGTTTTGACAGAATTCCTCACTCTTGGGCCTCAGACAGAACTTTAAAATGACCAGAAGAAACGTTAAGAGGTCGTTTTTTTCCCTCCTTTGACAAAGACACGAAATCACGCCGGAGAAGAGAAGGCGGACCCAAATGCATCAGACCGCAGGCAGGAAATGCAATGGATGAGGTTTGATGTGATCACGCCGATACCAGGAACAGGCAAACAAGGAAGGAACATCAGGGAAACTGAATGAACAGGAGCAGGATAACAGAAACTAGGCAAGAGGAACGGGAAAACAGCAGCATCTCAGAAACACAGCTTACACACTTACGTCGAGCTACAGTCAGAACTCCATTAGGCCATTTAACTGGACTACTGCCATGTCCAACTTAACTACGGTAGGTGATGATGTGCACCGTTTCAGCTAGTTGCTACTGGATTGCATCCGGTTGACCTATTACGTCACATACCAAACATGTTAAGAAGCGGCAAACGGGCTGCACAGCGAAGGGTGAAAACATGGAGTGACTTTTAGCACTGTACTTTACATAACATATATTGTAGTAAGACCTTCACCGACGTCTTCTTCTTTTGTTTTTCCCAGCTTCCTGCTATGGATCCATCCATCCATCCATCCATCCATCCATCCATCCATCCATCCATCCATCCATCCATCCATCGTCATCCGCTTTATCCGGGGTCGGGTCGCGGGGGCAGCAGCTTCAGCAGCAAGCCCCAGACTTCCTTTTCCCCGGCCACGTCGGCTAACTCTGACTGGGGGATCCCCAGGTGCTCCCAGGCCAGAGAGGAGATGTAATCCCTCCATCTGGTCCTGGGTCTACCCCTCGGTCTCCTCCCAGTTGGACGTGCCAGGAACACCTCCCTAGGAAGGCGCCCTGGTGGCATCCTCATCAGATGCCCGAACCACCTCAACTGGCTCCTTTCCACGCAGAGGAGCAGCGGCTCTACTCCGAGTCCCTCCCGGATGGCCGAGCTTCTCACCCTATCTCTAAGGGAGACCCCAGTCGCTTGTATCCGCGATCTCATTCTTTCGGTCATGACCCATCGCTCATGACCATAGTTGAGGGTAGGGACGAAGATTGACCGGTAGATCGAGAGCTTTGCCTTCTGGCTCAGCTACCTTTTCATCACAACCGCTGCTCCGGCTCTCCGGTCAGCAAACTTGACCTCTCGAGGGGGAGTCTTGCTCGGTGTCAAGGTGTGTTAGACCATGGATTAAACTTACGCCGGAATATCCCTTTAACTCTCACGACAGCTGAGGGTTGAATAAGTGGAAATCTACAGTTAATGGTGAAAGTCTTGGTTAAAAATGTCTTGGTTGTTCCATCCAGTGTTGGGATATCTGACCTGGAACGAACCCTGACCAGTGTAGACTTCTAACGACCAAACCTGTGAGAAGCTGCTGAGTCATTCTGCTTCAGCCCCGTATGATTGACCACACAGTGTTAAATGGCCGACAAGATGTCTCAGCGGCAGAAATACTGCCCGTCTCTTCACTCGACGACACATTTATTACTTTTACCGCTAATTTATTGTCATTGAATAAAAAAACCAGTCTGGGCTTGGTCAGCACGGAGCTGTGTGAGATCACACATTCATCTCCATAACTGATGCTTTCATTATCCTTTCATTAACGTGTGTGTGTGTGTGTGTGTGTGTGTGTGTGTGTAACCTTTTGGCATATTGCGTGCATAAACTAGGTTCCTTTGTGGTCACGGGAAGAAGTGAGCGGCGAGTGTTCCCCCGCCTCTGGAGTCTCGTTCTCGCCGGCGTGATTGGATCCCACCTCGTTCCTCAATCGCGACACACAGGCAAATAAATACAGCGAGCGGATCGTCGCTCTGCTTGACGAACGTGGCGTTTTTGTGATTTAAGTTAATGAGAATCTGGAGTGTGTGGACCCCGCTAGCATGTCATTTCTCTCTCCGCCGCTTCGCTTTTCGTTATCTTTTCCTGGTCGGCCACAGCTCACCCTGAGCACCCGTTTAGCACATCAAACGGCAGCGCTCGCAGATAAAAGTTGCTCCATCAAGGCGTGTTTTCAGACGGAAGGCCGCCTGCAATACGGTGACATTTACCGTCCAGAATCTCAGGCCCGCTCCTGAGTGGAGACGGACAGATAAGCCGGCGGAGGCGCATCAGCCGAGCGGGTCTTTATCCCCCCGGCCGAGGGGGCTGTGAAGGACTCGGCCGCCGCCATTGTGGAGCCGCGCTGAATCACCCCCGTGAGATAGCCGAACCTCAAACAGCTGAGGAAATTGCTCTGTGAGGCGGCGAGAAAAATGCTCCATTTCAAGAGCGATGGTTGAAAAAAGCCAATATGCAATTGATTTTCCTCCCCCCCCTCCTCCTCCTCCTCCGTGAGATGACAGAAATGGAGTTTCAGGGTTGGAATGTGGAGGCCGAGACACAATCAGCCGTATGTGGCGCCGGCTCTTCTGACGCGCTGCTGCTCTGCCGCCAATCCACAGCCGACGTCCGTCTCATCTCGTGCGAGTAAACGCTGGATGTTACAGCGGGCCGCTCACAGCACGTTGGCGGAACTCCAGTCAGGTGTTTGCATCCGAGGTGGAGCGTGGATTTTACTTCAGGCGGTTAAGTGATGAAGCTGTTTCACTGCATTTATCACAAACATCGCTCAGCATTCAGATATTCTGTCAATGTGATTTTCTTCTCTTGTTCTGTTCATGCGACGTCTTTTGCATGTCCGTCCGTCCTCGGAAAGGATCCCTCCTCTGTGGCTCTTTCTGAGGTTTCATCCATCTTTTATTCCCTTGTTAAAAGGGTTTTCTTTCAATAGGGAGAGTGGGGTAAGTAGTGCCAATTTTTACTTAAAGTGCCTTTAAAGCAAGGGGATTACAGGGGATTAACTAAAATATGTAAATATAGTTTAGGATGTTGTGCATCCCTGGGAACAATCACTTAATTACAATCTTTTACAATTTACAATCTTAAATTAACTGTTTGAGAAATATAACTTTATAAAAAAAAGTGGTTATACGTGGCACAACCATGCACCTCGATGTAAAACGATCATGCTATATAAATGCAAGACAAATTCAATGCAAAATTACTTATTCAACGTTTATTTAAAGTTTTAACAACGTCAAAGGCCACTTTTCTATAACAAGGCCTATACCGTCACCTGAACACCTGATTGACTCTTACTCTTCACAGATCCAGCCTACTCGGCCTGCAACTTAACATCCTGCTTGTCAATGCTGCAGGGAAATATGAACTTCTGCTCCCTTCTGGCTGTACCACCAAGTTTTGCGGTGTATGTATGGTTTTCCCCTGTTGCACCTCTTTCACTGCTTTTTCCAACTCCTCAAGAGGAGTCTGTCTTCTGTTTGTATTTGAGTTGCATAATGGATTTTGGTCTAAAATTACGAATGTCACATAGTTTTAGTGATCAAATGTAAGAATATAATGTACAATAACAATAAAACACAATAAAGTAATATATAGTAAATAATCATAACCCCAGGCCCTTTGGCACAAATTACCCCAAGCCCACCATTTTGAAAAAAAAAAATGCACTCCCCAGCTGTTTTGAGCTAGCATCACGTTAACTGTATAGACTCATGGTGTAGCTTCCTAAAGCACTAAAACACGTGCGAACGGTTTTCAAAGTTGTCTATAATTGTTCAAACACAGCAATCAAAAAACCTCGATCACAGAAATTTTACTTTGGAGGGCAAAAAATTGTTTTTTGAACTTAAATGTGCTTACCTCTCTAGCCATGTGCCTCCCTTCTTTACAGGATGAGTGAAATGGTGGTCACATGACCAACTTCTTCTATGGTTTTCTAGATAACAGGGGTGGCACTACTTGCCCCTTGGCACAAATGACCCCACTCTCCCTATAGAAAGTGTTTCTTCACTTGGTTCAAAGGGTCGTGGATGTCTTTCACTGTACACATTGTAAAGCCCGCTGTGGCAATGTGATTTTTGGCTGTATTGATAAAACCGATTTGATTTGAAAGCATTTGACTGCACTGCCTGCTCATCCGTGACGGAGGCATGACATCCAAGGAAGAATGGTGAAAATCAGCACAGTCAGAGGGCGTCAGCAGCATCATGCGGGCAGGCATGACGCTCTCCCAGCTGGCACCGGACGTCAATAGACGTTGGTCTTTGGTTGGATTCAAGTCATGACGTCAGGTGACCAAAACCCAACGTCCATTGACATCTACTTTCAACATCTTTTGACATAGGAATATTGACGTCAAATGACGTTAATATTCTGTTGTTTTTATGTTGTGGTGTCTGGCAACCAAAATAATAATAATAATAATAATAAATTTTATTTAGACAGCGCCTTTCATGCCACTCAAGGACACTTTACAGAATAAATGAATCAAAACAACAAAGAACATAAGAAACATACAATAAACACATTCAAAACATCAGAAAAAAAATAAATAAAAGTGCAAATGAATGAAACTGTTCAGAATGAGGGGAATGTTAGAGTTAGGGGTGGTGGAGTGGGTAAGAAATTTTAAAGAGGTGGGTTTTGAGTTTTGTTTTGAAAAGAGGGAGAGAGTCGGTATTTCGGATGTCTGATGGCAAAGAGTTCCAGAGTCGGGGAGCAGAGCGACTGAAAGCTCTGCTCCCCATGGTGCTGAGGTGAGCAGGGGGCACAGTGAGGTGGAGAGAGGAGGAGGATCTGAGGGAGCGTGCTGGAGTGACTATGTGGAGGAGGTCAGACAGGTATGGAGGGGCGAGGTTGTGGATAGCTTTGAAGGTGTATAGAAGGATTTTGAATTGGATTCTGATAGTGACTGGGAGCCAGTGAAGTTGCTGTAGGATGGGGGTGATATGGTGGGAAGAAGGGGTTTTGGTGATGACACGTGCAGCAGAGTTTTGGACCAGTTGGAGCTTATGGAGAGACTTGTGAGGGAGACCGAAGAGAAGGGAGTTACAGTAATCTAGACGGGAGGTGACGAGACTGTGGACAAGGATGGATGCGGTGTTGGGGGTGAGGGAGGGACGGAGTCGGTTGATATTACGTAAGTGGAAGTAGGCAGATCGAGTGGTGTTATTGATATGAGATTTGAATGATAGAGTGGTGTCAAGGATGACACCCAGACTCTTAACCTGAGGGGAGGGGGAAACTGTGTCAACGTGTGTCAGACGTCTTGTACTCACACAACTTTGACGTTGAATAATGACCTTTTTGATGGCAAAATTCTAATGTCTGGACGACATCTATCAACAACGTTGACTTGACTTAAAATAGCCTACATAACTGATATCCAACGTCGGACCAACGTTAAGTTCAGACGTTAACCCGATTTTCATTTTCAACTAAATACTAACGTCTATCAACGTCGGAGGCGTCTCAATTAGACGTCTCTATGACGTCTAATTGACGTCTAGTGCCAGCTGGGTCTGCTTCTGAAACACTC
This sequence comes from Lagodon rhomboides, assembly GCA_039737535.1. Lineage (NCBI taxonomy): Eukaryota > Metazoa > Chordata > Actinopteri > Spariformes > Sparidae > Lagodon > Lagodon rhomboides. The sequence goes on along the minus strand of CM077798.1, from coordinate 6,536,343 downwards.
GAGGCGGGATATGAAGTCGTGTGAAGGACGGAATAAAAAAACTGTGTAGCACCCGTGAGGTCATAGAGACGTGACGGGTGGAATACAGGCGTGACGAGGCTCGCTGAAACGTGCACTGCAGCACCTTGCAAAACACCAAGTTTCTAGGGAGACCCCGAAAATTCCATTTTATTGTGCTTGCACACTCCTGCTGCCAGTTTATTCAGATTCAGAGACGGCAGTGTGGATTATAATGCAGAATCTGTGCGTCGTCCCCCTGCTCCGTCTCTCTCCATCTTCACCGGACAAATGAAGGTTAAATCAACAGCTCAGACGCTGTGATGATACATGTTCCAGTACAATGAGGTGTGCAGGAGCTGAGAGCGAAACAAGCTGTGGGACCTGACCCTTTGTTTTCACTCGGCACGCTCGGCGAGGAGCCCGCCAAAGTGAAACGTCAGAACCAATTTTGCGATGTTCATCTTAAACGCGATCATAATTTCCCTCCGGCCCCGCGGCTCCAATATGAAACAGTTTCAGCCGGCAAAACTTTTTCGTTTTCTCAAGGGGCTCCAACGCGGAATAAGAGATCAGCAACACGAAGGAAATAACAATAAGAATGTGATTCAGGTGTTGTCTGCGAGGGAAGTCCAGACGCTGACCTGGATCCTCCTGTTCAACGCTGCAGAAGAAGAAAAGGCAGCGCGATCAATGACGAGGACGCTCGGGATGAAATGATGAGAGCCGACAGCAGGTCAATAGCTCCGCGGAGTGTGAAGTCACACATCATTCAAAACCCACAAAGTCATGTTGAGACAGGTTATTTGATTCGAAAGATCAATCTGTGGCTTTAATTAGCACCTCCCCAGAGCGAAGAACAGTGTTCAGCTGATGAGTTTGTGTTTCTGGTACAGTATATTTGGTGTTTGCTGTTGTATTTCGTAAGCTTCATCCTCATGTGTCATGTTGTGTTACTTCCTGTCTCGTCTTGTTTTTGGGCAACACATTGCTTTATTAAAGCCCACCTTTTGTCCCGTTACCTGCCTGCCTTTGGGTGTTTGCGTTTCCGCCCCATTTTCATATCCGTGACATTTTTTTGAGCACTGATTTGAATTTCTCTTCACTGGTTCCTCATCAAATTTAGAATCCAGAGCTTTTCATATGTTTGTTTTTTTAATTCAATCTTATTCTAAAAAGGCAGTATGTATTTTGGGAGGAGGAATTTAAAACTCAGAATTTTAATACTTACAATATTAAAGAGGTAATAATACAAACTCAGTATTACTCAATATTTATTTTTGCCATAAGTGAATGAACAAGCTGTTCTCAGAGGAAAAAGGGATCCAGAACACTGTCTGAAGCTAGAAAGGTGGCAACAAAACATATAACTGCTTTTCACAAGTTGAGATAAAAGATTTCAGACTTTTTTTGTCCAGTCAGAAGTGTTATTTTTCTCAAATTCTGAGCACAAATGTGTTGAAATCTGTGTTACTGAGCACTTTACCTGACAAGTGTGGGACATCGAGAAGTGACATGATGATTATGATTATCATTATGATTGGTGCACAGGTGCCACTCTGAAATGTGTAGTTTTATCTTTATAAAACAGCACAAAGCCACAGACGTCACAACATTTGGACGAGTGTGCAGTGTGCATGCCGACTGCAGGGAGTTTAAAGTTTAAACGGTCTTTTCATGACCGCAAGCCGTCTCCGATGTCCTCCTAGAATTATGCAGCACATCAAACCGACCTCGCATCTGCAGACCGCACGTAACCACGTCAGCTTCTTCACCCGCGTGATCGTCCGATGCAACCGTCAGTTTGCTCAACCAAAGAATTTCTGCACAAACTCTTAGGAAACATGTCAGGGATGCTCATCTGGGTGCGTGTTGTCCTCACCTGACAGGGCAGTTTGTCGTCTTAACCGTCATGAGTGGGGAAATGCTGACCTTTGATGGTGTCTCAGGAAGGTCTTCTCTTCCCATTGTGCTTGTTACAGTTTAAAGAAAGAAAAAAATTAAAAAAAGAAAGACAGGTAGGTTGACCCAAATCGAGCTTTAATAATAAGCTGATACAAACTCCAAAGGTCAAGAGGCAGGAGGCAAAAAAAACAGGAACGAAAGAACTACAAAAACACAAAACTAAATAAAGTACAAACCAAAGAAGCTCAGAACAGAATGAACTGAACGACAGGCTTAAATAGACAGGAACTGATAAACAAACTAAACATGGGCGAAGAGGAAAAAGGGCAGGAAAAAGACAAAGGGAGGAAATGAGAAGAACCTCTACATAAAATAGGAAATAACTACACCACAAACTCAAACCCTGTCCCCTGACAGGATTCCGGATTCAAATGAACTCTGCAGCCGAATGATTTCTAGTTTTGCTTTCGACGTCCTCTGAAGCTGAAACCGTTCACCTCGACCGGTTCGTTCACCTCGACCGGCTCGCCTCCCGACTTGCGCCAGTAACCTCACTGGCTCTCCACGCCACAACTCCACAGAGCACTGATCGAAGTTGATGAGGAGAAAACAAGGCTACGCTCCGAAAACCCCTGGTAGCCGGTTTGAGGACACTGAACCGATGATAAAAGGTTGTTTAATGTTGCAGGAAGTGACGCTCGCAGCAGCAGTATTTCTTGCTTTTTATATGCTTTCGAGCAGCTTTTCACCTTCGAGAATCTGTTCGGTAATGACAGTAAATGCAATTTGCTGTTTTTAAACATCTGGTGGTTAAAACTGGAAATTGAGCCTCTCACTGATTACAGGCTGAGTGCGTAAGATGAAAATAAAAGCCCTAATGGTTTTGAGAGATGTTCAACAACTTGTGAATAAATAATGGATGCGGCAGAGAGACAGCTTTCATCAGGAGGAGTATTCCTCATTTCTGGTGGATAGAGTTTAAAGAACTGTGTCTTTTTAAATAATTTACAAGTATTAAGCTCCAGCTGTGAACAGGACAAACTGAACCATGGGGTAAAGGAACAGCTATAGGAGCAGAACGGCCTCCTTTGTATTGGTTTGTTGCTGTTAAGTCAATGCGGCGAGGGCACACCGACTCGATTAAACCTTTACACCCGGGAAAGCCTTCGACGGCGCCGCTGCAGACCCTCGCATCAATGCAGCGCTTTAAACCAGCCGTGTAATTGTGAGGGATGAGGTGCGTCTGGGCCCGAGCGTGCGTGCTGCAGGGACTCTGCCGCCCCTGAAAACTGATCCACGAGATCCAGAGCTGCTTTTCAACCGGAATTCACCCAGGGAGTCAGAGACTCAGCAGCATTTTCACACATCACATCACTCACGAAAAGGTATTAAGACCGCTGCATAAATTCGTAATACAGAAGCTGCCGAGAGTCTCTCGAACTCCAGACAGCAGGTGAGGGAAGACGAGAGGCGGGGCGAACCCGTTTAAAGGCGGATGGAGGAAGGAGGCTGGGTGGAGATTGTGCCTGGGACAGAAACCTTGTGTCAATCAGAATCAGAATCAGAATCAGATTTATTGCCAAGAAGGATTTTACACCAATGAGGAATTTGGAATGTGCAAAAAAGATAAAATATAAAAGATATAAAAAATAAAAGATGTACAGATTTTTTACAGATGGAGGTGGTGAGGATGGACTCGATGATGGCAGTGTAGAAGTGCACCATCATCGTCTTTGGCAGGTTGAACTTCTTCAGCGGCCGCAGAAAGAACATCCTCTATTGATCTTTTTCGGTGAGGGATCTGAATTTCAGCTCCCATTCTAAGGTCCTGGGCGATGATGGTGCCCAGGAAGCAGCAGGACTCCACAGCGTCGACTGAGGAGCCACACAGGATGACGGGGGCGGGTCGGGCTGGGTTCTTCCCGAAGTCCACGACTATCTCCTTGTCTTCAGAGGCTCCAGGTTGTTCCAGAGGTCACCAGATGGTCCAGATCTCCCACCTGTAGGCGGACTCATCCCCGCCCCCTTAAATCGATATATGCAAATAATGATTATTCTAATTCATGGATTAATAAATGAATAGATTTAAAAAAAAATGTTTTGTTTAAAAAACGTGAGAAAAAAGAGAAAGACGCCCTTTCAGTTGAGCTGAGGGAAGTTACCTGAAGACTCAATCTTTTCACTGATTAAATTTGGTGATTTTTTCTCTTTAAGTTGCCAGAGACGGTCACTACAACAGCACAATAGTGCAAGGAGACAAAGACATAGTGAGTAAAAGTTTTTTGCCCGAAATCCTGTCACATAATCACTGCCAGCAAACAACAGGAGCCACCGGGCACCTCGCTGCCGGGGACAAACGCTGCTTTTCAGGCTGAACTGGGATGAAGAGTCGATAGGACAGACAGGATGACAGACACTTTTCCAAATATAAATTTGTTTTTTATTCCTCATATAAGTTGCCAAAGAGACTGCTACCACACTACTGTTGTTCGGTCTTTTAACGTTGCCTTGTGGGTTGATCAGACCGCCACACCTCTGTCCACAAGGGGCTGGAGAGCTACGTATTTTTTCACAACTTTCTTGACTATAATTAGCAATCTTCTAACATCTTCATGTTATAAAAATATTAGTTTGACAGTTTAGGAGATGCACTTGTTTGCTCCACAGCCACCACGCACAAGCCAGTGCCTCCCGAAGGAACAGGGAGAGGGGTGCGTCTGGAAGAAAAATGCCTTCGCCAAATCAAATATGTGGATCACAGATTGGGTTAGGTGGGGCCACATTCGCCACTGAGACGGAAACAGATGATCTATTATGGTGACCTCTAATGGGAAACAGGCCAGAATAAGATGATGAAGATCTCAGGAAACGGACATGACTGCTGTCTCTCTGAGAGCATGATGGGAGGATAGAATCAGTTTCATGTCGGCAGGAGGAGAGACATGGTTAGCTTAGCTTAGCATTAGCCAGCATAGCTTCACCTTAACCTCTTCATTTACATTTATAAACAGCCTACTAACATTACATAAACATTTTATCATACTCGCCAACATTGGGTTGTGAAAAATAGGGAGATTTCTTTCATCGGTGTATCGGCCCAAAGAACAAGGTTCCTTCGCCAGGTGTGTGTGTAAATTGTCGTCATTTCTTGCCTTGTATTTTAAACCTGATGAAGGAACCTTGTTCTGAAAATGTTGTTTCTTTGATATTCAATAAATGATTCTGTTTACCATTGAGGACAATGGAAAAATGAGCAGTTTTAATTGTTGAAATGAGTACCAGAAGGCTTAACAATAAGGCGGTTACACTGCAATGCATTTAGTACACAGTATTTGTTGCACATCAAATTAAAAATACATACATCCTTCCCTCCTCAAAATCTCAAAAGTACTGAAAAAGAATGAGTGTACAGAAATACAATATTGTACACAATGTGCAAAAGAGTTGCCTTACAAACAACACTAACTGGACACCATATATTCTATTCATTCATATTCTATGGTGGGTACTACACCGGCTGGCTCTAACCCAGGGGAAGGTCTCGGTCCACGCTGTGTTAAATCCGGATGCATATTTCTTTTTTTCTTTCTCTGACTCTATCCATCTCTGTCCGAACGCTGAACTGAGGGGGAAGACAGAAACCACCAGCAAGTGACTTCTTCTTCTTCTTCTTATTTTCCGGCAGTATGAAACGTGCAGGCAGGCCAAGTTTGCCAGATACTGCAACAAATATCCCCCACAATCTTACTCGTTTCCTTCACTGTAAAATCGGGAGGTTAACAGGAGAAATTACTGACCGGGAAGCAAAGAGGGAGATGGGGTTTAAAATTGGGAGTCTCCCACGTGAATCGGGAGAGTTGGCATGTATGCTTTATAAGACATAATGATGTAGTTTTCGTTCTTGCAGCTCCAGCTGTCCAACAGTGCTGCACGCAAAACGGTGCCGGCAGGGGTTGAAGGACGACGGAGCACGGAGCAAAACAGTAGCAGAGCCGTTCCGCAACGTACATGCAACGGGAGCGTGTCTATGTTCCCCTCTTTGTATGAGACTGGGGAACATAGGACCCTTTTTTTAAAAAAGGGTCTGTTACTTTTTCCATCATTACTGAAAAATTCCATGGCAAATAGGCCATATGTAGGCCTACGTGCTAACCCTAACCCTAACCTAGGACCCTTTTTCAGAAAAAGGGTCCTATGCTCCCCGGTATGTATTGCTACAGGGAAACATAGGTCCCTTTTTGGGAAAAACGGGGAACGTAAGACCTTTTTTCTAAAAAGGGGAAACATAGGACCCGGGTAACATAGGGACGACCCCCATGCGACCAGTGGAAATCCCAGGTTTGTACTGGCGCCTGAAAGTGGAGGCTAACAAACAAGCAAGCAATAAATGATAACAGAGTAAAACATGGTCATAGTAACATTAAATAGTTGATTATTGGCTGAGAACAGCTGTTTTTAATGCCATTGTCTTATGATAACAAAGCTAGTTTTTCTTGTCATGTCTGGTTAATTTATCTTGTGTGTAACAGCCAACTTCTCAAGACAACAAGATCATTTAATAAAAGAGCAACTTGGAAGATTCAAAGCAAACCATATAAACTTTTCATCCATTTCTCTCACTGGTTTTAAGAATGTATGTCCCCCTTGGTTATTTGATATGACTGTATTTGCATGACGCCATCAAGATAAGTGCATACGAAAATTGGCCATTTTTGGCTTCAATAGCTGCCAACTTAATCATGTCGCGTTATCTGCTCACAGCTACATTTTGGTGTTATTAAATGTTTAAAACCGATTATACAAACTAAACAGAGGGAGTCAATTGAGGAAAAACCCTTCTAAAGTTTAGCGTTTAACATTTTGTGTCAATATTAGTTCTACCTGCTGGACTAATGTCGCCACAGGAGGAAGTCTGTCAGCCAGCGCAACACAAACACGAGGCCAAACCAGCCTGATTTCAGGTTTTCACCCCGTTCCTCGTTCTCTGTCTGGGCCCCAGATCTCCCCCAGCTGGTCCTAAATTTGATCTGGCAACCTCTCAGTCAGTCCCCGGCTCTCTCCTCTCTGAGCTCCAGGCTGTCGCTGACAACAACTTCAGCTCTGCCTGCCAGGAGGACTGACATGTTTTCCCTGAGATGAGGGTGATCATTACACCCACTCGCCCAGTCGCCGCCCCGCCAAGCCAGCGGTCTGTCTCGCACATCGCCTCCTCGCTCTCATCAGCATATCGCTCGTCTTCTCCCTCCCGTCCGGCCCGGTCTCGCTGCCACGAAGCAATACAGCAGAGACTGTTATGCAAACAGGTTTGGTGCTTGTTTGCCTCTGAATCATCTGCAGCTGAAGGCCTGATAGTCCCTATTTTCCAAAATAAACATGACATTACGTGCCGCAGCTGCACCTCCAAAACCAGAATAAATAACAGAAAACTTTTGGAGTTTTTTTTCACACTCCCATACCAGTTGAAGGGCGTTCCACCCAGTTTTATTCCTCAGGTTTAAAACAGAGTCTGAAGTCACTCCTGCAGTTTGATTTCCTGTCTTTGAGGAACACTTCCTTTAATTGTGCATCTCCAAACTCCAGATTAAACTGAGATGTGCTTTATTAAAGTAAACCAAAGTGAGTCTCTAAATGTTGCCCCTGCTCCCGTTCTTACAACAGTGATGAAGGGTTTTAATAACTTTCGTTTTATTAAATGTCACATCCACTTATCTTCCAAATTCAAGTAAATGTCCTTAAACTCAGACACACAATGCTACTTTCTTTCTAGAACAAATCACTAATCTTTAATTATAAAAGTAACATTGAATGTTTCGTATTAAGATGAATGAAAATGTGCACAAATAGTCACTACACACGATGAAGATTTGATCAATGAAGGAGAGAAAGTGAAGCGCTAAATGAGTTTGCTTTGACATTCAGAGGAGCAGACTGAGTTGTATTGATTAATTGATAAGTGTCATGTACATTGATACCCTAAAAACCAAGAAACATAGTTAAATTTGGAGATTTTCTAAAATCCAAAACTACCTCTTTGTGTTTTACTGTCTGTTTGTTGTTTATTTGACCTCGGGACATCCGAGCAAGGAGGATGTGGGTGCATGACGTGATTCATAGGAGACGAAAAAACGGTGAATATTATCGCCTGGGCCAGGAAAAAGAAAAAGAGCCACGGTGACATAACCGGTGCCTCTCTGAAGCACTCAGAGCGGTTGCGCAATAAAGCCGTGCTCGCACAGAAAGACGCCGGGCGTTGCGTCTGTTCTCTGGGAGGACACTATGTGGACACAGGCCCTAAAACATGCAGTTTAGATAAATGAGATGTGAACACTCTGAACTTGCATCACGAATAAAGAATAGAATTGCATGAAGTTACTGTAAACAAATACTGCGTTTCGGTGTATTTCTTCATTCTGAAAAGCAGCCGGGCAACAGGCAGAGACACCAGAGAGTTACTGGTCTGGACATAAGAAGTAGTCCTGCTCAAATCCCTCTGTAAAACCACAACTAAATGGTTTTATACTCTGGTTTTTGTACAAAATTAAACAAACAAATTACAATGTGTTAATCGGTAAGCTGTTTCCAGTCTTTATGCTAAGCTAAGCTAAGCAACAGCTGACTGTAGCTTCATATTCAACAAATCTGCTTTATATTACAGTGGTACTGATTGAAAACTAATGAGCATACTTCCCCATAAGTTGTATTATTTCTTTAAGGGCTGCCTTAAAACGTGCGTTCACACCAAAATCTTAACAGCTGATGGATTGATGCATCTTTCTCTCAAATGGTAAGTTTGAAATATAAAAAAATAGCACACTCATGCATGTCCGCCTACAAGCATGTTCCATGTCAAGGGTGCTGGAATGTTATGTAAAACGTCAAGTAGGTAGAAGTTATTCACTTTCACAACAATCACTTTCCACTGACCTCAGTCCTGTTGGGTGATCTCTGTGTTTCAGTCCAGTTAAACACTGTTAAGAATTCATCACAGTAATGCATTTATCATGTTCCCTCTGTGCTGAAACTCCCATTAAACATGTATGTACAGTATTTCTTCACTACTGTCTTCTTTTTCTCCGTCTGAAGGCATTAGTGCTCAAATTCACCTACACGTGTTTCGAAAATGTTTGTGTGAATATTTAATCACCAAACAACAGGTAGCGGTTGCAGTGAATATTAACGTTTTGTTAAAAGTTTGGGAGGTGTTGCTTCTTTTCCAGTAAAAGTCCCAGTGGTTCTGATTTTGGTCTCATTTCCTGTAACATGTGTTTCGAATTTGTTGTCTCTGAGGACACGAGGCACGAGTTCAACCACCTACTTATCTCAATAAAGCCTGACGGAGCATCACAGGGAGCTCAGACTTCCTGCCTCGCCCAGAATCCGAATTATCATTTTAATCACTGCTGTGCTCGCTCTTAAATTGTGTCCGCTGTCATCTTAAGTAATGACCTACAATGAGAGGTTCTATTAAAGCCATTTATTATGCTGCTGCTGCTTTTTTAGCAGACAGTTTACCTCTCTTTGCACCTGTGACACCTCTGAAACGCTGGCATGAATATTCAGAGGAGGAGGAGGCATGGCAGTTTGGGGACATTTTGATCCTGGAGTCATAAAAAACCTATTATAAGTTTTTCATAGTTTTTGAAAAGCTGTCGACATTTCTTTTTGTCTGAGGCTGTGTGTTCGTTAGCATTTAGGCTACTGACACCTCCCTGTAAAGCACTCAGGAGGAATTTATGTCAGGATGTTATGCCTGTCCCCAAGTACCTTGCCCGCCTCTCCTCCGCCCACCAACCCTGCTAACACTAGCTAATGTTAGCTAAGAAATGGTGTCCGCTACAGTAACTGTTGTCCAAGTAATTTGCAAATTGCAAACCAGCGAATTTATCAGTTAGTCTGGAAGAACGAGCTGACTCAAAACAGTATTTTGTACACGTCAGCTAGCCAGCAATTCATCAGCATCAGCAAGCTAATGTTACCAGATGGTAGCCAGCTAAAACCACAGTATCACAATATATTTCACATGTTTTGCAGAACGCTTCGACTATGAACTGTGTGTGGTGAAGCAGCGCAGCTAAATTACAGCTAGCTGGCAAACCTTAGCTTGTTTGCTTGGTAACTTTGAAAAGCTGTCTGAGTGGATGTTAGTTGACCAAATTACTTCACCAGCTAAAGTGATCCATGATGCTAACTTACGACAAACAGTGTTAATTTAGAAATGACTCATTAGACTGTCATAATTTGAGCCATTTGGTCCGATAAAATAGGCTACGTGCACGTAACTAAGGAGTCCTGCTTTCGCTGCCTTGAGTGTGTGCTCGACCATTTCTGGTTCACAGCATTGTAATTTTGATTTGATTGAGCAAGATGGCATATTTCACCCGTTGTCTACAAGGCCTCCCACCAATGTTTTCTAGATTTTAAACTAATATTCAATGAGTCAGGCCCACTTGAGGGAAATTAAACAACATGAAGGAAGACCAAGTTGATATAGATTTCAAATAAATAATTTATTAATTAAAATACAAGTCAGTAGATGTAAGGCAAAACTAAATAGTGGTCAGAATTCTACCTCACTCTTCTCTCCAGTTTTCCTGGCACAAGGTTGTCCACCCTAAAGCCCTTGTCCACAATCACAGCCATGTCAGGGGACAGGAGCGGTATGATGCCCGACAGTCTGAAGAGGTCACGGTCACTGATAGAGCCCCCATAGTGCGCAGAAACAAATGTCAGAGGACCATGTGGTGCCATGCCAATCATGGCCTTGAAGGTACAGTGTGATTTGTAGGGTGAGTACACCTCACTCTGTAGCACAAGTGAGGATGGAGTTCTGTGCAGTCAACAATGACCTGAGTGTCTGCATATTCTTTGAAGTCAGGAGGTAGGCTGGCTGTGATTTCTTCAGGTGTCATCCAGATACACACAGCTCCCAGTAGGAGGGAAGAATGTTGGCCCCGGTTGTGATGATTCTGCTGGCTGTTGTCCGATGGATGTTGAATTGGTGGCCAAGCTCTCTCTGTGTGCATCCAGTTGATAGATAATTAAGAAAAAGAAATAACTCATCTATGGACAGCAAGTTCGTTGATTTGTTTGATGTTCTCATCTCAGCCACAGAGACCAATACTTCTCTGGCACTTGTCACACGGATCATCCTTGATGTTGCTGGCTCGATAAGCCTCCAGAATGCCATCAGGTGGTCATAAGAATGGAATCTTTCAAACAAAATACACAAAAATAACATTGTCAGTCATGGTAGACTAATTTAGTTACACAAGGTCAATTATCTTAGTTTTTACTCTACTACATTTGTTTTACATGAAGAAAAGACTTAATGAATGGTTGTGTCTGAACATCTGAGTGCTGTAGGTAGCACATGTTTTGGCCTAACAATATCCTTATGTTAGTCATAAATTACAGTACTTTTACTTTTGATATTTGATGTAAACTTTAAGGAAAATACTCTTGTATTTATCTATATCTATATCTGTATGTATCCTGTCCATCACTGTTAATATGGTACAAGACATCAACTTTCTGCAATTCAAAACACCTTAATTAGACTTACCTGGTATAAAATTGGATGTCCTCGTCCGATCCTGCAAAGCGCTTCAGTCCAAAACAACTCTGCAGCTGGAGAGCCTGAATTTGTAGTTCGAGCTCCTTTACTTTTTACTTTTATCATTTTCCTCAGCCAACTGATCTGCGATCATTGTTGTTGTAGGAGTAAGACAGTAATCATGATCTGGTGCCAGGGTAGCCAACTCCATCTCTTCCTCTGAGTGGATGTCATGGACAGGAGGAGGGCTCTCCACTCTGGGTCTCCGCTCCCACACGCTCGCCCTCGGTGCCGGTATTTGAAAATTATTCCAAGAAAAAAGAGCAGGAACGGTCCCTTTCTTCAACCTTCTTAATTTCCCCGGTTTATTAAAAAAATCTTCCTTTTTGAAATGCCTGCTGCAAACACGACCTGTCTTGCTTGGCGCCATACCCTCACCATCCATTCTGCTCTCACAGACACATTCACTGGAAAGCTATGGAAGCTTATAGTACTATTATAGTTCCTTGACGAATTGGTACAAAGGGGTACACAACAATGGAGTGCGGTCTTTTTCACGCGTTGATACGCCTACCGCCTCTCTTTTACCCGAAATCCGCTCATATTGAAACTTTGTCAATCAAAATATTAGCAGCTACTTGAAACTACCGTCTCCGGAAAATCTCCACAACAACACGACCTACCGGAAATAGTCGAGTGTACACTCAACACACAGAAGTTAACCGGAAGTTCCATTTTGCGTAGCCTATTAGGGGTGTCTAGAAGATCATGTTATCTCTATTCGAGTAAGCCGGTGCTAAACCAGGAGTCAGCCTGCTTGGTCAGCAGAAGTCTCTAGTGCGCACGCTCTACAGGCCACACAACATGGAAGATAATATCATAGTCGGGAAAGCAAGCTTTTTTGGCTCTGCCTCCAACATTGTATCAAGGTTTTAATGTGACGTCCCTTTTGTGCAAGACTAGTTAACATTGGCTTAGAAATGGAGTCCGCTAATTTAACAGCCACCAGTGCCATTAATAACAAGGGTTTTCTGAAAGTTATACGGAGCACTTACTGGTGATGCCTAATTTTAATGAAAATTCAAACTTTTTAGAGTCCTAAAGCCTGGAAATAACTTTTCTCTAGCATTTTTGCACATTCGGTTCTCTCGTTTCAAAATCAGTGGGTTTTATAAGTGGGTGTTTTCAGTTAAATGCGCAAAATAATGTCTTTGGTTACCACAGGCTTCAGACATTTTCAACTTCGACGACATAAAATACGTCACTAAATAATCCACATGTGATTTATAAAGCGCTTATGTGTCTTAACAACGGCGGTTGCTAACGAGTGTCTGAATGAGACTACAGAGGTTGTCGGGGACATTAAACGTCATCACAGCGAACGCAGAGACTCATCTACTCACTAGTCCGTCTTTACAGGCCGACTTTAGTTAACCTATTCTCACCCTAACGTTACAACTTGCACACTGATCAGTTTATAGTAAACGTGTTTAGTAATTGTGTAGTAAGACACTTAGTGGCGATGACGTTTAAGTCATGTGACCATGTAACAACCATTCACACCCGGGCTCACCTAGCCTTAGAAACCCGCATAAAGGCCGGTTTGACCAACGACCCTCAAGTGGCCCCAACGACTGTGAAACTCAGAGCTCACACATGTCCTTAAAGACTCTGTAAGGACACTCCCACACAGAGTTTAAAAACCAGCCAACTCCTCTTCAGTTAGTTAGAACTGAAGAAGCCTCTTGGATGAGAAACTTCAAGAAACTGAAACAAGTCGATACAGCACCTAGACTGACCTTGATGTAGCGTGTTTCTAGCCTAACATTAGCTTTTAACTTCTGGGGGTTTCATTTACACTTTGAAAATCATAAAAGTGGTGTTCATCTGAAGATTATTTTGATAAACAAAATGTGTAAGTATCATGAATTTGCGGTTATTTCCTGCAGTAATCCAAAATCCAACAGAATAATCCCATAGGCTTTTTGTGGAGGTAGCCAGAGTGATGCTAACTTCCACATTAGCATACAAAAATGCGTCCTCCCTGCAGCTCTCTGTTGGCAGATGTTCCCACTGCCATTCTAGCTCCTTCAGTTAATAATTTGGCTGCCTCCTCCTCTTCCTCGCTGACATGTTTGAATCTTTCAGCCATGCAGAACTGATTTCACAGCTGCAGCAGCTCATCGGGATTCATCTGTAAACACTGCTTGAGTTCCACGTGCTGTAGAAAGCAGATACTGTACACTCCTGGTCAATTTTTTATCACAATAGAATTTTCATCACAGAACAAAACTCATGCAAAATTGAAGCAGGAGGGCATATGTTAGTGGTGATGAAGGCTGACTGATGTACAGGCGGGTTTGGAGGAGCTGAAGTGTGTTTCCAGCCGAGCACACACACCATCCCACTCACTAACACGCACTCCTCTCCATCCATCCATCCCCACCGTCTGTGTGTCAGGCCATTTTAATTTCTTGATTGTTGTCGTGTTGTTGTTGTTGCTGTTTCGGGTGCTCGCCGTCGTGTTGAGAAGGTTCTGTTGAGATATTTTGTGTGTTTTTGTTTGTTTGGGAGTGGGATGTTTCTCTGAGCTTTACCTCGCCTACACATATCATCACATGTTCCTTTCTCCTCTTCCTCCTGTGCTTCTGTCATTTAGCTTTTATCCATCTATCAACAGCAGGGAGAGAAGTGTTCAGATCATTTACTGAAGTGAAAGCAGTGGTGGAGGAGGCTGCATGTTTTACTTCACAGGAGGGAAATACTCTACTACATTTATCTAACAGCTTCAGTTACTAGTTACTTATTTTAAGTTTTAACATGACATAACGATACGGTTTCCGGTAACGTGTACACAGATTTAAATGTGAGTTTGAAAATAAGACGTTACCAGTCTTGCACTTGCACACCAAGGATGAATTTTCTGTGAAAAACCCAACGCCTGCTCCCAAAATATGGCTCTCTTCCACCCGCTAATAGTGTACAACACTAGCTAATGTTAGCTTAGAAATGGAGTCACAGCTGATAAGGTAGTATGGAAATGGCAAACCAACCAAACTACAATCAGAGTCTGAAGGAATTAGCTGATGTTATTTACTCTAAACATAGATATGTTAGCAAAAAGCTAACGTGACATAACAACAGCCAGCTAAAACCACAATATCAGAATATATTTCACGTTTTGCAGTAATGTTAGCTTTGACTTTGAACTTTATGTTTGAGTCTTTGTTGTGGTGGGTTTCTGCTGTTTGTGTGGCATAGCTAAGCTACAGCTAGCTGGCTAACCCTGGCTTGCCTGCATGCTATTTCATCGCCAGCAAAATACTATCTGAGTGGATGTTAGTTGGCTGGTTGGCCAAGTATCTGTGATACTAATTTAGGACAAACAGTGTTGATTTTAGCCAGCAATAAACAGTAATAAAAAACAAAAAGGTATAGCTAAGGACTGCTTTTACTAGCGATGTAAGGCAGGAAGGCTAAACTAGCTAACTCATCATGTTAGACTACTATTTTGACAGCTGTTGACAAACATAGTTACATAAGTTTTCTTTTATATTAAACTACCAAACAGTTTATATAAGTATAGCTGAAAGGATTAGTCGAATAACAGAAAGTTCACTGTTGACTATTTTAAAAGTCGTCATTTTCCGCGTTAAAACATTTGATGGTTTCAGCCTCGAAAATATAAAGATTTGCTGCTTTTACTTTGAATGAAGATGTTGGTTGCACAAAACAAACATGAGTGAATCCATGAGTCTGTTACATGTGTTGGAGTGACACTTGGCTGTGTTGACAGAATAGGTCTTTTTCCTATAGACCACATTCATAGGCCAGCTATTTTCCTCTGCTGTCACACCAACAATGGGAAGTTCTAATGTCGTACTGTTCTGTTCCAGGTTGGAAGTCCTATAAATGTAGGATATCTGAAAAAACTGTTATTTCATCACTTCCTGATTGATCACCAAGGAAAAAAATAATGGATAATAAAAATCTTGAAGGACATTGGTCCAGCAAAGCACTTTCACCCATGTGACAGCTATTCGCGTCTGGTGTGAAAGAAAGAGTCACCGTGAGTTATTCTAACATGCTAACGTTGCTAAGTTACATCACGCACATAACAAAAACATGTTGTGTTAAGACAAAGCACAATGTTTTCCTTGGAACAGTAATATACAGTATGTCATATTGGGAGTCTCTTGCAATCAACCTATTCAGTCGTTAAGTTATGAGGATGTGATGTAAATGGCAAAATAGGTCATTTACCCATCACTCATGCGTACTGGACAAACGAGTCATTAAAATCATGAAACAGTTGCAATTTTGTTAGGTTTAGGCACCAAAACTACTTGGTTAAGTTGGGAAAGATTATGGTGTGGTTTATACAAGCTAACATTAGGGCAGTACGGTATACTGTACGGTGCATACTGTAGAAATTTGTCAACCTTGCATTTTTTCCGCAAACTGGTAAACACCAAGACTGTTGATGCTGACGAATCACAGATACCATGTGATACTGACGGCGTTTTACTATTGGCTCAAAAAGTTAGAAGCTGGAACCAACTGTTAGAATTCCGTCAGAGATAAACAAAACATTTTTTGTCACCTTTCTACAAGCTCCGTGGATGTGTTATTTCTAAAACTTGATTTGTCTACATGAAAATGTAGTGAGCATAAAAAATGATGACCTTTGACCTCACGCATTTAAGTAAATATAACTCTGACTTTAAACTGACTTTTGGTGTTGCACAGGACACTAAAAGCCACCACGTCACCTGACTTCCTCCTTTGCTCCTGTTCTTATTACTATAGCCACAAGATGTCACAGCTTAAAAACAAAAATCCAGAAAGGTGTTCTGCTCAGGTGTTCTTCTCAGTGTTTCTTCCACCATTGCTGCTCTCTACAATCTCCTGTAGCAATTGAACGTTCATGGAGACGATTATTAACATCAACAGTTAAAAAACAACTGAGTTAACCTCATCTGCTGAAGAAAATAGTGAGATATGGTTTGAAAGCGGCATAACAAGCTACTAAACTAACCTTGAGTTCAGTTACAGACCAATAAGAAGACAGTTTCTGGGTGTTAAAACGAGAGAAAGATGTGAGAGGAGCCATTTTAACAATCCTCACATTCAGTTTCATTCAGCGCAGGGCTCTGTAGTCACAGCCGCTTTCAAGGCCAAAACACCAGGGAGCAGAAAATGGAACGTGTGATTCTATCGAGTACACTGAGAACGGGGCTGTTTTATAGGAAGTTTTCTGCTTCAGAATCGACATTTACACTGTGAAATAACTCAAACAAGCTTCTGCCTGTGCATGAAGTCAGTGTCTTATTTGTTTTCTACAGAGCCGACCGTAAATTAGATGTTACAAGAGCATAAAATGTGACTTGTAGATTTGTTTTATCGGGTTTTTCCTCCACAGCGGGATGCAAATTCAAAGATATCTCACAGTCGGCCTCCGTTTACTTTAAAGTCACTCTCCAAAGGGAAACAACATTCGGCTTCTAGTTTTAAAACAAAGCCGCTGGTGATTTGAGAAACAGGTACGACGGCGTGACATCGCCTCTCCGGCTTCATCTATATTCCAGTCAATGTGTTTATTTGGCTTCTACAGCGTGACACATTGCCAGCAGAGCCCGTGTTGCCATGGTTTGAGCCGAGCATCAAACCATGGAAACAGTAATCAGGGGGCCACAGTGGCCCGATCGATTTCAAAGGGAGCCAACAATATTAATTTCTGACAAAAGAAAAGAGTGACGTTGGCTCAGGGTTTTTCTCTGAGTGCCTAACAGGGGCTTTTTCAATGAGATGGAGATTTGAAGGATGTTTCTATGAGGCTGGACAGATTCAACGTGCTGGCTGCAAATTAAGATATGCACCATTTTTTAAAAAGTGACATGTTTCGGTTGATAGCAGAGAAGATATCGGAAATATAAATCACTGTCAGAGATTTAACTACACAATCCTGCCAATTTGATGTTTTAAAGGACCGATCTGGTTATATTCTCTACGTTAAAGACTGTCAAGAATTCCCACAGTGAATTCAAGTATTGTGTGCGTATCAGTCTGATACATCTCTTTCCTCTGTGCCACAGAGCTCCATTCTCGTCCAAAAACCACCACAATAGTTTCACCAAATGGTCACTTAAGCCACTTTGTGCCTTATCGTAAGGCTTTTTTTTGCTTTCCCTGTGTACATGAAAGGGTTTGTAAGATATGGCCAGAATTTCAGTTTAAACATTCAAAAGATGATCTAACATTATCAACAGAGTGTGAAGAAACAACAGTATTGCCGTTATGTCAAAGACGTCTATGTACTGTGCTCAGTTTCGGAGCCTAAACTTAACAGTCTAATAGTCCAGTCCAAGTTTTGCGCAGTTATTTTTTTCTTTTTAAGGCTAGACTGACTGCAGTTTTGTCACTTTCCCAGTTTGAACACTACGTATTTCGACTAAGTATGTGGTGTTGAATTAGAACGCAGGATAATAAACTTCAGATGACGATTTTTAAAGTGCATATTTAGTTTTTAACAGCACAGAAGGTTCCAAATGTAAAACTTGTGATGAACCTACACACTGTAACACAATGTCCAACTGCAGTCGAGTAGAGAGACCCTCGTTATTCTGTATGTACGCTGAGCTGTGCACATGAATGTATAATCCGACTCGGATGCAAACACTTGGCAGTAAAATGCAAAAAGGAAGCAGGCGTGCATTTCATTAGGAATTCAGAGCTGACATTTTCCTCATAGATGGATTATTTCCCCTGATGGTTAATTAACCGTTACTAACCGTTGTTGCCGTCACGCAGAATATCCATCAGCTCGCATCTGTGAAATGTTTTATCATCACCAAGCAGACCAAATACCACAGCAGATCCTGGCTGATAAAAGAAATGTCAACGCTCTTTCCCGTAAATCTTTACAGTACTCATGCTTCAGAATCGCATCAAAGCTGAAAAATGAGAACGTGGGCGAAACTATCATAACCTCATGATGCCAAAGACCTTTTTATTGATATTTTTTTTTCAGTTTTCACAACAGCAGCAGTGCTTTTTTGTGCTCCAAGTGGGGTTGGATTTCATCCTCCAGAGCAGAGCAGGTTACAGTGCATCGCCTATGTGAGCAGAAGCGTTGTACAGCAGAAGCTAACCTGGATGAAATGCAACTTCCACTGGATTGACAGAGCCACCAGATGAGTTTCACACTGAGCTGATCAATACTGTACACAATGAGGCTATTCACCACAGAGCTGCGATAGAGCAGGATGGTTACGGCGAGTCCCCACGCTGTGAATTTCGGCTCGCACATCCAACATGGCTGCAGAGAAAGAAGCATTTGTGTGCTCTCTGGCAGCCATCTTTGATGTGATTCAGCAGGACTTTCTGTCATGTGTAATTCTTTTTTACAGAGACCCTGCAGTTGTTTTGTGACAGCTTCCTGGATTATTCAGGGACAATTATTTATTATTTTTTACCCTTTCATTTCGCGAACGGCGCACATACAGCGCCGCAGGGATATCCTCGTCTGCTAACCTGGGAGCTAGCGTCGTCCTGGTTCCCTCATGAAAAAAGCCTTTGAGCTTCTGGATTAATTGCAGAAAATGAGCTCTGTGGAAAACACAAGTTTATGATACTTACACGTTTGCTTCAACAGGATCATCTTCACAAATAAACTCTAGTTTTATGATTTGTGAAGTACAATGCAATTGCCAAAAATAAGCTAATGTTGGGCTAAAAACAAACCAGATCAGGGTTTTTTATGACTTCAGCGTCACCACCATGAAGCATTTTGTCTTACTACACTATACTACACACACTTTACCTTAAATTAATCAATCTACAAGTTGTAAGATAAGTTGCAAGAGTTAGAATATTTTGTAACTAAAGTGAGTAAATGAATCTATATGTCTATGTAATTACGTTTAATGTCATTGCCTCATTTAGACACTTGGTAACAACCGCATTTTGTTGAGATGCATAAACTTGGGGTATTAACTTACATATTTTTAGGTTGTAGAACATAATGTAAAAATCTTTTAAGCTTGTGTTAACCACAGACCTTATTTCAGACATTTAGCCGAAAAGCCCATAAAACGAAATGACACTGACTTTGAGACGAGGCAACCAGAAGTGCAAAAATGCTAACTGATTTCTGGGTTTCAAGACTTATTCCTGTGACACTTTTTGTTAAATAAACTCTTTAGCGTTCCTGCTGAGAGCTTGATGAACAGATTGATACCACTCTCATGTCTGTAGCATGTTAAAGAGGAAGCGAGAGCATCCAGGCGGTTATTTTAACTCTACCCATTTGCCAGAATAAAATGTCAACATTTAACGTTTCTGCAAGTCAACGGATACGTTGAATCTGTACATTTTTATACGTATCATATCAACATGTCTACAACACATGTTTTATCACATTCACATTGCATGTGTATGAGTTGACTTTCATGTCAGCAGAAGAGGAGACCACTTTTCAAGACGACTTTTTAACATTTGTCAGTTTGAAACAGCTGGATATTTTTAATGAGGCATGAAGACATTCATGTTTGTGGCGACAGATCCAGGTATTTCAAATACTATGATGTTTTCCTAACCCTAACCATAAAGTTGAACACAGAGCAAAGTTAAAGCTGTGATAAAGACATTAGAGGGTTTAACATATCTGTAGTTTGCAGAAACGTTGGGTGTTAACTGGCATTTATTTTGGCAGTTAGGTTGCTTAGCATAAAGACTGGAAACCAGTGGAAACAGCTGGCATGGCTCTGTCCAAAGTTTTAAATACACCTCGTTACACCTCCTAAGCTCAGTAATGAACACACCGCATTTGTTTAATTTGCACACAAACAGAAATGTAAAAAACAGCGATTTGTGCTTTTCAACTTCTTTATTTCTACATTTCTATTTGCGAACAAATTAAGAAAAGTTTGTCACTGAGCTCGAGAGGTCTTGGTGGTTGTGTTTTATTTACTTTACAAAGAGACACGCTAGCAGTTTTTTTTCTCCCTGCTTGCAGTCTTTATGCTAATCTACGATATTCAACTCCTGGTTCTAGCTAACTCTCTTCTACTTGTGACACCACATGTAGTATAAGTCTGGATTATTTCCTCAAGTGATGTCATTCGAGGCGATGCCGATTGAAGACTGCAAGTTTGACAATGAGAAGCTAATGAGCCCCTCTGTAGCCACTACTACTGTAGCATAACACACCTGATTCTCCTGACTGAACTGTCCTGGCTTGAGTTGCATTGTGGGAAATACAGGCACCAGGTTACAAAAAGGAGAAAAAGAAGAATGTTTTGAATAAAAAGGTAAATATCTCTCGATCTGCTGTACTGATTTTTGATGCTGTCGTCCATCATGAGTCCGACAATGTTCTGCGAGTATTCATTGGCAGAGAGTGGTACCAATTGTTTTATCGAACTCTTGGCAAGAGAGCAAATAAGCCCATTTCCCAAATCCATTCCTAAAAATGAACATGACAGGGCACAGAGATTATTCTCAATTTACTGCACGACGTGAACAGGGCTGTAGCCAGGGCTTTAGAAGTACTGAGAGCGATGTTCCTAATACCCACCCCAAAATATTGTTTCTCTATATCGAACAATGGCCGAAGTGCTTTCTCTACAGTGCAGACAACTTACTTCAAGTCAGAGTAATACTTCCCTACAAAGACAGGGAGCAGTGACTGGAGGCAGGGTAGCCAAATGGTAACCGATAAATTGTACATTAAATTTTTTTTATGTTTATGAATGACCTTTGGACAATATTAAGGATTTAAGAAACAAACATCTAACCTTTATGGTGTCAGAGCCTGAGATGCCTGAGATGTTGACAGCTATTCACGCTAAGCTGGGCTAGTAGCTTAATCTTTGCAGAACTAGGTTAACTGCTTTGTCACGTTTTAGCTACGTAGCTTTATTTAGGCTACATATGACGACAAAACAGAAGATCTTGTACCATCAGAATTGCCTTATTAGTTACAGGAGAGAGGTCAGAAAAGTACATTTAAGCTAGGAAATTTAAGGCTAGCTGTAGCAATGTCTCCAGCTAGCTTTATCCTTACTGTGGTTAGGCTAAAGCTAGCTAGCTAGCTGCAACTTGAGCTTTTTTTTTCTACTTTTGCTAACTCACCATGCTGTTTTCTCTGAAATTATATTTTTTTATGACATGCTGATACTTTACAAGGCAAAACAAATGTAAAAAAAGCCAGATTGAAACTCAAAATGCTCTAAGTTCAATTGATTTTTGGGCCTAAAAACAATCACATTTAAAAATTTTGAATTTAAGAAGTTGCAGAATTAACCTTTTAAAACACGTGTTATATGTGTGTGATTAAAATCCCTCCCTAGGTGGTTAAAGCCCCATTATTTCCTAACTCCTCAGCTGTAGCTACAGTCCTGGACATGTGGAGCATGATGCCATTCATTAGTATGATGTCGTTGAAGTGTTTGCATCTCTTCCTGACAATCTGCAAGCAAACAGATTGCAAGAAGATTTTTTATTTTTTTTTTTTCCCCAAAAAATGTTCTTTTGAGGGATCAGCAGCAGCAGCTAAAGCTTGACATTTAACATGTGACGGTTCGGTAGGAGGAAAAGTGTGATTTTGATCAGAATACTGTGACATTTTCCAGCATTTAAAAAAATCATCTTTCACAAGTTTTTGCAGGTGTGGACACAAATGCCAAATTCCATCAGGGGACTGTAGATATGGAGGACTGAAGCGGCCCAATTCAAAAATAAATACAGAGATAAATAAATAGCTCGTTTTACCATAAATGCAGTAAAATGATGTTAGAAATAAGTGAAGGCATTGATATTTATAAAATGTGATGTTGATTGGTAATGGTTTTAATCCTCTTCTGTATTTATCCCCTCCCGAGGAGGTTGTGTTTTCACCCGTGACTGTTGATTGGTTGGTTGGTTGGTTGGTTTGTCAGCAGGATTAAGAAAAAACTACTGAACAGATTTCCACCAAACTTGGAGGGATGATGGGTCTTAGACCAGAATACACCATTAACTTGCACTTTCTTTAACATTGTGACATAGGGCATTGTTTGTTTTACTAAAATTAATTAATTAAAACCAAATTAACAAATGCCTACGCATTTTAAATATTATTTTTGATGCATGTAATTGCATATTACATTGTTCGTTTAGACATTTATTTATATATTTCAGGGGTGTGGCAATATATCGATGATGAAAAATGTTATATAAATATTGTGAGAATAATCCAGCCCAGATGTTCTTTTTCTTTTGTTTAGCAGTTCATTACAATGTTCTTTTTGTCTTTTTTTTTTTTTACGGATATGGTTCACTCTTCACCTCCATACATTCTAATCTATTTGACATAAAATAGATAAAATACACAGTAATCAAAGCTAAAGATGAATTTGACTGACATATTTAAAAAAGATCAAATAAAAACATGGATTCAGCAGAAATGTTGTTATCAATAGCCCTAATGTCTTTTATTCATTTTTTATCTTGGCAGATTCGGTCCTCCATACATAGACGCCCTCCTGTTCATTCTCAACCCTGTTTGATTCGATTTGGAGTCGTGTTTGTTTAGCCTGACATGAAATGGAACATCAAAGCTAATATCAACAATTAAGAATGCATCTTTAACAAGAGGTCTGGCCTCCAGAGTCGGTCACTTTGCACTATTTTACAGTGTGATACCAACTCGACTGAGCGAAACCCAGACTCTTGAGGAAATCATGGTAAAAATCACACCGATGCATACAGATTCGTACATTTACACTCATTTTGGAGCCTTTTGTTTAAAGTGAACATCAGTCACAGCAAGAAAAGGAAAAGGAAATACACACACTGGCCACGAGAATCGCCCAAATTTGTCTTTTTCTCAAACTCAAATCCTGCTTTTCTCTCCGCCTGGGCCAGGCACATCTGAGGAACTGAACTAAACGTGTTGTAGGCACCAGTATTTCCCCTTATTGACTCAGGAAAATGAAACACAAATCTTATTTTTTGCCCGCGGGGCTCATGGTAGCTTAGTCCTAAGCTGTTTGTGCTTACAAGCCAACTGACGTTGACTGTCAAACTCATATGGCAAAGTGAGTCTGTAGGCTGCAGTCCAGTGCAGCACGTACAGGCGGGGCCCCTGCATCCGGGGCTATGGGCTTTCTCCAAGTCTCTGTAATAACACTATTCACAGCTTCCACCTCATCACATCCACTGACGCTCCTCCTCAGACTTTTCATAATAATCCACCGGTTTATAACCACACAAAAGCAGACTGGGTGGCAGGTCAATCCATCCCCACAGTCCTGAAGCCCATTCTGCAGCCACATTATCATAAACTCTCTGGATGCTGCCCTCAGGGAGAACCTGGGGAGTGATTTGTGTGTGTGTGGTTGGTGGACTGGATTCAATTCTGGCATTATACAGATGATCAGAGATGGGTGCTGAGGGAGGAGGGGAAGGGGGGAGGAGAGAGGGGGTTATTGTGGCTGGTGATCATCGTTCATGCCCTGCAGCATTTGAACCGGACTAGTTTGTGGAACGCCTGTTTGAAGTCCTCGTTGGACATGGTGTAAATGATGGGGTTGATGAGAGAGTTGAGGTAACCCAGCCAGGTGAAGATGTCGAACAGCTCCGGGTGGAAGCAGGACTCGCAGACAGGCACTAGAAGAGTGTAAATGAAAAACGGCAGCCAGCAGATGATGTAGGCTCCCAGGATTATTCCCAAAGTTTTGGTCGCCTTCCTCTCGCGCGCGGCGGAGATGCGCTTCTTCTCCAGCAGCGCGTCGGACACAGTGACTTTGACTTGGCTCACGTTCGCGGACGAGGTAGTGTCACAGGAGGAGGTGTCGTTCGTCCCGTAGTTCAGGGAGGTGGTGGACGCCACCGAGCCGGGGGAGTTGGTGATCAGGTGCGCGGAGGTCAGCCTCTTCCCCGGCTTGTTGTGCGACTGCTTCAGGATGCGCTTCCGCGCCTCCACGTAGATCCGCCCGTAGAGCGCGATGAGCAGCAGCGTGGGGATGTAGAACGCGCCGAAGGTCGAGTAGATGGTGTAGAAAATGTGGTCGGTGTTCACGTTGCAGCTCGTCACCTCCTCCGCCTTCACCTGGCGCCAGAAGAACGGCGGCAGGGAGATGGAGATGGCGATCACCCAGGCGGTGGCGATCATGCCCGCCGCGCGCGCCGGCGTGCGCTTCTTGGAGTACTCCACCGCGTCCGTGATGGCCCAGTAGCGGTCCAGCGCGATTACGCACAGGTGGAGGATGGAGGCGGTGCAGCACGTTATGTCCGAGGACAGCCAGATGTCGCACACCACCTGCCCGAGCGTCCACGTCTGGCTGACCGTGTAGAGCGCGCTGATGGGCATCACCAGGATGGACACGAGGAGGTCCGTGACCGCCAGGGAGGCGATCAGGAAGTTGGCCGGGGTGTGGAGCTTCCTGGACTGGTAGATGGTGGCGATGACGAACGCGTTGGAGAGCGTCGTGGCCAAAGTGATCAGGGTTAAGGTCACCGCGAGACCCGCCTGGAGCGCCAGGTTACCGTCTTTCTCCTCCGCTTTCGACGTGAAATTGGCATGGGTGTAGTTGGTGGAGATGTTCAACAGCTCTCCGTAGATGACAGGCGTCGGTTTGAGCTCACTGGCATTCTCCATCCCTCCACCTTTCCCCCCGTCAGACCCCCCTGTCATTGAGCTCGAAGGAAAGCCTGGAGATCACCCCGAAGTCACTCAGATATTCATCCACCGCTCGTCTCTTGTACAGCCAAAATAAAAGCGGCTCCATCTCCATCGGCACCATCCAAACGCTCAGGCGACAGGTGTAGCCTCACGGACGCATCTCCGCCTCCTCCACTTCATCTTATTCGCTCCATTGACCATGTTTCATCCACTCAGGTGTCCAAGATGTAAAAACAGGGCGACGCTTCATCACCCACACACCTTCAGAGTCACCTTCACCTTAACTCTTCATCCAGAGTTCAGATTTTTAAAAAATAAAAACTCTTTGCTGCCTCTGTAATCCGCTCAGAGTCTCCTCACAAGTTCAGAGCTGCTCAAGTCTGACTCCTGCTTTTATACTGCTCTCTCTCTCTCTCTCTCTCTCTCTCTCTCTCTCTCACCCTCCCATACTCTCTCTCCCCTCTCTGTCGCTCTCTAAAATGGACACTTCTTTCTTTTTCCTGTCATCTGTTTCCCCCTTTTCATTTCATTTAGCTACGTTTTTCACATAAATAAAATGAATATAACAATAAAATACATGTAAATTGGGGGATAAACCAAAGTGAAATAAATACAGAAGTAAACTTCAACAGATTGATGTCACATTTTATAGATTGATTCATGTCTACATTTGTTTTTAATATTATTTCTGGTGCATTCAATGCCATGTTTATTTATCGAGCCATTTATGTATTAATTAAAACCATGAAATTAAAATATATATGAAATATTGATATTTTGGAGAACAATCCAGCACAGATGTTACGCCTTGTGGATCTTTTATCAGTTAATCTCTTCACTTTTTATTAAAAGTAAATGTTATCTTTTTACAGTGATGGTTACAGACTCTCACTCTGCCTCCATACACTCGTGTTTTTACTGTAATTATTTGTTCAAGATGAATTTGACTGACAGATTTAAAAAAATAAAAAAATCTAATTTGTATACTGTAATAATTTCTGTTATCGGGAAATTGTACAGCCACAATAATTGTGAAGTGAAAATCAGCCCTATTTCATAATTTGTTTTTGATTTAGGCAGTTTTGGTCCTCCATATATAGACACCCAACGGTAAAGTAAATAAACTGGATCATTAATAGGAAGGTCAATAAATACAGAAGCAAATTAAAACAGGTTTATGTCACATTTTATAAATTAATAAATGCCTACATTTTTTTGTATATTATTTTTGATGCATTTGATTGCATATTACAGTATTTATTGAGCCATTTATTTTTTTATTTTAGAGGTGTTGCAATATTGACGATTATCATTTTATACAGTAATGGTTACAGACTGTCTCTGCCTGTTTCGACTGTAAATTATCTGCCAAAAAAGACAAATACAAAGTCAACAGAGGTAAAGATGAATTTGACTGACAGCGACTTGTGATGTTGCAACATTTACTTTGTTTAGGTTGGATTTTCCATTTCTCCCTTGTCACAACACTGTGTATCTCTGGTTAGGTTTGGGCACAAACTCCACTTGGTGAGGGTTAGGAAAACATGGTTGAATTAAAAATACCTGTTTTGGTCGCCATGATCACAGATGGAGATGGTCTGACTTCCTGTGAAAAATAAAAAAACGTCTGGAAGTCCGTTTTCACACCACCTCCTTTCATGAAAGGTGGCTAATAATCAAATAATGTAAACGTGATATGTCACATTTTGTACAAATGTCAACCTCTGATGTATCTGTGGTTTGCTGAAACGATAACTGATAACATTATATCCTGGGGCTGCTTTGGGTGATGTCACCCAGTGGTAAAGTTGCATTGTGGGAAATGTAGGCTCCAGGTTTTGAAAAAGAAAGAAGAATGTGTGGAATAAGAAGGTGACATCTCCGGTTCTCCTGGATCGATTCTGATCATTTGTTTGCAAACTTTCCCTGAGAGCAGTGGACTGATTATCAAAACCTGCTGCCTACATTACCCATAATGCAACTTAACCACTGAGTGACATCACTGCAAGTAGTTTATTAGATTACATGCATCTTCCTTCGGAGCCACTAAAGGCTTTAATCTACTTTAATCACATATGAAGTCGTACTGCCAAAGACCTGTAAACACACTTTAATGTGTAAAACTGTTGGAGTTACCCTTTAAATAAAGGATGTGAGCCTTTCATCCACCACTGGTGATTAGTGATGGATATTACATGTGTATGTATATGCATATATTGTTTGTTTTTTTCTTTTCCCTTTTGCAATTTTTGTCCTCACTTGATATTTGATATTGTATGTTTGTCTTGTGTAGAGCACCTTGTAATTGCTGATTTTGATAAATGCAAAATAAATATATATATTTTTTTACGATCGCTGAAATGAAAATTGGCAATTATTTCGAAAAACCATTTAGGTCACACATTTCAGGTTGTAGCTGCTAAAGTGTAAATATTTGCTGTTTTTCACCCCTTTTTAGGCTAATGAACTGAATATATTTTAGACATCATGTTGTTTCAGGCAAAATGAAACATTTTTCACAACGTTCTGACCTTTCTAGATTGGAACAAGCTGCAAAATATCATTAACTCGGAAGTGCTCAATCTTTGAACTCTTTGAAAAGGTCTTTTAGAAAACAACCCTGAAGGAAGTTTGTTGCTGTTGTACATCATCCTTGATTTCCACCTCTTTGTTCTCACCATGTCCCTTAGGTCACTTTTATGAATTTATGAATGTTTCCTAATGTTATATTCTTCCATATTAGGATAAATACAATGTTATTGGCCCGCCCAATCCATTCATCCCGCTCTTGAGAACGTGATACCTTAAGGAATTTCTTGAATTTTGGCACAAATGTCCACTTGGACAGAAGGATGAACCGATTAGATTTTGATGGCTAAAGGTTAAAAGTCACTGTGCTCCTACTGCCTTTACTCAACGATTCATATGATGATGACATCTTATTTTCAAATGGTCAAAGGTCAACTTCACCATTATCTCGTAATGTTCTGCTAAAAATGTCATGCCCATTTGGCGCCACAGGGTTAGGGTTAGGGTCAGGAACAGAGTGATGTTTCTCAGACCGGGAAAATTCACGTGAATGCCCCTCTCAAGTCAGAACAGCAACTCGGAAAGTCAGGAAAAATTATGGTACAGGAGTTGCCGAGATGACGTCATACAACGCTGAAACATGGCGGCAAAAGTATAAAAAACAGATCCAAAAGACGTCTTCTCAACATCTCAACATCGACTATGTTGAGAAGACGTCCAATGGAGAGACAGAATTCAAGTTTTTTGACGTCTTTTCAGCGTTCGCTATCAATGTCCAGGTGACATCCTTACAGGGGTCAAAATGAGTTCTTATAATGTAATATCAGACATCTTTTCAAGTTCGGTCACAGACGTCTAAAGGACCTCTTGTGGTTCAAAATTAAAGTTCATATGACGGCCAAATTTTACTTTATGCAGCTACAGGGAGATTTCAAACGCTGAGCCTCGACCTCAGTTAGCTGCATGAGGCATGTACTTTACTAGGAGAGCTATTCATCAGCCTCACTAAATACCATGTTCGGTCATCCAACTGGTAAAATGCAGGCTCACTGAGGTGGAGGCTCAAATTCTACCTGTAGATTTTGCTGCATGGAGTAACATTGTAGACTAAAATTACAGTGTGAAAGCTTTAATTTTGAACCCTGTAAGGATGCCATCTGGATATCAATAGTGAATGTTAAAAAGACGTCAGAAAAATCTTTTCAACATAGTCAAAGATGTTGAAAAGACATCTCTCGGATATGTTTTTGCTCAGTGGGATAGAATGACGATAAAATACATGACTCTGGTCAAAGTTTGTTCCCCGTCAACCCAATGTTTACTTTTGCCGCCATGTTTCAGTGTTGCATGACATCATCTTGGCAACTTGTCAGCGTCAGCAAAGACGTTGAAAGACGTATGTCTCATGTCACGTATGTTTCACGTCACGTATGTCTCATGTCACGTATGTTGCGTATCAGTGGGTCAAGTCACTCAAACGCTTTAAACTGCTGCCAACGTGTCGTTTAAACCCTGAGCGGTGAAATGTTAAATTATTTCTTTTGGCGTCCATGTTGCTCCACATTCAGACACGACGCACAGGAACACACCATCGTCGGAAGGAGCACGTGAATGCGGCACGCATGCGACCTTCCCGGCTAAATGAAGGATATCCGTAGAACAAATTGATAATGAGAATAATCGAGAGACAGAACGAGCCTTGAAGGGAAACAGAGAGATTTGATTTTAAAGAGCTCTTTATAGGAAACGTGTGAAGGACACAGAGATCTGATCCACCTCTGATACAGAGACGTGGACGATAATCAGCTGATTTGATCTCTTCACAGATAGCAATCCACTGAGGACGCCTCTGAGGTCACGTCCTCTGTGTTCGGGGTACTTTGATACATGTGCACTTTGTAAATGTTGATTTATTTAAACACATTTGACTTCTCTCGAGTGTGACAGTAAGTGTTTCACGTTCAGAACTCAAGTTTGATTAAAAAAATGATAACCCAAGGTTCACTTAGCAGCTTTTTATTGGGCTTTCAACTGCACCTCATGACGCCCTGAAGTAAGTCCTCACATCCTTCACTGTAGTTATGATAGTAATACTACGGTGTCTAAGCTTCTGAGGAAATGAGCCTACTTCCCACCTGATTTATGACCTCGGTAAACAGTTTTCTTCTGAGTTTATGGTCCCAGTCTCTAGTTTCAAATCTTTTTCAACACAGGCACTTTGTAATTTATGGTCCCATTTTATAGTCAAACAGACGATGAAGCAGGGTGAAACGCCAGGATAAGTCAGGAGCTGATGTTTCTGAGCTGACGGTTAACTCGACAGCATTTCAGCCATCGCCTCGCCTCGTAAACGCCCTCCGCTAAGGTGGTGATAGACATGAATCCTGGTGGCATGGTAACATTATTAACAATAATTAACAAAGACATAAAGTCAAATAATGGGAAAACTGACAACCAGGGAAGCCTTGAGGACGAGCTCTCGGCAGCTTCTTACTTTTGAGGCAGAGCTTCCAAGTTTCCTTTTGGCAAACAAAATTCATTTTCACAGTGTGGAGCTGCAGGAACGACAATCAGAGCGAGATTTTGCGCATTAATCATTCATCACACTTCATATCTCGCTCGCACTGTTCAGCTCTGTCGGGCCGCGAATCGATTCGCCGAGCTGAGTCACAAAGCAGAGCTCCCCGCTCTCCAGTCAAGCCTCTCCCGACCTTCACCTGCGAGCCCGCGGGCGCCGCACCGACGGAGGGAATCGCATCATGGACACTCTCAGCTGAAATGAGATCCCTTGATAAGATGTGGCTGCGAGGGTTGCGGGGCTCAGTGATCCAGCAGGACCTCTGCATCGAGCCGCTGCTCCTCCAAATGAAGAAGAGCTGCTCGACCTGTTTGGGCAGACACCTTCATCTCCACGGGAGGATTCACTCCTGACAGGAGCTGCGGTGCATCTTCATCCAGTGGTGTGTGGAGATTCAGACTTTTCAAAGAAGCCACCGCAGCACGAGTTCTGGATTCACCTGCAGATTATTTTTCGACGCTGATCGACTGGGTTGGTGCAAAAATTCTGAAAACAGCGAGAAGTGTTGTCAGAGCCCAAAGTGACACATTCGGAATATGTGTTTTGTCCAACCGACAGTCCAAATCAAACACAACACAGCATCATCCATCAACGTTAAAGTAGTGAATCTTCATGCAGCAGTGGAACAAGTGGAACATCTGCAAAAGAAAAAGAACCCCGCTCATGGAGGCGGCAATGAAGGTGAAGAATGTTTTGAGTATGTAGAAACTGTGGTATAAGTTCTTTAATAAGTGATGTGAATACTTCCTCCTCCTCCTCCTCAGCTGCTGTCAGTGTCTCTCCTCCACTTCCTCTCTGAGCTGTTATCAGATATTAAAACATGGCGTCTGGAGGGAGTGTGGAGCCGCAGCCTCTTCACTGTGCCCGGGTCAGAGAGCCGGAGCCGCGGCGCTCACCAGGCTTCACTCATTAGTCAGTGTCAGACGATAATGGAGCCTGTTAGCCTGTTAGCCTCTCTGCAGAGGAAACCCCCGGGCGTTATGACCCAACAGGAGGCCTCAATCAAATAAGAGGGAGGGAGAGGGGGGAGGAGTGGGAGAGAGATGCTGATTTAGATATTTAGACACTTTAAAGCTGCTAGAATCAGAGATGATATATGCTTTATTTATATGTTGACATTTTTTCATTGCAGTTTCAGTAGGTTTTCTCAACTACAATCATGAAGTTCTTCTATTTAAGTATTCGATTAGATTGTTTGACACCTTTAGTTACTTGTTTTACTGAAGTAACATTTAAGACTTATGAGATTTTCTTGTTTTGGAGTGTTTTTATACAATTTCTAGTTTTACTTAAAGCTTAAATATCATCTTTTCTTACAAATAGCACCTTTAACTTCACCAATTTCGCACTTTCAGTATATTTTGCTGCCAATACTGTTGTACTTTTAGTTGAGTTCAGCTTTTCACAGACTATTTCATACAGTCACAGTTTCCCACAAGACCCAGAGGCTTCGTCTGCTGCTTATACGGTCCATGATCAAGGCCTTTAGTATGCTGACATTAGCTATTAGCGCTAAACACAAAGTGCAGCTGAGGCTGATGGGAATGTGATTAGTATCGCAGGTATTTGATTATAAACTAAAGTACTGGACACACTGAAATGTTGACCTGATGATGGCGCTAAATGTAAAAGGTCAAATTCATACTCCATCACCAGAGTAAACAGCTAACTGTAGCTGCCAGTAGCTTGTTAGCTCACTTAGCCATGCAGATAGCTGTCTTCGAGGCCTAAGCAATACTATCGGACTACAGTATTGTACTCGACAGGAAGGGCAGGCTGGTTAGCATGCTAACTTAAAGGGATATTCTGGTGTAAATTTAATCCATGGTCTAACACACCTTGACACCAAGTAAGACTCCCCCTCGAGAGGTCAAGTTTGCTGACCGCTAGCTTAGCTAGTTTTAGCAACCTCAGAAAAGACCGCACAAAAACAATACACTGCAGCTTATGTCTCCAATT